>JAQPZY010001580.1:3042500-3382500 GCA_029931535.1 Margaritifera margaritifera
TTATTTATCACATAACCTTTATGACTCAATGCATCACTTGATTACGTTGTTAGATTGCATTTCTAAGTGTTGTATCCCACAGTAACAGGACTTAAATGATGTGACATCACTCAATTACACTGATAGGTGGCATTGCTAAGTGTTGTATCACACAGTCGCACATGATTTATATGATGTGACATCACTCAGTTACATTGCCAGATGGCACTGCTAAGTGTTGTGTCAAACAGTGATGCAGGATTTATACAATATGACAACACTCAATTACATTTCTATATGGCACTGCTAAGTGTTGTATCACACAGTGACACAGGATTTATATGATGTGATATCGCACAATTACACTGCTAGGTGGCATTGCCAAGTGTTGTGACACAGGATTTATATGATATGATGTCAGTAAAAATACTTTTTATTTAATACTAACTTGTTACATTGTTACAATATGGTCATCATAAGAGAAGAAAATGGTATTTCTTGCAAGTTGTGCTCAGGAAACTGAATCAAGTTTTCCAGATTGAATAAACCTTGATCTGTCTTCTGATGTGATTATGTTGTCTACATTGTGGATCTGGCTTCAGTTTGTAACTTACAATTTGGGCAACATTTTTTACAAAAACAATTATTTTGAAGCTTTTATTGGTGAATACATTTATTCAAATTTTTTATAACTGCATCACTCAAAACATCGTTTAAAGAAAGAGCAGGAAAAGTTCTAATAGCCTTGTAACACCTATCTAAAACCCAAACAGTTGCTTGCATGTTATACAGAAAATCCAGAAGGGTGCTTTTAAAATGGCAAGTATTGGCATGTCAATTTGGCCTTTATCTAATCACCATGCCATGAATATTTTATATCGATCCGAAAACTTTTGATTCCATTCCCTTTTCAGTCAGATTACCAAGTAATCCGGATAATTAATAAATTCATTTAAAAGAATAATTGATGAAACATTTTTAATCATTTTTAACCAGCTTCAGATAGATATGGATAAATTGAGTCCAGGTTAATAAAGCTCCAGTGAACACAGACATACATACAGACAAAAATACAAAACTGCACCTGGCACTTAATAGCATGTAAACTGGATTATTCTATCATATGTTATTTATTTACAGACTTATTTTTTTCATTTGCCATTAATCTATAAAAATCACTTTCTTTTTTTAACTTAAATTTTTTTTATATGCATTATAGATTTGTACATGTACTGAAAGCTTCTGAAAATATCTGTCCAACTTGAAGAATTAGCTGTTAATTTAATTAATATTGTTTACCTATCATTATTTGTACACAACCAAAATATGCATCCAGTACAGCAAAGCACGAAAGGTCACACATTGATACTGATTACTCCTCCCATTTCCACCAAGCAACACAAAACAAAACACTATACTAACCTGTTTTCTAGTTCTGTACATCATAAATTATATGAAAATATCAATATTGCAAAAATATGTCAATATCCTAGTTTATCATTCAGACAGTGTGGAGACAATTTTACCTTGGGGAAATATATGATGAAATGGATATAATATGCAAGCAATGAAGGAAGTAGTTTACAGGGCAAGTCCATGTTGCATTTTATTTATTTATATAGTATGTATGAGACATGTTTTATATAATCTCTACATCAGAACAAAATAAATAACATGAAAGTATCATATTATCAATGTCACTGTCGGCTGCCATTACAGACTGCCCATGACATCATCAAGTTGGTTTGCATTTATAATGGTTACATGTACTACGCAGTTGAAATTTGTGAATACAGTACTTCTGTGCCATACATAACAAACTAATTACTTATTAGTCAGTCATTCATGATGCTAAAGTTAAAATAAGGAACTAGTGTTTTTAATTTTTGGCCCAGATAAAGCATGATTTATATGTTTTCAAGTGATACTGGTAGTTCAAACCACAACTGCATCATATATTTTACTATCACTTGGGTTGGAAATTTTCACAAGTTTAAGTCTTCTTTGGTTAAAACAAGGACAGCTGAACTAAAAGCAAAAACACTTGAGGTTTAATATGTTTACATTTTGTATTTTATGAAAACATTTCACTCATTTCTTATCAGCAGTGAACATAGCACAGCAGTGTACATAGCACAGCAGTGAACATAGCACAGCAGTGAACATAGCACAGCAGTGAACATAGCACAGCAGTGTACATAGCACAGCAGTGAACATAGCACAGCAGTGTACATAGCACAGCAGTGAACATAGCACAGCAGTGTACATAGCACAGCAGTGAACATAGCACAGCAGTGTACATATCACAGCAGTGAACATAGCACAGCAGTGTACATAGCACAGCAGTGAACACAAACCAACTTCATGACACAATGAACCATTTGGTTCCTTGGTTGGTTGGGAGGTTTTTACTGCACTTCAACACATTACTGACTATATCATGTTGAGGAAATGGGAGCTAAATGCCTTCCCCAAGAACACACCAAGGCAGCCAACCGATCTGGTATGGGCAGGCATCAAACCCTCAACCCTTGGATTATGAATCTGACACTCTACGGAGCTACTGTATCTCCTGGACTATTTGGAGATACTCTGATGCATGATATCATTCAAGCATTTTACTTCTGCAATATGGCAGTGCCAAACACATGCTAGACACGCTAGAGTTTTTATTTTTCAATTCAAAAGGCCCAGTCACCCAGGTATCTGTACTTTACTCTGCTAGCGCCATGCCACTGAACATTTTTATGCCTCAAATGTGTTGCTAAACGTTGTGGAACACTACCAAACCACCCATCTGTGCATCTGAGGTATCCATCTACTTTATGACAATGCCTAGGCACATAAATCTGCTGTTGAGACAGACTTTATGAAGGAACGCAGCATCCAAACTTTGCCACATCCTCCGTACACCCCTGATTTACCTATAAGTTATTTTTGGCTGAATCCTGTTATCATGAACAACATACTAAACAGAGAATACAAAATGGCATTTAATAATTGGATAATCAGACTGAGAAAGTGTGTAGAGGTGCATGTAGAGTACTTTGTGGGAATGCACTAACATACTGTTCAAAATGAGAACTTTATTATACAGCGCACTAATATTCAGAACTTTTTAAAAACCTCGTTTGTATAGTATGTACACTGTATCTTTGATATACCACTTATATAAATTTTCATTTAAAAAAGGGAACTTGGCATGCTTCATTTTCTTTTAATTAAAAATGTATACGTCTTGTGGCATATCAAATATACAATGTAGATTTTATATATATATATATATATATATATATAATACACACACACACACACACACACACACACACACACACACAGAGCTCTCCCTCATTTAATTTGCTTTAATATCATGCAATTCCAGATATAATGCAGAAGAGTTATGACCCCATGACCAAAATTAAACCATTGTATTTGAATAGGTTTATCAAATGTAAGACAATATGGGTTGAAAGAAACTAACATGAAGCTTAGTATATCTTTATTTCCCTTTTCAAACATTATTATTTGTCAAAATTTGATAATTCCTGCTATAATGCAGTTCAGCATATTCACAGTTCTCGTTATCTTGTGGTTCAGTACATAACGCTGTTCTCACTATACTGGGGTTTGGTACAAAATTCAATCAGCAATTATGGACCCCAAGTGCCACGTTATAACAAGGGTGAGCTCTGTGTGTGTGTCTGTGTGTGTGTCTGTGTGTGTCTGTGTGTGTGTGTGTGTTTATATATATATATATATATATATATATATATATATATTGAGAGAGAGAGAGAGAGAGAGAAGCAAAAATTGTGTTTGAAGTTTCTCTTATAAATTAAGTAACATATTTTTCTTTCTAGCAATAAACATGGAAAATGACTGAAATTATTTTTCTTGTCTGTGCTGCCAATTTTGACATCTATGATATACAATGTGTGAAAATAAAGGTAACAGATATGAGAATCCTAATCTTTTTACATGTAAAATAATGTATGAATTTAACTGTATCTTGTTTTAATGTCTATTTCTTACATGTACAATACTGTATGCATTTAACTGTATCTTATTTTCATGTCTATTTCTTACATGTAAAATACTGTATGCATTGGACTGTATCTTGTTTTCATGTTTATTTCTTCATCATTAAGATGTAGATCATTTTCAGGGGACTATATGCTACATCATGTACATGTTAATGTTGACATGTATCATATATCTTTTTTTTGACAATCAAGGAAGATAGCAAATTAAACGCAAAGATCCATCATTCATTTATATGCAAATAAATGATGGTAATAAATGCATACTGAGTTCTCCTTCCATCATGAATTTAAAACCAAACACTCCGGATCTTCAATTAGCTATGGTCACTAGGAATCAAGGACTTCTAATACAATTTTATGAGGAAATGTTTTCTCTTTATAAATTTTTCTTTTTTTGCAACTTGGACATAAACCACAAATATTAATTGCAGAACTTTGATCCCTCTCTCAAGAAAAAATACATAAAAAGGTGAACTAGACAAGATTTATTTTTGAAAGCAAAACAATATATGCGCCCCCTGCCCACTATGGAAAATAATGTAATTCTATCACAGTAGCAATTCACAATAGGAAATTACAAATTTGGCTAGATGCATGAAATAAAATTTTGTCTGGAGCATGATACAGAAAGCCCCTGATTTTTAAGATCAAAGGATGACATTATGTACCAAAATGGGGAATTAATTATGTGACAAAGACATTTCTGGTATCATTGGACCAATCATAATCTGATCTTGGTTCCTTTGACTTTAAAACATATTTCCAAGGTCAAAAGTTAATATTTCTTGCAAAGGAGTGGATGTTTGCTTGTGTACAAAATATCTTGGAAGCCATTTGTGATGACAAATGATGTAATCTTGTGATGCTAATAACTGTGTCAAGGCAAGCAATATTACCATATATTCTGCTTGTTTTGGACAATGTATGTTTACAAAAACAATTTTAGTTATGCAATTCTAAGACAAGAGAGACTGACTAATGACATTTTCAGAAAGTGGAGTAATTGCTTGCTCATCATCAGAAATAGCCTCAACAGGTTAAGAGTCTAATTATCGAAAACTGTGAGAACCAATTTGCATCACTCTTCATCATGTCACTAACACTGATATAATGAATACCATTTGTTTTAACTATATTACTAATCTGTAGAGAAAAAATCATTAAAACCAGTGGCATAACTTCAAAATTCTGGGCCCCCCTGCTAAAATTCAGAAATGCCCCCCACCCCAGTAAAAACTTATGATTTTGAGACCCCTTTTTTGGATGCCACTGCTAAAACATCAGAAAGGATATGTCACAGATTATTAAAAGAGAAAACTGTTCAAGTTCAAGTCAAAGACATCATCTCAACATTTTTGTTTAACACCTCCATTGCACATAACTGCAAAACTTGCACCTGGTCACATACCAGTCGTGTATCTATGAATTAGTTTCAGTGGACAACATCGTATTTATAAAAAAAAAAAAAACTAGTATAAAACGGATCTTTACTTTATGTGTGTTATAAATTGTTATGAATACAGTATATAGTTATTTATAAGTCTAGTTCAACTACAAACAACATAGACCCTGATCTGCCATCACATAATCCAACAGCAGATCAGAGTCTATGCTGCTTGCTCTACTGATTACTCCTAACAAACTGCATAGACCCAGATCTGCTGGTGCATTATGCAATGGCAGATCTGGGTCTACGCAGTTCGCAGTCGGACCCGACTTATAAGCCAGTATATATGGTATATACATATTGGTACCAGACTGCACAAACCAGGATTAGTTTAATGATTCTGTTAGTAATATTTAGAACCAACATTCCACTCTCCCACCCACTAACAAAATACACTATTATTTTAAAAATGTGGAAAATAATAATTAAATTTCATCATATTATATATATTTTTATTTTGTTTTCATTCAAGGACAAACTTTGTGCAGATTGTTATGAAAGGTAGATGCTAGCAGGAGATTGCCAATTTTGTTACTTCACATTTGAAATTGTGTTTTCTGTTATGCTTGCATTTTCTTGTGGATGTACATTTAAAGTGTGATTACTTTGCTGTGTGACATCATAGGTAGACTGATATCATATGTATGAATTTGGTTACTTGGGCTTGTATTGTTCATTTGTTTATTTATTTTTGGATGCTGAAAGGAAATTTTGTTGTTGTTTTTGGACAGCAAAAAGAAAATTAATTTTTGCCATTGGAAAACAAAAAGAAAATACAGTAGTTGCAGTGAAACCTGTCTACAATGGACACACAAAAAGAAAATACAGTAGTTGCAGTGAAACCTGTCTACAAATGACACACAAAAAGAAAATACAGTAATTGCATTGAAACCTGTCTACAATGGACACACAAAAAGAAATACAGTAGTTGCAGTGAAACCTGTCTACAAAGGATACACACAAGGGACCACTTACATTTTAATTTATATAGAGGTATAAAAACATCACAGATACAAGAAAAGGGAAATTTCATTGTTGTACTTTAGGAGCAGATGTCCTTAGTATGGAGGTATCTGCAAGGGCAGGTTTCACTGTAATTAGGTGGAAGAATCAAGAGATCTTACTTACAAACTAAGTAGGCCTCCCTCAAGCATCCAGTATACATACCCCTCCACTGCATAAAGAATGTCATTTCAAATTTGATCCAATCTGGTCAAACCATATTTGAGATATCTTGCTTACAAGCAGATTACTTCACTAAATACACAGTATCCCATTGCGACCTTGAAATTTAGGTCACAGTCACCTCCCACCCCCAGCACGCACCCAATCAGGTTCTAAAAGCATCTAAATATCCAATTTGGACTGGTTTGGTCCAATATTATTTGTTTTTAAATACCCTGCTTATAAGGCCAGTGTGAGCACTCTCACCATCCCCCACACCCAACAGACAGAATGTTACTCTGTGACCTCAAAAGCTGGGTCAAGGTCAGTCACCAAAAGTTAAACAGATCATGGAACCCCTTTAAGGCATCTGCTTATCAAATCTGGTCCAATTTGGTCAAACCATATTGAAGATATCCTACTTACAAGCTGATGTCCTCTGCTTAAAACCAGGTATTGCCCTGACCAGAACATAATCAAGTCTTGGGACACACTCAAGGTATTTCAATATCCAGTTAGGTCTGGTATGGCTTGATAGTTTTTGAGATATCTTGCTTACAAAGTAAGTGTGCTGGACGAACAGACAAATGGGCAGCACAAAACCAATATTTCTCCCTCCCTGAGAGGGATGGTTTGGTTTGGTGTTTCAAGGCACAGGAATACAAGTAGGTTATTTAGTGTCATGGCAATTGGAGTGAATTGCCTTGCCCATGGACATGGTAGCCAATCTAGGCTGATCCAGAGGTAGGATTCAAACCTGCCCCCTTTCAGCCACATTTCCAACATGCTAACCAATGAGCCACAATGGCTCCTGTCTCCATTAGTCACCTCTAATGACATGTGTGTGTGTGTGGGGGGGGGGGGGTAAATCAGGTCTATTCTCTATCCCGGAGCCTCTGTGTGTGTGTGTGTGTGTGTGTGTGTGTGTGTGTGTGTGTGTGTGTGCATCAGGTCTATTCCTTATCCCTGAGCCTCTGTATGTGTGTGGGTGGGTGGGTGGGGAGTAGACATACTATTTATTTACGATGAAAAAAGAAGTGAAACACAATTTTTTATTTGCATTCATTGAGAATTTGTGAAAATTTCTCTACATATGGCAACTGCTTCTCTGAGATCTAAATAAAAATATCATAGCTCTTTCAAAGAAAGATTTAAATTAATTTCAGTACTTAATTTTATTATTAGTTATCTATTCAAAAGATAAGCAAAATTAATATCTAATAGTCATGTTTTTCAATACATACAAAACAAAATTAACTTTGACTGCCAGTGAGAAAGTCATTTAGACGAAAACTTGTCAATTTCTGTCTAATTTGATTAAATATAAAAGCCCTTGATGGTCCCAGCATTAGGGATTACAAAGTGAGGGTCCCAGCAATATGGATTACAAAGTGAGGAGATAATTTTGTTAACATACAACCAACACATGGGCTACTGTATGGCTCATCTCAAAGCAATCCACAAAAGTGTGACCAGTCATATCCTCAGAGACTCAATGCAAATTATAGGCATATATAGTTATTGAAGGCTGGTCCAATATACATTACTTTGGTCCAACCTATGTCACTTATATTTCTGTCAAATTATCACAGATTTCTTCACAGGTGCAAACAAAGTACAATAAAACCTGGTCCAGTTTGGTCAAATCATATTGGAGATATCTTGTTTACAAGCAGAATACTTAACTAAATACACAGTATCCCACTGTGACCTTGAAATTTAGGTCACAGTCACACACACACCCAGCACGCACCCAATCAGGTCTTGTGACTTTCTAAAAGCATCTAAATATCCAATTCGGACTGGTTTGGTCAAATAGTTTTTTTTTAAAACATCTTACTTATAAGGTCATTGTGAGCACTCTCACCATCCCCCACACCCAACAGACAGAATGTTACTCTGTGACCTCAAAAGCTGGGTCAAGGTCAGTCACCAAAAGTTAAACAGATCATGGAACCCCTTTAAGGCATCTGCTTATCAAATCTGGTCCAATTTGGTCAAACCATATTGAAGATATCCTGCTTACAAGCTGATGTCCTCTGCTTAAAACTAAGTATTGCCCTGACCAGAACATAATCAAGTCTTGGGACACACTCAAGGTATTTCAATATCCAGTTAGGTCTGGTATGGCTTGATAGTTTTTGAGATATCTTGCTTACAAAGTAAGTGTGCTGGATGGACAGACAGATGGGCAGCACAAAACCAATATTTCTCCCTCCCTGAGAGGGATGGTTTGGTTTGGTGTTTCAAGGCACAGGAATACAAGTAGGTTATTTAGTGTCATGGCAATTGGAGTGAATTGCCTTGCCCATGGACATGGTAGCCAATCTAGGCTAATCCAGAGGTAGGATTCAAACCTGCCCCCTTTCAGTCACATTTCCAACATGCTAACCAATGAGCCACAATGGCTCCTGTCTCCATTAGTCACCTCTAATGACATGGGGGGGGGGGTACATCAGGTCTATTCTATATCCCTGAGCCTCTGTATGTGTGTGTGTGGGGGGTACATCAAGTCTATTATATATCTCTGAGCCTCTGTGTGTGTGTGTGTGTGTGTGTGTGTGTGTGTGTGTGTGTGTGTGTGTGTGTGTGTGTGTGTGTGTGTGTGTGTGTGTGTGTGTGTGTGTGTGGTACATCAGGTCTATTCTATATCCATGAGCCTCTGTATGTGTGTGTGTGGTGGTGGGGTACATCAGGTCTATTTTATATCCCTGAGCCTCTGTATGTGTGTGTGTGTGGGGGTGGGGGGTACATCAAGTCTATTCTATATCCCTGAGCCTCTGTATGTGTGTGTGGGGGGGGTAAATCAGGTCTATTTTATATCCCTGAGCCTCTGTATGTATGTGTGTGTGTGTGTGTGTGGTACATCAGGTTTATTCTATATCCCTGAGCCTCTGTATGTGTGTGTGTGTGTGGGGGTACATCAGGTCTATTCTATATCCCTGAGCCTCTGTATATGTGTGTGTGTGTGGGTGGGGGAGGTCATCAAGTCTATTCTATATCCCTGAGCCTCTGTATGTGCGAGTGTGTGTGTGGGGTACATCAGGTCTATTCTATATCCCTGAGTCTCTGTATATGTGTGTGTGTGTGGGGGGGAGGGGGGTACATCAAGTCTATTCTATATCTCTGAGCCTCTGTATGTGTGTGTGGGTGGGGGGGTACATCAAGTTTATTCTATATCCCTGAGCCTCTGTATGTGTGGGGGTACATCAGGTTTATTCTATATCCCTGAGCCTCTGTATGTGTGTGTGGGGGGTACATCAGGTCTATTCTATATCCCTGAGCCTCTGTATGTGTGTGTGTGGGGGGGTATATCAGGTCTATTGTATATCCCTGAGCCTCTGTATATGTGTGTGTGTGGGGTACATCAGGTCGATTCCTTATCCCTGAGCCTCTGTATGTGTGTGTGTGTGTGGGGGGGGGTACATCAGGTTTATTCTATATCCTCTGTATGTGTGTGTGTGTGGGGGGGTACATCAGGTCTATTCTATATCCCTGAGCCTCTGTATATGTGTGTGTGGGGGGTGGGTACATCAAGTCGATTCTATATCCCTGAGCCTCTGTATGTGTGAGTGTGTGGGGGGGGGATACATCAGGTCTATTCTATATCCCCGAGTCTCTGTGTGTGTGTGGGGGGGGGGGGTACATCAAGTCTATTCTATATCTCTGAGCCTCTGTATGTGTGTGTGGGTGGGGGGGTACATCAAGTTTATTCTATATCCCTGAGCCTCTGTATGTGTGTGTGTGTGGGGGGGGGTACATCAGGTTTATTCTATATCCCTGAGCCTCTGTATGTGTGTGGGGGGGTACATCAGGTCTATTCTATATCCCTGAGCCTCTGTATGTGTGTGTGGGGGGTACATCAGGCGAATCCTTTATCCCTGAGCCTCTGTATATGTGTGTGGGGGGGTACATCAGGTCGATTCCTTATCCCTGAGCCTCTGTATGTGTGTGTGAGTGGGGGGGGGGGGGGGGGTACATCAGGTCTATTCTATATCCCTTAGCCTCAGTATGTGTGTGTTTTGGAGGTACATCAGGTCTATTCTATGTCTCTGAGCCTCTGTATGTGTGTGTGTGGGTGAGGGAGTAGTCATACTATTTATTTACAATAAAAAAAAGTGAAACACAATTTTTTACTTGCATTCATTGAGAATTTGTGAAAATTTCTCTACATATGGCAACTGCTTCTCTGAATTTAAATAAAAATATCATAGCTCTTTCAAAGAAAGATTTAAATCAATTTCAGTACTTAATTTTATTATTAGTTATATATTCAAAAGATAAGCAAAATTAATATCTAATAGTCATGTTTTTCAATACATACAAAACAAAATTAACGATGACTGCCAGTGAGAAAGTAATTTAGATGAAAACTTGTCAATTTCTGTCTAATTTGATTAAATATAACTGCCCTTAATGGTCCCAGCATTATGGATTACAAAGTGAGGAGATAATTTTGTTAACATACAACCAACAGATGGGCTACTGTATGGCTCATCTCAAAGCAATCCACAAAAGTGTGACCAGTCATATCCTCAGAGACTCAATGCAAATTATAGGCATATATAGTTATTGAAGGCTGGTCCAATACACATTCCTTTGGTCCAACCTATGTCACGAATATTTCTGTTAAATTATCACAGATTTCTTCACAGGTGCAAACAAAGCACAATAAAACCTGTCACAGTGGACACCTCATTATAAAGAACACCTGCTAATAAAGGCAATATTTATAATAATTTTGATTCTCATCTTCAACCTCTATAATAAAGGTCACCTGAAGATAAAGTAGTCCTTGAGTGTCCATTTGGTCATGTTTCAATGCATTTGACAGTATCGGCTACCATATATACTTGCATATAACCCGGGTCCAAATGCAAACAATTGCATAATGTGCCGGCAGATCAGGATCTATGTTGTTTGTTCTACTGATTAGTCCTTACAAACTGCATAAATCCAGATCTTCCGGTGCATTATGTGACAGCAGATCTGGATCTATGCAGTTTGCAGTTGGTATTAGCTTATACGTGAGTATAGATGGCAATTCAGGTGCCGATGTAAATACTGTTAGGATTCTGATCAGAGAAAGATTGAGATGTGGTCAAAATGAAATAAAATGGTTATACATGAATAAAAAATAAAATGTATGGTAATAGCCTCATCTAAGAAACATTCCACTTTGAAGATAGCTCTCAATTTGAAAACAATAAATGGTCAAGTGATGGACAATGTTGAAGATGACAAGCTTTTATGAGTGACACTTTAAAATCATTTAAAGTGGAATCAACATGTTGACTGTGTAAATCCCTTACAAGTAGAATAACTTTTTTAAGTAAAATTAGGAAATACCTAAACAAACAAGAATAATTTATTATAATGCCTTCATTTTGCTAGTTATTGACTATTGTTTGACAAAATGGGGAAACTGCAATAAGAGCCAGTTAAACAAGATTCAGAAGTGAGCAGCTCCCTTAATTTTGGATCTTCCTTTTGACAAACCATCTGAAATTCTATTTAATGAAATGAAATGGCTATAAAAAAGTGACTGAATAAACTTGTTTATAACTGTGTAAATTATAACATGCTAGAATACATTAAAGACATTGTTGACCAAAATCATGGGCCATATAGTTTACAAATAACCTCAATATGTCAATTGGAACTTTCAAAAACCCTGTACTGAACAGTCGAGGTTTAGTTTGAAATATACTGGAGCAATGATATGAAATTCTTTGCCTACACATGTTAAAGCCGCAAAATCTGCTGAAAGTTGTAAAGAAAAATATCTTACATGTTTGTATCATGGTTTCTAAATTATTTATTAGTATATTTTGTTCATTTGTGTACATGTACAGTGTATATCGGCATCTATTATTTTTTCTTCTGTGTTGGTGGGGTTTTTTAAACTCTAATGCACGAGACCTAATTTTGAAATCATTCATCTTTAAGCAACTTCCTGTTTCATAATTAACTAGAACTTTGCGATACATAGGCAAATAGATTAATTGTGGGCCTTGCGGGGAAAATAGATGCATATTCTAACTGAGCTAACCTGATTAAAAAAATTATTATTATTATTATCACTGAGATAAACTACAGAACATATGTTACAAGAAATAACTGTGCACAGACTAATGACTGCCAGTCTGTGACTGTTACAGTAGTCCTTGGTTATAATGAGGCATTCATTACAACAAAGTATTTTCTTTATGCATAGTGCTCTCAGGGTCCAATGTGGGTCTTCGTTTGTATCTAGGAATTCATAATAGCCAGGTTCATTATAGCAAGGGTTTACAGTTGATGTCTCTTTGGTATGTATTTTTTTTTTTTTTTGGGGGGGGGGGGGGTTAAATAAATTTAATTATGCAATATTTACCCGTCGCTATTATATAGTATACTCTTTTTTTTGTGCCAAAAAACTTCATCCATTTGATGTGAATACATCCTCCCACAGAGTGGAAAATTGTCAATAAGACAAGGATCACTCATGCACCTCATATGCCCATGTTCAGAACAGTAATCTTTTTCATAGACGATTATGACAGGACATGAGAGAGAGGACATCAGAGAGGGGTAGGAGGAGAGCATTTGTCAATAGCGACAGGTAAGGACTGCATGATTAAAATTTGTTTTACCACTCCCTAAAAAAACTACATTTTAATAGCAGCAATACATAACCTATCACTATTGTGTACCGTAATCACGGTAAGTCTTGGGACACGAAACAATAGTAAACTAGGGCACAATAGGGAGAAGTTATTGTTGAATGGGTGTAACATACCGCTAATGCTCAGTTCTTGTCATCGTCTGATTAAATTATACATATTTTAATTTATTAGAAATAATAAGAAAGCAGAGAAAATTCAATATATTTATTGACTCTTCAAACAAATTGTAATAATTTATAATATATCCATGTAATAATTCATAATGAGAGTCCCTTAACAACCACGAAGTCCTGTTTATTTTACACGAGGTTACGATCGATAAAATACGCCGATCGATCAGTAGAAGAAAAAAAATGTTTTAGGTGTCCCAAGACTTATAGTACATGAAAAAATTGCTTTAACTTCGTGTCCCAACTTTTATAGGTCATACAAAAATTACTTTTGAAAATAATTAAGGGTGTCCCAAGACTTATGGTGTCCCAAGACTTACCGTGATCACGGGTAGCTGAATTTGTCAGTTAGGTGGGTAGGCTCATGTGTTAAAACTTATCAAAAACAGAGAAAAATGGAACGTACTCACCATTTGAGGGAGAGATCCACTTTACTGAATATTGGTGTCTCTCGGGGCCACTTGAATTGTGCCACAACTATGGGTCCCAGAGAAAAATTGCCTGCGCTCTGTTGTGCTAAAGAGTGGAGGTAAAAGGAGGAGAAGGTAGTATATGATCACCAAAGTGCTGCCTTCATGATGTCCACCATGGAAGTATGATAAAAATACATCCATGAGGCAGCAATGGCTCGAACCTCATTGGCTTTAAGTTTCATGAAAGAAAGTTATCTATCAGTAAGGGACTGATAAGCTCTTTTGATGATAATGACAATGAGATGGTGGAAGCCGAAATATCAATGCAAAAGATGTTTCCTACCATTTCTTTTTCCTTTGGAGGCCTTAAGACACAAACATAGTGCCTAACAGTACATAAAAGCCTATCTTGATCATCCCCAGCACAGATTTAACTGAGACTGGGGATCTCTATAGGTAGTGGAGCTACCAAAGGTAACTTATTTTTTGCTACAAATCCCAGTTGACAAAAAAGAGAAACAGATTCATTATTCCCTTTAAACCGGAGACAGTCAGTTGTCGATAGACAAGACATGAATCTCAGTCTGTCTACTCACAGACACCAAGGCGAGTAAAAACACAGTCTTGAGTGTGAGGTCCTGAAAGGAAGCCCCACTCAATGGTTCATAGGGGGTTTTGGTTAAGGACCATAAAACACAAGAAAGATTCCATCTGGGCATAAGAAAGCTAGAGACAGGTCTCTGCAGCTGAAAACACTTAACAAGATTGCTAAGGTTTGAATCCGAACACATTGCCATGCCCTGAGAGAATTTAAGTGTGTTGGAAATGGCAGCTCTATAGCCCTGGATAGTTGATACTGAACATATTTTATTCTCAAAAAGAAACAAAAAGAATTCAGCAACGGAACTCACAGAAGGACAGCTAGGATCAAAGTTTGTTTCTTACTGCACCAATCACAGAAGATTCTTCACCTGGCATCATAGATCTTGGATGTAGAATCTCTCTTGACCTGAATAATGCAACTGGCAACCCAGCCCAAAAAATTTTCTGGTGGATAGATCACTTGAGATGAGAACTTGAGGTAGCAGTCGGAACGATGGGAAGGCATATGTGAACAGACAATCCACCGGAAGTTTAATCTGTCCACTGCCCATGCTCTCTGGGAGTGGAGAAACCTAAAAAGGAAGTCTGTTGTTGAGTCAGGTTGCAAACAAGTCCACCAGAGGCTTTCCCCACAGTATGAAAAGAGACTCTGTTATGGAGAGGTGTAGAGACCATTCAGTGAGGACTGTTTTGCCTGTCCTGCACAGACTGTCCACTAATACATTCTTCTTTCCCAGAATGTGGCGAACTCGGAGAGTGATGTACTCTGATGTTGCCCAGTGGAGAAGGTTTCAGACCTCCATGCAAAGAGAAGGGGTATGTGTGTCTCCTTGACATCAGAGATACGCTACAACAGACATATTGTTGGAGGAGACGATGACTCATCGACCACTTACTCTGTCGATGTACCCTTGCAAAGCTACAAATACAGCTTTCATTTCTAGATTGTTGATGTGGAGGGATGATTCATCCAGAGTAAAATGACCCTAGACATTTACACCCTCTGGTTCTAAATAAGTGCCACAACCGGAATCTGATGTTTTGACAAACAGATAGGAGTGAGGGTTGGGTGCATGCATGGGGACCCCAGTCAGGAATCTGTCCCCAATTGATCCACCAGCACAAGCTGCATGAAAATCTGGTCATAGTAGAATCAGAGCTGATGGAGAATCTCTGTGTGGTTTCCACTTTGTGAGAAGGAGAAACTGTAGTGGGTGCATATGGAGATGTCCTAAGAGAATCCATCTGCAGTGGCATTCAAGGTTCCAAATATGGATAGGTAAAGGTGAGCTGACAACAAATGTCTTTGCTCATAGTGCCTCTAGAAGTGCCAGGAATCGATCTATCCCATCCATTGGGACTCAGACTATGTTCTGGTTCATAAGGAAGATAGTTCATCCCCATGTAAACAAAGTCCTGAGATATAATGAGCTCTGACTTCTCGAGGTTGGGTAAAAGACCCAACCAAGTTACTGTTGACCAGCAACAGAACAGATCCTGATGGAGGGACTGAACCTGAACATTGTGGATCAGCCATTCATCGAAATACTGGAGAATCAGAGTTCACAGTATTCGGATATATGCCGCTACTACTCCCATAACTCGGGTGAAAACTCTGGGTGTGAAAGTGATTCTGAACATTAGAACCAGGAATTGGAAAAGTTCCTGGTCCAAGCAAAACCAAAGGTATTTGCGATGTAGAGGAAAAATTGGGATGTGCAAGAAGGCATCCTGAAGGTCGATGGAGACCACCCAATCTGAAGGACACATTGCATTCAGGATTGAGGATGTGGTCTCCATCTTTAAAGATTCCTCCAGAAGAAACTGGTTTTAATGGGAGAGATCGATTATAAGACAAAACTTCCCACTTTTCTAGGTGACCAGGAATATTCATGAGTAGAACGCATGAGACTGATTGTTCAGGATCCTCTCGAATGCCCCATTCTGTAAATGGTGTGCACCTCTTCCTTTAATTTCACTGGATTGGATTGGTGAAAAGACATGGGGGTCCTTGACAGAGAGGGTTGTTCCCGAAAATGTACTCAGTAACCCTCGCTCACAATGAAAAGGACCCATCCATTGTCTATGATGCTTAACCAAGTCTCTGAAAAGTGGCTTAAATGAGCACCTATGGGAATGTTTGGGAGAGGAATGCATGGCAGGAGAGGGTTTGAGTCCCTAGGGCTGTCCCCCTCCCCCTTTCCCTAGGAAAGGAAGGTGGATTAGAGAACTTTCTCCTTGGAGCTCTTTGGTGACCGCACCTTGAACCTGACTGTCAAGGAGGTTTAAACTGAGGTTCCAGATAAGACTGAGGCTGCATTTGTTTAAAGAACTTTGTGGATGGTCCCTGGGGTAGATTTGCATTAGCATGCTACCTGGCCGATTGCAATGGGCCAGGAGTGGTTGTAAAGGATCTGTACTGCTGATCCTTCAGATCTTGGGAAGCCACAGTTGGAATGAGTCCTCTAAAGAGGGTCTCGTCTCCCAAAGGAGCAGCCCCTAGAAGGTCTTTACTGAAATTCCACCAATAACACCATTGAAACAGAAAGCACATGCCAGAAGGTTTTGGCCACAGCTTCCAGCACACATTATAATGCGGCTGGATTCATTGAGGCATCCTTCTGCATACTGAACAAAGTAGCTGAGAAGAGGTCAGCACAAGAAGTTATGGTGACTAACAACCAGGCTTTCTATTTAATAGCTTCAATTGTCTTTATGGGAAGACATGCCTAGGCTCCAGTTGAGATACCCTCTTGGGATGATCCATGGTCCAAATGGGGAGGTTTAAGAGGTCACTTTGGAGAATGTACCCAGCAAATCGAAGCAGAGACCATAGGCCTCAATGTAGAAGGAGGAACGGACCACCCTCTATGTTGCCGAGCAATGTCTTGGCCTGTAGACAACCTCTGGGAGATTATCTCAATCATGGAGGAAAGAGGAAAGAGGAAGAAGCAGGAGGTCTGGTTGCATTTGAGCCCATAAGATCTTTTCAACAATGGAAAGAAACTTCATGCACTGTGCATCAGATGGTTTTGGGCACAAGTCTGTGAGTAAGAGGTGGTAAACTTCGTTTACTGCCTTTTCAAAGGACCAGATCTCCTCCTACTCATCCAAGAGGAACTAGTGGGGCCTGACGGGAGACACCAATGGAGCTGTTTCCACATCAAATTCACTGGAGTTGACAAGGATAGATAGGGCATCATCATTGTCTAGTACACTCCAAAGAGGAGAGTGCCTGGGCATCACTATAATCCAATTCATATCCCCATACTGTGAAGCCTCTGAGTGATGACCAGTGAATAGTCAGTGATTGGTGTTAGGTGACCTGTACAATCTGATGGGTCCCTAGGATGAACTGACCTGTAACCAGACACTGACCAGTCACCGGTCAGGGACCAGTCAGGTGACACAGATATGTCAGAACCTTGTTAGTCCGATTCATCACTATGAAGGGTGCGGCGCTGCTCCTCCCACTCAGGGGGGGGGGGCATGACACACTACCCTGGAAGTGTTAGGTGCAGTGCAGCTCATCCCTTGTGGGAGGGTGTGACATGCTACCCAGGATGTGAGGCATGCAGTGCATCTCTTCCCTCATGGGACAGATAAACACGCTGCTCTGAACATGAGATATGTTTGGCTTCTCCTCCCTTTCGGGGGAAGGTCATCTACTCTTCGAACAGTCAGTCCCTCCTACTGGATGGGCCTCACGTGTCTCTGAAAAGACTGGTCCCACAATCTTCTGGGACCTGGGAGTGCTCTTCTGAACTGAAGAGCTAATCATATTGAAGTGAGATCTCTGCGGCTCTGCAAGAGAGAAACCTGAAAAATCTGAAGAGGAGGGGGAATGATGTTACCTCCGCCCTCTATACGTGCATCTGGAATCAGCTAGATTCCAGATTTCAGTTGACCATAATTTACAAAATGCACAATGATTCTTTCATGTGCATTTTGAACAAGTGAAGCAGTCTTGGTGAGTGTCCCAAGGGCCCTTCTTGAGGCCACACTTCCCCACAGACTGTCCCGAAATTGTTCTCTGAAATAAAAATTTCCTGGAAGAAAACAATTAATAATGACAATATGTTATAATATATCACATGTGAACTCAACTGTTGTTTATATGGTATGTGTTATATGCACCCCAGTGCATGCACAAGGTAAACAATGGGAACTCACCTGTCTTTTCTTTATAGTAAAGTAAGATGTTCAATTCTTAAACCTTTATTGAAGAGCAATTGCAAAGACACACAATAACAATGCAACACGAATCACGAGAACAATTATCAATATACAAAGATGAAAAAACACCGAATTGGTATTTAGACAATTAATTAAGAAAGAAGAATATGTAATTCCTACTTTGTTAGGGTAGGGCCTCTGCTGCATTATTTCCTTAACACAAAAGACTTCCTCATAATCAGTTGAAATTGATAATGAAAATGAGTGTACCCTAACCCCTATGGGGTGGGATACAGTATGGTAACCTAAGAGGTCCCTTAAAGAACCAAATTCTGAAAGGGAGCAGGGGTTACTGGCATGTAAATAGAACACTGAAAGGGAGCAGGGGTTACTGGCATGTAAATAGAACACTGAAATTGAGCAGGGGTTACTGGCATGTAAAATGAATATGGGGAGGATAAATGTAACACCAAGGTATAATATTTGTTGAAGGAAGACTGCGATGTGATAAAGCACAAGGAACAAGCACTTTTTCTCTGGTCATGAATTTGACACACATCTATTAACATGGTGTCCTTGAAAAAGATGACTGTTTGGTGCATGGGCATGTCAGATGCACAAGTGGACCGTGTCTTATTGACAATTCTCCACTCTGTGGGGGGATGTATTCATATCAAACGGACGAGGTTTCTCAGCACTGTTGATGTGTTGCTGCTATTAAAATGCCAGTTTCCTAAATTTGAAAGACTACCTCATGACAGCACTTGTTTTGTTATGAGAACTTGGCATAAGCTGTAACATCCTGTCATACTAACCAACATATATATATATATATATATATATATATATATATATGGATTTACAAATCCATTTGCCTGACTCCCAGGACAAGTTCAAATTCAGCTTGGGCAAGCTCAAGTTTCCAAGGTCCAAAAAATTGAGAGAGAGAGAGAAAGGGATCATGTTCCGTTCATAATGCTTTATGTTCTGCAAGTTTTATACCGTGCGACCTCACCCCAGTACATATATCAGCATCTTTATTTAGTGTTTTTATGTGCTGTATTCCTCTGTTACATAACTGGCCACAGTTTCTTTCACCTACCATATGTCATTTCCATTTTGTAGTCAATGTCAAGGTCAGTCTTGCATTTTCTTGTGCAGACTTGATAATGTGAGTATTTACTATTTAAAGCAAATTTTAGCAAATAAGGAATATATATTTATATTTTAATTCATCAATTACATATTAATCGTAATATTTGTATGTATCTGGGATTTGCTGAGTTTCAGGTCCTAACCTAGCCACAATCATTTTGCGACTCTAAACAATCGGCTTGTCAAAGATTGTTTTGTTGCATGTTGCTGATTTTAAGGTGAGTAGGTGTTAATTGTAAATAATATAACTCATTAAATTTCTTTGACAGGTGTGTTTGGAAATAAAAGGCACTCATCTCTAACAATTAACCACCAGAAGGATTTCATTCAAAGCGTGATCGATGTACCAAAATGTTGCACCCACAAGCAGTGTTTATGATCTGTTGTTTATGTGATAATTACAGGAGACCAATACATAGTTACTGCATGGCAAATAATTAAATGGATAAAAATAAGTGTTCTCAATCTCAAAAGTCGGCTTGTCAAATATTTTGATGCATGTCGCAGATTTCAAGGTGACTAGATGATAACTGTTAAGTAAATGGATAAAATAATGTTCACAAATCCTTCAATAGTGAGTATAAATAAATCATTACAAACAGTCTAGCTTTCATTATTGTTGATGTAGTTGATGAGATGAGTCTGCTATCTAATCTAGGCAAAAAAAGGAAACTTGATGAAGTTTCTAGTTTTAATGTTTAATGTTTTAAAGAAAAATAACCAGTATGATGCTATAAAACATGCAAGAAATAAAAAGGAGAGTGAAATCATTGATATTTTTCGAATATTTCAGTAATGGACTCATTTTTACCCATTTTTTTTTTTTTACTGGATGGATACTTAAATTTGCATGATCATATGAACTTTAGGTGGAAAAGTAGATAAAGAAAAGATGTATATTCAAATTATTTTTGGGAGGACACTACTGGTTGCATGATTGAATTCTAGCCAAGTGATGAAGGAAAAGTGACCATCACAGACACAATCTCATTCTATAGACAGAAAATTTTGTGGAGTTATGATTTTTTGTTAGCTATTTCAAATATTGTCACAGTAATGAAATTTCATAAATTCATGTGTCCTTCTGTTCTGTAACTGCATATCACAAAACTCTGTATTTTATGCTTGATTAATTTTCTAATTCCATGACAAAAACATAACTAAATGAATTTTGATTTTATAGTATCTGTACAATCAATGCCCTGCCAAAGTCCACTGACACATTCTTGTTGAGTGTACTGATTTCCACCCTGTGAGGCAGAAGTATTTTTTATGTGAACTCAAAAAAGAAACTCAAGGATGATGTACCACCAGAGAAAATCTTGAACTTTGTGAGAATGTTGTCTGTATAAAAAATTTGGTCCCTATATTTTAAGGATTTAGTATGTAGCTTTATCTATTATTTTATATACCTTTTACAGAGTTTTAGCATCTTTAATCTTTTATTGTGTTGTACTACATGTTTATTTGGATGCATTTACCGTATTTGCCGGCCTATAAGTCGATGCGGAGTAAAAGTCGAATTCGCTAATTTCGTCAATTTTCAATCCTTCATCCAAATATAAGTCGATGCGGAGTATAAAACGAAGCCAGATCAATACCTTGGCTTCATCACTTTCGCTAGTAACTTCCGGTTTCATGAATATTAATCGTATCACTATGCTATTCCAGATTAATTGGGAAAATTATTAAGATGGTCTGTACATGTATTATTTATAGGTATTATTTATTGGTACATTGTATGCAACGATTTTCACGTACGAAAAATTACATTACCATACGGTAAAGCAATTTCAATGACATAATCCATATATAAGTCGATTCGGAGTATAAGACGAAGCCCAGACTTCCAGGTAAAAAAAGTATCGACTTATAGGCTGGCAAATACGGTACTTACTTTTTAATCAGCATCATATAGCCAGTATTGTGTTCATGTACTGTTAAACTACATACATACGTACTGTTTTTCTTCGTAATGGTAGCTGGATGATTGTCATATTGAGGACACAGAGTTAGTAAGAATGCACATTCAACAGTTCAAGGTTCCTTTGTCAAAACTCTCTGATAGAATTGTTCAAAGCAATGCTACTGAAAACCATTTTTTTTTAAAGTTGGCAGAGGACTGAAGGACCCCCATAAAGGATGATACACATGTAAGGGGTTCCATAAATGTTTCTGCCTACTTTATCAAGCTGATATGTACCCTCAGGAAAACCAATTACTGGAATTTACATAGAAATTGAGCTGGTTTGATGTTATTTATAAATAAGAACAAAATGTAAAAGGCCATTTGTGGAAAAAATGTCCCTTCCCTATCCGAACAAATACTGAAATTGTCCAGTCTGTGGTATTATAAGTATTAAAGGTGAAATGAACAGAGCTGTTGATAATATTACAAGTATTAAAGGTGAAATGAACAGGGATGTTGATAGTATTACAAGTATTAAAGGTGAAATGAACAGGGCTGTTGATAGTATTACAAGTATTAAAGGTGAAATGAACAGGGCTGTTGATAGTATTACAAGTATTAAAGGTGAAATGAACAGGGCTGTTGATAGTATTACAAGTATTAAAGGTGAAATGAACAGGGCTGTTGATAGTATTACAAGTATTAAAGGTGAAATGAACAGGGATGTTGATAGTATTACAAGTATTAAAGGTAAAATGAACAGGGGTGTTGATAGTATTACAAGTATTAAAGGTAAAATGAACAGGGGTGTTGATAGTATTACAAGTATTAATGGTAAAATGAACAGGGGTGTTCATAGTATTACAAGTATTAATGGTAAAATGAACAGGGGTGTTGATAGTATTATAAGTATTAATGGTAAAATGAACAGGGGTGTTGATAGTATTATAAGTATTAAAGGTGAAATGAACAAGGGTGTTGATAGTATTATAAGTATTAATGGTAAAATGAACAGGGGTGTTGATAGTATTACAAGTATTAATGGTAAAATGAACAGGGGTGTTGATAGTATTATAAGTATTAATGGTAAAATGAACAGGGGTGTTGATAGTATTATAAGTATTAATGGTAAAATGAACAGGGGTGTTGATAGTATTACAAGTATTAAAGGTAAAATGAACAGGGGTGTTGATAGTATTACAAGTATTAATGGTAAAATGAACAGGGGTGTTGATAGTATTACAAGTATTAATGGTAAAATGAACAGGGGTGTTGATAGTATTACAAGTATTAATGGTAAAATGAACAGGGGTGTTGATAGTATTATAAGTATTAACGGTAAAATGAACAAGGGTGTTGATGAAAAACTATGATGTTGGGACTTTTACTCCTCTGAGAGTGTTTACGTTTTATTTTAAAAAAAGGAATACAAATTTTCCTGCCTGTAATAAAACTATGACACAGGTGCTGTCTAATACAAAAATAAAAAATACAAAAAAAATACATTGTGGAAGATTTCAACATCAAGAATTCCAAGTTCATTCCTTTGCACTTCTCATATTAAAAACAAATATCTGGAGATATGATGAGGAGAAAGAACCAATGATTGTCAAACCAATACTGTCATGGAAAATATTACTTCAATTTTTCACACCAATCTATAATAATAATAATAATAATAATAATAATAATAATAATAATGACAACAACAACAGCAACATATATTATAATTATTATTAGTAATAGTAGTAGTGGTAGTATGTAGGGATTTGCATTAGTTGATACATTCATGTCTCTTTAAAGAGGCAGTTAATGTTCCAGGGGAGACAAGTCTTACTGGACTATTGACAACACATTGTTTGCTACCACATAGCTGTATTAATGCATACAGATTTTACAGACTGAACACATGTATGGATTTTTCCACATTATATGAATTTTGTTGTCACATTTGCGGATATGCAGACAGTTAATGCAAATGATGTGATTTTATTTCATCATCAAAATGTACATTGTTACACAAACCAGTCTTTCGAATTCCTGCATTTTCTGGCTAATATTCCATATTTGAAAATTTTGCAAACCGGAGAGATGAATTACTAAAAATTACCATGAAAACAATGACCTTGATTTTTGTATCCTAGTCCCATTGATTACTTTAGATGAGGATTTTATGTCTGAACTGCAGATAAAAAAAAAAACAAGGAGTTTTGCCAAATCTGTGTGTTCACCTCGAGTCTAATAACAATGACAGGTAATATCTTAGTGCTGGGAAGGAGATGCAATAAAATGGCAGAAAACTAGTAATCATAATTATCATATGACATATCATTGGAACCATGAGGCATCTATTATTAATTATCACATGACAGATCATTGGAACCATGAGGCATATATTATTAATGGAAAAAAAAACTGATCAGAAAAACATGTACCTTCAGAGGCTGGTAGATTGCAATTATTTTCATGTAGTGCAACTTAAGCCATGATCCATTATGTTCCACTCTAGTTTATAAAGAAAGTTAATTAAACATTTTTAAAATAACGTGGAACAGAAAAAGATGTGAACTAGATTTGAGCTTGTAAAATATGTATGCCCCCAGTACAAATCCAAAAGTATAACTTCAAAAACTTCACAAGTTTAGAAATTTTTTAAATATCCCTATAACTGCATGAAAATCTTACTGAGTCATCCACATATGCACACAAATATGTGTACCAAATTTAATTTGTCTATCTCAAGCAGTGTTTGCTTAATCTTCTTAACATGGCTTGTGTCAAAAAAGTTTAAGTCCACATAGTTAAAAAAACGTTTAAAAAATTGAATGAGTGTCTCTCGAAGGGACTGACGCTCTACTGGCTGAAAAGAATTTCCAGGAATGCAAAATAAGACCATTACGTCTCTTAACTGCGGACTACTGAAAACATCTTTGATATTCTTGAGAAACTCCAACATACCAAATATGGCAACAAAAATATACATTCTAACATGCTGAGCTAACATGTTCACAAGATACCTGTTAGCACAGGACAAAATGATATGTAATGGCCATCAACATTAAACATATCATGGATAGAAAATCATTCAACGTGTCTCAGACAATGTCAAGATATACCGATGTGCTAAGTTTGGTTTAATCTAAAATTATTAGTTCTTTTAAAGAAAAAAACAACAGTCATTTCAGTGGCTTCGTTCAAGGTATTGTTCAGATATACCCACAAAATGGATTTGATAAAAATCCATTCATACTTGTTTGTGTTATCATGCTCACAAGTGAGTACAACTGAAAACCTTACTTGAGACCCTTGACCTTAAAATCAAAGTCTGAGCAGTGACTATCAAGTTCCTCATTGGAATTGAACTAAATACAAAGTCTGTTCAAAATTCACCTGTATGTATACAAGTCATAAGCTCAGTGAAGTGCAAAAATGCAAGCACTGACTTTTGGTATGTTGGTGGTCACCTCTGCACCATATTTATTCTGAACCAATTAAACATTGCAAGAAATGTTTTTGTGAAAACTCCATGTCATTGCCATCATTCATGCAAGAGGTGTAGTCATAACACAAGTTTCAAGATGGCCACTATGGTGCCATGTTGGAGGTCAGATGAACACCATTTTCATTGAGAACCAGCTACATATTGCTAATGTGTTTTCGTGAAAACCCGATGTCAATATGACATAGAGGTGGTTCAATATCACTGATGTCAATATGACATAGAGGTGGTTCAATATCACTGATGCATAGATAAATAACAATACATGTATTTTTACTCCGAAGATAGTGTACTACGATACAAACTCAAACTATCAATACTGGACAATAGTTGAATTAAACATAATGATAAAAAATTTCCAAAAATAAACATTTTCCTGTCGTCTTACAATATGTATTCTACCGGTATCTATTTGTAGCTACATGTACTATATCTAGCTAATTAAATGCTACATAGATTCTTTTTAAATTCAAAGAATTTTAGTCTATCACAAGACAGCAATTTTGAATCCTTGAAAGGATTATTATATCTACATATTCCTTTAGTATTTTAGTGAAAACCCTATGTCAATACGACCATCCATTCAGGTGAAGAAGCCATATAAAGATTTTCAAAATGGCCATCAAGGCAGCCATTTTGGAGGTTAGATCAGCATCATTTTAATATAGGAATAAATATATATTACAAGAAAGAAGTTTTTTTTTTAAAATGTTGGTATGGCCATCCATTTAGGATAATAGCTGTTACAGTCTCGGCACGAGGGTTCAAGGTGCCCAGGTGAAATATTCTTTAGTTGCGCCCCTATTGAGGCGCCTGGATGCAATGTTCTTTGGTGGCACCCCTACTTTGCTACAGAGAACAGTTTTTTTTATGTCAGTTGCCAACCTCCATCCCCCCACCCCCCATCTATGCCCCAGTTACAGCTAAAAAAAAAAGCTCCTGATGGCACCCAGCCCTCACCCATCACCCAGAGGCAATTATTGGACCAACCAGACATCATAAGAAGTCTTCTGGTTAAAACACCATGTTAATGTGACTTCCGTTCAAGAGTAGTGATAACAAGCTTGGAACTATTTTCATTCGAGACCAACTATACATCATAAAAAGTATTTTTGTGAAAATCCTATGTCGATATGATTATCTGTTCAGAATTAGTAGCAATAAGATTTTCAAGATGGCACTGAAAATATAATCAGATCATCTGCATATAAATACAAATATGCTGATACAATTTCATTTCTCTTGAGTGTTTTGTGTTTTTTCTGAATCGTGTTAACAATGTTTTTTCAACAAAAAACAAATTAAAACTCCAGAAAATTTGGAAATGTGCAAAAATTTGAACAATTGCTATAATGACCTGAAAGTCAGGTCAGGTCTGCACACAAATATGCTAGCCAAATTTCATTTGTCTACATTGAATAGTTTTTGCACAGCAGTCTTGCTAACAAGGTTCTCTGGAAGTATGGATGGAAAGATGGATAGACAGGACAACCAATCTACATTTGTATTCTGAAACTTTAAGAAGATACTGTCAGTCATAATTGTTTAGTATCATTAATTGTTTGCAAAATAAGTATATTCTGAATATTTGTGGCATAAACCTTCGCAAATGATGGACAAAATAATTCCTATATAACATTATACAGTAAACCTGCCTTAGTGAATATTTCCATATAATGGTCACTTACTAACAAAGGACACCACGGGTTGCAGGGATTTACAAATCCACTTGCCTGACTACTGGGACAAACTCAAATTTGGTTCAGGCAAGCTCAAGTTTGCAAGGCACTTGCCCACAGGCAAGTCCAAAAAATTGAGAGACTGATACAAGATACAAGAAATGTTATTTAACATCGGTGGTCTGGGTCTGTGCAAGCTATTTTACTGACAAAGGGTTGTGTTCAGTTCCTAATGCTTTATGTTCTGGAAGTTTTATACCCTGCGATCTTGACACATTACATATATCAGTACTTTATTTACCATTTATATGTAGCGCATTCCTCTTCTACATAAATGGTCACAGTTTCTTTCATCTATAGTATGTGTCATTTCCATCTTGTAGTCAATGTCAAGGTCAGTCTAGCATTTTCTCGCGAAGACTTGATAATGTTAATATTTAATATTTAAAGCTTTGACAAATAAGGATTAAATATTTATGTTTTATCTTATCAGTTACATTTTAATCGTAATATCTGTACGTATCTGTGATTCGCCGATTTTTAAGTCCTAAGTTAGCCTCAGGCAGTTTGTCAGATTGCCAGCTCTAAATAATTGGCTTTTCAAAGATTGTTTTGATGCATTTCACTGAGTTTATGGTGAGTAGGTTCATTGTTAACAATGCAACTCATGAGATTTCTTTGACAGGAGTGTTTGGAAATAAAAGGCACGCATCTCTAACAATTAATCAGGAGGATTTCGTTCAAAGCATGATTGATCTTATGAAAATGTGACACCCTCAAGCGTTGTTTATGATCTGTTGTTTACGTGATAATTACAGGAGACCAATACATAGTTATTGCTTGGCAAACAATTCAGTGGACAAAAATAAGTTCTCAAATCATTCTCAAAAGTCAGATTGTCAAATATTTTTGATGCATGTTGCCGATGATAATTGTTAAGTAAATGGATAAAATAAGTGTTCACGAATCCTTCAGTTGTGAGTATAAATAAATCATTACACACAGTCTAGCTTTCTCTTTCTCTCTCTCTCTCTCTCTCTCTTCAAAATCTAGCTTTTTCCAAACCCTTTTCTACTTATCCATTTATCTGTACGCGTCTGCTTTTGCCCTCTAACTGTATCTACATTCTAGCTCTTTCTAATCTACATATCTATCTACATGTATTATTAACATATATATTATCGGCATATGGTTTTGAAGTGCCAACAAAGATATATAAAAAAAAAAGCTTAAATAAATATAACACGATTTCCTCAAAATATACCATATTTTATTTGATCTTATTGTTTTACTCATGTTGTGATATTATGTTTGGGGCAAGCTCAGATTTACCAAAGGCAAGTTCAATTTTCCAGTCAGCTTGCCATGGCAAGCAGACTTTTTTAAAATGTGTAAATCCCTGTGTTGTATTATTTTCATTATCATCTGAGCCTCTATATAAAGGAAACCTGTTCAGAAAGGACAAAATGATGAGGTCTACTGAGTGTAATTTATATATAGATTGTAATCTTTTATGAAAATTATATTACACTGGTCCCTCACTATCTATAAAGCCTCTCAGTATACCACTGTCTCTCTTATAATGCTGGTAAAGTCATGGATCCCATTCAATTTTGTCCCCTTATTTATTTCACTTCATTTTAGTTCTTGGCTAATGTAAACCAACTATATTACGATTTAACATCATTAAATAGTATATTTTTTTATTTTTATTATACTATCAAGAAGTCTTGTTGGAACATCCCTCAATATAAAGTTCCCTCACTTATATACTGTGTCACTTTCATGACGTCCATGAACAGCATTATAAAGAGAGAGCACTGTATTCTTGCACATTCAGTTTTCTTGCTAAATTCACAAAAAGTCTTATGCTCATGAAGAATTTTAGCATTCATTTTCCCTTGATACAGTACTCCCTCATTATAATGCTGTTAATAGGAGCTATATATTATACCACCTTATAGTGATACTACCTTATGATGAAGAACATGATACAGTACTCCCTCATTATAATGCTGTTAATAGGAGCTATATATTATACCACCTTATAGTGAGACTACCTTATGATGAAGAACATGATAAAGTACTCCCTCATTATAATGCTGTTAATAAGAGCCATATTGTATACCACCTTATAGTGATACTCCCTTATGATGAAGAACATGATACAGTACTCCCTCATTATAATGCTGTTAATAAGTGCCATATAGTATACCACCTTATAGTGATACTAACTTATGATGAAGAACATGATACAGTACTCCCTCATTATAATGCTGTTAATAAGAGCCATATAGTATACCACCTTATAGTGATACTACCTTATGATGAAGTACATGATACAGTACTCCCTCATTATAATGTTGTTAATAAGAGCCATATAGTATACCACCTTATAGTGATACTACCTTATGATGAAGTAAATGATACAGTACTCCCTCATTATAATGATGTTAATAAGAGCCATATAGTATACCACCTTATAGTGATACTACCTTATGATGAAGTACATGATACAGTATTCCCTCATTATAATGCTGCTAATAAGTGCCATATAGTATACCACCTTATAGTGATACTACCTTATGATGAAGTAAATGATACAGTATTCCCTCACTTGAAAAATTCTCAATAGTTATTGCACAACTGTGCTGAAACCAAGTCAGGACTAACTTGGACAATTCTAAGTCATAAGTTATATATGAGAAAATCCTAATTTCTGCCTGTTTGGAGTATTTAGAATTTGTCTCTCACCCTCTCCTCTTCTCAAAAACATTCCACAGTGATAATGCAGAAATACCATATGAATGGATTTTTAAATGAGAAGCCAATTAATAGATTTTCCACATACAAA
This sequence comes from Margaritifera margaritifera, assembly GCA_029931535.1. Taxonomy (NCBI): domain Eukaryota; kingdom Metazoa; phylum Mollusca; class Bivalvia; order Unionida; family Margaritiferidae; genus Margaritifera; species Margaritifera margaritifera. Next base: position 3,072,260 of record JAQPZY010001580.1, read on the forward strand.
GCAAAAGAATAAAACAGACAAGGCAAATAGTGTTCAAACAATCATCTATCAGAGAACACCATTGATTATTTCTCTGGCTGTCAAATTAAATTTCCATTCAAATAAATCAAACCATGTCAATTCCTGTAGACAAATAAGAGATCTGTAAGTGCTATATGTTTATAACATCTGACAAACATCAAACAGTGTACACCAAGATCTGCTTTTGACCAATCATAAATAATGTTACATTTGAAAGGTCATTTCTGATTGGCTAATAGTGAAAATTCTGTTTCAGAGCTGTATGATTTCCAGGTCTACTTCCATATTATGAGACAGCAGATCAATCAGGTCAATGCTCATAGTACAGTCAACTCTCATTACAAAAACCAAGTTTGTTTCCAAAGCTGTAACAAATCCATGATTATAAAGATCATGCCCTTAATTTACAGTAGTTGTCATCATACTCTAAGCATGGTTCAATCAGCATAGAGTGGTTGTCATCCTTGTCTAAGCATGGTTCAATCAGCATAGAGCAGTTGTCACCCTTGTCTAAGCATGGTCCAATCAGCATAGAGTGGTTGTTATTAGGGGTGAAACGATACACCTGTGCCATGTATCGATACAATTCATGATACACAGCCTATGATACAATACATTATCGATTCTCAGTTTAAAGAATAAGAAGGCAAACGACTAATAATTATTCATGACTGCTGAAGATTAAAATAACTTATATAGGGTAGATATCGTTTTGTATCGATTCTTCACCTCTTGTATCAATACGTGTATCGATATGGCAAAAGTATCGATGCATCAATATATCGATGAATCGTTTCACACCTAGTTGTCATCCTTGTCTAAGAATGGTCCAATCAGCATAGAGCAGTTGGCACCCTTGTCTAAGCATGGTCCAATCAGCATAGAGTGGTTGTCATCTTTGTCTAAGCATGGTCCAATCAACATAGAGCAGTTGTCACCCTTGTCTAAACATGGTCCAATCAGCATACAGTGACTGTCATCCTTGACTAAGCATGGTCCAGTCAACATAGAGCAGTCATCATCCTTGTCTAAGCATGGTTCCTGCTTAGACATGCATGACAACCAGCATAGAGTGATTGTCATCCATGTCTAAGCAGAATCCAATAAGCACGTACTCACGCTTAATGGGGTCCAAAAACACAGACCACAGTATAAGCAAAGGTGCGAGTTACCGAAGGACCTCTGAAAATTTAAGAAGGGGATGCCATCCTGGCTGGGCATCGACAATGAGAAGATGGGGGAGGGGGAGAGACTTAATGGTTTAAAACTAGTTTTATTATTGCGTTGAGAATAATTCTGAATAAAATGCTTTTTCTAATGAACTTGTTTGCCTTTCTGTATAAATTACCTTTATTTTCAAGATAACCATCCTTTAAAAGATTACTCCAAGAGGTTTCGACACACATCAGGTGTACCTCCGAAAACATTGTTTACACTGTATTATCATATGTATATTTTTAATCTTATATATATTTTCCCATACTTAAAACTAATTTTTCTGCAAATAAAATGTTTACATACCACTATCATCTTATATATTTCCACTATAAATAAAATCCCAAGGAATGAAATGACAATGTCATTGTAAAGAACAATACATAAGAGAAATATGCATGTTTATTATTGGGAAAGAGCTGTCAAAGTCCAAAACGAAATATTCTGTTATAAAGATCAAATTTACAATTGAACACATTTCTTTCGATCAATTTTCTGTTGGAACCTGAATTTTCCATTATAATGAATGTTGTTGTAATGAGAATGAAGATCCAGCAGATCTACTGATCACAGTTACAGGTAAATATGGCAGTAGATCACAGTAACAAGTATAAATTATGTACATGTAAAACTGGTAGTGGATTAAGGTAACATGTATATATTATGTATAGGTAAATATGACAGCAGATTTTAAGGTAACAGATATAAATTATATACAGGTAAGTATGGCACTAGATTATGGTAATGTATATAAATTATGTACAGGTAAACTGGCAGCAGATTAAGGTAACTGGTATAAATTATCTAAAGATAAATATGGCAGTAAATTAAGGTAACAGGTATAAATTAGGTACAAGTAAATATGGCGGTAGATTAATATAACACCTATAAATAATGTACAGGTAAATATGGCGGTAAATCAAGGTAACAGGTATAAATTGTGTACAGGTAAATATGGCGGTAAATTAAGGTAACAGGTATAAATTGTGTACAGGTGAATAAGGCAGTAAATTAAGGTAAAGTATATAGATATGAATAAATCACAGAAACATTTCATTAAGTAAACAAACTAATTACATTTCGTTATATATGAAATAAGGCTTCATTCAATATCCAATAAAATCACCAACTAAATTAGCTAGGCAAGAAATCAATGGCTGTTGACTTTCATATTAAGACCAACACCAGCAATGAGATCAGTTTATTGTCACTCCTTGTGGCTGAATAATTGCCTACATGTATGTTTGGGAAATAAAGACGGAATCAAGCGACTTTAATTTACGTTCATATAAATTGCCCTTTTCTAGGATTCCGGACCAAAATCAAGCTTCTATCATACATTTTTGAAAGATATATTAGAATATACAAAATTTTACAGCCGGGAGTGTATAAATATCAGAGTATTTTGTCCATAGCAGAGCCAAGTTTGCAGCATCCAGTCTATGGCTGCTATATATAGCTTTTTGAGCACTGTAAGGAAACAAATGGTATCAAAAATAAGTATACCTAAATTGATGTCAGATATAAATAAAATCTCTCCACTGATAAGAAGACAATAAGTATTGATAAAGAAAGTAATAAAATTAATGAAATAAAAGCAAGCCATGCTTTGCTGAATACACATATATTTTCCCATTTGCCATCTTCTCAAACTTAATGATGAAGTTTGCTACCTAAACTTGAATTATTTTCTTAGAGATACCCAATCAAACTAAACATCCACAAATCTTGTCCATATAAGGGCACTGGAGTTTTCTTCTGTTTCATTTCATTACCCAGTTGTGTGGAAATTTCATTCATGGATATATTTCCTTTTGACCCGATTTTGTTCACTAAATTGCATTCCAGATGGCAGTTGTTCCATTCCTGATAATCCTGTTAATTTAATTCCTTGTATGGAAACAAATGGGCCTAAGAATATTGCTCACCAGCTCACAGTCTAAAAGCCAAATAATGATTTTCTAAAGAAATGTTGAAAATATGTTTAAATCTTGGTTGCTATAGAAACAAAATTACTAGGGAAACCATCCAAAACATATCATAAGAATTAATGCTACACAGTCTGTTCAAAATTGGCCAAGCAATTTTAACGATATCAACAAGAGTAGCATAAACAGCACAGTATAGGTATTGGACCACTAACTATTTTACAGCCAGAGAACCAGTCTACTGGTGGGGTAATAAAAAATAGAGTAATAAATATTTTGAGATGCACCCATTGGCTTGTAAATGGATTTAATTTTCTTCCATTATACATTTAATTAACTTCAATCTATGTACTATAGTTGACAACAAAATATTTACTTTTATTTTGATATCCTGTATTTAATTTCCCACTTACAAAATAGCATATGGACTCTTGGTGCGAGGCTATGCTATTAGGTGCAGACCAGGGAGTCCCTGTTTAGCAGCACGAGGCACAAGAAAATGCTATGAAACACCTGTTTTTCATGGCTGAAAAAAAATCTCTAATTCTAATGAATGGAAGCATGTGTGGTTTATATGCCAATCAAATTAAGAAATTAATTTTATTTTTGTTTTATGTATTAACATTAAGTTCTATGAGAAATGAATTAGTGGTCCGATCCCTATATGCCTGACCAATGTTTGATTCTCCTCTATGCAGGCACTAGTAGGGCATGGATGACTGTGGAGATTATTACCAATGGGTATCAAAAACCTGGCATAAACCATTATTTTATTATTTGACTTACCATGACCATGACCTCTGAACCCATAATCCAATGGTTCCCAAACTTTTTTGATTACGACCCTAAATACCATCTTTTCCGATCCAAAATGCAGTACCGGTATAGGGTCATGAGGGTCCTCATGACCCGGGGTTTGGGAACCACTGCCATAATTTACAGGTTTCTTTATTATTCTAAGAACAAGGCATGCACAAAGTTTGGTCAAGGAACTAACCCTAGAACAGATGTTATTCTGCAAAACCAATCTTTCTTTGAGCAGAATGACCTTGACCATTGACCTTTTGACCCAACATCAAAAGTCCTTTCAGTATGCAACTAAAGTTATTATGCAAAACTATTTTTCTTCTCTCTGTCAATGTGACCTTGGCCTCTGACTTTTTGACCCCCAAAACAATAAGCTTCTTTCTTACCCAATGTATCAGTCATCCACAAACTTTGGTGAAGATACAATGGTCAAGACTGAAATTTTTGTTCATAAATTGTTTTCTCTTTTAGTCATGGTGACCTTGACCTTGACCTTTGACTTTTTGACCCTGATATTGATAGGCTTCATCTTTAACCCAAGTGCAAGCCATCCACAAAGTATGGTCCATGTCTGTGATGCAGAACTTGTGTTCTTGTGCAGAAACCATTTTCTTCTTTCAGTCACAGTGAATTTACCTTTGACCATTTGACCCAAAAATCAATATACTTTTTCCTTACCCCAAGTGCAAGCCATCCACAATGTTTGGTCCAGGTATATAATGCAGAACTAATGTTATTGAGTGGAAACAATTCTTCTTCTTTCAGTCATGGTGACCTAGACCTTTGACCTTTTGACTCCAATATCAATAGGCTTCTGCCTTACCCCAAGTAAAATCCACCTGAAAAGTTTAGTAACTGTTTATTGTGGATAACTTGAGTTATTGTGCAGAAACAAAACTGGTAACAGGCGGACAGATGGACATCATAACATAATACACTGCACCTTTTAGCAGACATATAAAAATGTGGTAAAAGTTGATGGACACATGAAGCATGACACAGAATGGATGACACAGAGCCAAGTGAGCTAAAAACTGCCTGATGAATTATTTTTAAGATTGTCACCAGAATCTGGGATTATATGTTTTGGAAGTACCTACCTGAGCAAAACCAAATAATCAGATGAATATGGACAATGGTTTAAAGTTTAATTTCAACAGATTAGCCACATGATTATTCTATAAAAGCCTCCCATGGTAAAGGAAATTACAGGTCATGTGATAGCAATACATAATTGCAATGCTGAATGTTGATGCTCACCCAAGTCATAAACCTGTTCCATCATTTAAATTGTATTAACTATAAACTGGTAATGTTAATTTAAAGCAAAGTTCTGAAAAAAGAATGTAGATTCTGAAACAATAGGCCCAAGTGGGCATTAGAGCACTTAATTAGTTGATATCTACCTAAAAGCCAAACGAAAGGGCAGTTAGCCAAGAAATCTGAGTAAGATGCTTTTAATAACAACATAAAAAAGGAAATGATTTAACAATAGATATGTCAATGGACTACTGACATGATGAAAATAAAAGAGCATCCAGAGACATGTAAGAACTACATTAAATCCAAGGAAAAGAAGGTTAATATTAAGCTTAATGGAAGTTGACTAAGGTATCATACTGTGATCATGTTGTCTTTTAGTCCAGACCTCCATTTACTAATTAGAGGAGGAAATATTCACCTTAGATGGGTGACTAGCACCAGGAAAAGTGATAGCAATGCAGTAATAGCAGATGATGTATAACTGCCATTAAAACAGAGGCTCAAGTGAGCAATAGTGCACTCAACTGGCTGATATCCACATAAAAGCCAAATGCAAAGGCATTTGGCCAAGAAATCTAAGCAATTATCATGCTTTCTGGCATTTAAAGGCTTTTATAATATTTAGTAATGGCAATCATATTGGATTGTTGGATCAGCATCAACTGTGCAAGCCTGAAAGGCCTTATATAAGGTTGCTTTGTGAAATTTTTCTCAACTGGAATTTGAGAAGAAATCATTTAAAAGTTTTACTGAATAATGAATCAGGATCATTTGTAAATAGGAGTCCCTTGAAGGGAATGACACAAGACTGAAAAAAACTTCCAGGAATCCGAGATCTGTTTCTTCTGTCCTTTTATTCTCTTTTCTGCTGAATACTGAAAATATCTCTGATAATCTTGAGAAACTCCAACACGCCAAATTTGGTGACAAAAATATTTTCTTACATGTAGGAGTTAACATGTTCACAAGATATCTGTAAGTGCAGGACAAAATTCTTTCACATGATCTTTAGGACCAACTAGAGAAGATTTCATAAAAAAAAACATGTTTAAAGGACAGTCTGTTCAGGACAAACAAGGGTGATGATAGACCATAAAAACCAATACATTGAACAATCAAGACTACCAATGCAGCTGACTACCAGTAAAGTTACTTGTACATATTTACATCTATTTATTCAGTTAAATATTATCACAATGTCTTGAAACAAAAAATGATTGGAACATGATATCTCCTGCAAGTCTGCAGAGATCAGGTTACATCTTATGTTTCAGTAAACAAAATGAGTTGAAAACACTAAATTATTTTACTTATTAATAGTGAACTAAAAATAGGTGCTTGCAGATACTGTGGCCCTAATTTCTCATCAAAGTCCAAAATAGCAATTAAATACTACTGGTATAACATTCCTAATACCCTGCATCTGTCCATTTGTCTCTCCATTCATCCATCTGTCCATTACTAAATCTTCTAAACCACTAAGAGGAATTTCACAAAACTTTGTAGTTATGTTGCCCCTATGGTAACCATCTGTAAAAGGGATGTGACCCTTAGTTCCCTCCCTTAGGGTCATTGGAAAGTTGTCAAAGGTCAAATATACACAAAATGGAATTACAGTGACATTCTGAAATATTTTCTAACCACACTTTATATATGCAATCATAGCATGAAACACATCATATACTAGATAGACTTTGCATTATGACATGTGGGTCACTGTTGGAGAGGGTGGAGGTTGGGGGATGAATACTGGAGGGTTGGGCTGTTTAGTTATGGAGTTGGAATACGTGTTCGGAAACTTGGAGATTTACAGTGGGAAGCCACTGCAGTTACTCTAGTTTGCACCTTGTTTTATGTATATTACTCAGTATACTATGACATGCACTATAATTGCAAAATAATTTAGCCCATACACAGGTATGATCATGGATCCCAGTATAACACAGTAACTCATATAACACAGGTATGATCATGGATCCCAGTATAACACAGTAACTCATATAATACTGGTATGGTCATGGATCCCAGTATAATACAGTAACTCATATAACACAGGTATGATCATGTATCCCAGTATAACACAGTAACTCACATAACACTTTTATAGTCATGGATCCCAGTATACCACAGAAACTCATATAACACTGGCATGATCATGGATCCCAGTATAACACAGTAACTCATATAACACTGGTATGGTCATGGATCCCAGTATAACACAGTGACTCATATAACACTGGTATGATCATGGATCACAGTATCACAGTAACTTATATAACACAGGTATGGTCATGGATCCCAGTATAACACAGTAACTCATATAACACAGGTATGGTCATGGATCCCAGTATAACACAGTAACTCATATAACACAGGTGTGGTCATGGATCCCAGTATAACACAGTAACTCATATAACACAGGTATGGTCATGGATCCCAGTATAACACAGTAACTCATAAAACACAGGTGTGGTCATGAATCCCATTATAACACAGTAACTCATATAACACAGCAATGGTCATTTATTCCATTGTTGAGATAACTGTATTTCAAAGATTTTAACTACCTCACTCAGTATAAGGCAACTACACTTATAACTAAGTAGTCTTATGGCTCTCTGAAAAGCAATATAGTGAAAGACTACTGTATTATGGAACTAGATATTGCCAACAGCAAAAACAATATAAGCTCTTTTTGGCATAATAAAGAGGTTTAAATATACATAATTCAGCACATGCATTAATACAAGAGACCTCAGGTTCAAGGGAGACAACCACTATTTGACTACCTTCCAGCCCATCAAGTATTCAAACCAGATGCATTACCGCAGTGGTCCTCAATGCGGTGCCCATGAGCGCCATGGCGGCCGCCAAGGTTTTTTGTGTGCCCGTGGAAGAGGTTATAATGAATAATAAAAAATAAAAAGGTGGGTCAAGTAAATTGGTTGGTGCCCGCCACTCTCTCATAAAATGTGCCCGCAGGCACAAAAAGGTTGAGGACCCCTGCATTACTGCATAGTAGTCTCAGACTTTGATAACCAAGTTTTTATTTTTATAATAAATCACAACAAGCTGCAAAAAGCACAGACCCAGATCTACCATCACATGATGTGCCAGCATATAAGGAAAGACACTGTTTTCTGCTTATGATTTCATGCAATCAGTGTCAAGCCAGCACATTCTGTGACAGTAGATCTGGGTCTTATGATCTGATGCAATCAGAGTCGAACCAACGAATTGTGATACAGAAGATTTGGGTCTTATGATCAGTGTATAGCCAGCACATTCTATGACAGTAGATCTCGGTCTTATGATCCCAGTACAGAATCCACATCATGAGACAGTAGATTTGGGTCTTATGATCAGAGTACAGCCAACACATCATGATACAGTAGATCTGGGTCTTATGATCAGAGTACAGCCAGCACATCATGAGACAGCAGATCTGGGTCTTATGATCACAGTACAGAATGCACATCATGAGACATCAGATCTGGGTCTTATGATCACAGTACAGCCAGCACATCATGCAACAGTAGATTTGGGTCTTATGATCACAGTACAGAATGCACATCATGAGACATCAGATCTGGGTCTTATGATCACAGTACAGAATGCACATCATGAGACATCAGATCTGGGTCTTATGATCTGAGTACAGCCAGCACATCATGATACAGTAGATCTGGATCTTATGATCAGAGTACAGCCAGCACATTCTAAGACAGTAGGTCTGTGTCTTATACCTGGCAACTAGGTGTACATTACACATAGATTTTTGGTTTGGTGTTTTACTGCACACCAACACGTGAAGGTTATTTAGGTCTGAGGCAACAGATATAAAGTGCCTTCTCTATGGACACACCACAGTAGCTAACCTGGTCTGATCCAATGGTAGGATTCCGAGTGTGGCAGCTAACCATGGAGCCACTGCAGCTCCTACATTACACAAGTAAAAACTGTACAAGTGTCTCAGACAGTGTGTGGGAAGCACTAAGACAGTGTGTGGGAAGCACTAAGATACTGTGTGGGAAGCACTATGACAGTGTGTGGGAAGCACTAAGACATGCAGTAAAGAGGCAGAAAAACTAATATCAATCTCATGAGCATTGACACCATTAAATATCAATAATTAATATGAGAATCTGACTAGATAAATCTCTTCCTAATTAGGAGGCAAACAGATCTGAAGATTTTTTCATGAACTCCAGCTGTAATCAGCAAATAGCCATATGGGAATGATAGAAAGTTTTTCTACTCTTTCCTCGTTTAAATGCTTCAACATGCATGATGATTAATGTTATTAAAAATCTGAAGCCATCCACTAAAACATACAAGCCTCATCTGGTCATAATAAATGTCAACATTTTAAATGATTTTTTGATTGATTGATTGGATTGGTTGTTTAGTTAATTGGTTGATTGATTAAAATCAAATGTTAAGCTGAATTTAGGTAGAATGTATACTTGAACAATGAAATATACCTGGTAAAACTGTAAATGTGTAAGTACCACGCAAAGTGTAAAGGTACTTACAATAATATGAATCATGTCAGAAGAAATATATGCTTCCCAGATGATGATGTAAAAAAAGAAGACATCTTTGATTTCAATATAGTAACATTTCTTAGAAATCATTGTTGGGAAGAAAAAAAAATTGGGGGGAATTTTTTTGAAGTCATATACTTTTATTTATCCATCAAAATATAATCCCACATTTTGCTGCTATGTTGGAAACAGTTTTACCAAGGGATTACTGTAGACTGTGAGAATAAGATTAATGGTACTTTGGAAGAAAGTCATACTCGGTACATTGTGTCTGAATTTCTGTATAGATATTGACAATGAACCAGCGATATAGATTTTCCACATAAAAAGAACAAAAGTGATAAAACTGCTGAGGCAAGCAGTGTTCCTATTTCATCTATCATAGAGTACAATTGATTTTTGCTCTGGCTGCTGAATTAAATTTCCGTTCAAATGAATTATACCATGGAAATTCTTCCACATGAATAAAAGACCTGCATGTAAATTACTGGTAGTATAGAAAAATAAATTGTCATACACAACATGTAAAACACATACCCATATTTGGTTAAGTAAACAGAATAATTAGATCCTATTTAAAAAAAGATAGGACTTCATTGATTGCACTATAAAATAACTGACTGGATTGTTAAGGCAAGAAATCAAAAGCTGTATACTTCTATAGCAGTGAGAGAATTCAAATCCCACTGCATGTTACTGAACATTTGCATAGATTTGTTGTAGGGGCAATTGGTGTGATTTACCTGTTTCCAATTTTTCTAGTCTTTTACAAGTCACATTGATTAGAATCCACATTTTAAGAAATTTGCTGCTTCTGTAGTCTACAACATACAGGCAGAATTTTTACAGCACACTCGCCCCTAAACCTCCCTGCTCTATAGACATCTGTTTGATAGGCTGAGCTCTGTGTAGTTAGTGCAAAAACAGCATGTATACATGTATGTGTGTTTATGTATATTAATTAAATGGCTCTTTATAGTACTTAGTATCAACTTTAGATGTTGAAAATATTGATGATATTAGAGACAAGATAGTAGATTAAGTGACTCTCATTAGTAACAGTAACTTGTACATAATTTTAAAGGAAATAGAGATTTTATACTTAAACTTTGATAATCTTTGCCAGGCCTCTACACCTAATGCACATTTATTTCACATTTATATTTTGTTGCAAAGATTGAAAGTTAGTGTGAGTGTGATATGAGATGTAGTAATCATTTACATGTTAACAAATCAACTTCTAGACAGATCATTATTGAGAAACAAAAAGTTTAGTTTGAAACACAGATTTCTCTATCAGAATCACTCAAGACAGTTAGAGAAATATGATATCAGGGTGTCTTCTGTGAAGTCCGCTAGCTTGATTCATAAGAGGGCAGCATTGGTTATCAGGGGGAGAGGTCACACAGTCAGCAACCAGCCGTCAAGCCAGCAACATCTCAAGATTGGAGCTGCACCTGATGTGGTAGGAAGAGGGGAGGGGGCCACCTGTGGTACGTTACAGGCTGCCACATGCACCGAATGACCAGCCGACTACTTGAAACAAAGGAATTACGGGGCATAGCTGCAGATACTGGGCAGACCGTCCCAGAAATGAGCCAACTTACCTCCCACCAAAGTCGAGGAGTACTAGTAAGTTCAAAGAATTTACAGAGAAGTACCCCGATGCAGCAGGTGCCAAGCCTGGCCAGGTGTGCAGCAAACCAGGAGAAGAAGCCATCAGCGAGTGCAAGCAGACTCCCCTGGGACAGCTGCACCAAGACGACTGGCCAAGACAAAGAGAGCCGGTGAGCCAGCTTGAAACCATGGAAGCAACAGCCTCAGAGATAGAAGCTCTCTGGTCCAGTGACAGCCTGATCAAAATTGTCTGACTGTATGGGGTTTTCTGTTTGGTTTTTAGAAAACCCCTTTTGATTATACTTTTTAAGTCACAAATTTTACTTATTTCGAACCACCATCTAAAATATAACTATGAATTTTTAAAAATGTGCTTGATATGAAAGGTAAATGAGTAACTTGTACTCCTGATTTGGTATTATTTTTGGAATAATTATGTACACTATGTACGCAAAATTTATCCGTGAATGATTAAATAAATGAAGAAGTTTGTAACTGATAGAATTGTCATAATTAAACATGCGGTTAACACATAATTGGTTTTAGGTACAGCCCGATTTAGCAACTGGGCAGAATTTGATCCTGTACGTTCATGGCATTTCAGTACTTCCATTCCACTTCGTGCCTCCCTTGCCAAGTCCGCGCAGCCTTTCATTCCAGACATGTAAGTAAGAAGCATACCATGCATGCAGTAATACGTCAGGTGGGTTGCAGCCCAGCAACCCACTTGATGAGAAATTAAATAGTGTGCTTTGCACTTATTGTAATCCCTAAACGTGTGCTTGCACACATTCGGGGTGTAAACTCGTACATGGCCGAATTGCCAAACACGAGTATAATTTCAAATTCAGTCAGTTATCAGGGAGATTGGTTCAGTGAAAGGTAGCAATTAAACATGTAGCCAGAAGCTTGTTTTTTCTACCTCTAATTCCCCATGTAGTCTACAACACCTGTAGCTACAACAGATCTATAAAATAAAAATGTTTGCTCTACCTCTGATTCCCCATGTAGCCTACACCACATGCAGCTTCATCAGATCTATAAAATAAAAAACTAAGGCAACACTAATTTATATCAATGCTTTTGCATATTCATTTACATTAGTGTGAGTTTATAACAGGTTTTTATCTATCGCATCCTAATTCTACATGTATTGGGAATACAATATTACAGTGGGAAAAAAAATACATTAGCAAGCTTTTTACTGTATGATCTGTGCAAAACATGACAATAAATGCACATAAACCTTCTCATATTTATTGAGCAAAACATGACAATAAATGCACATAAACCTTCTCATTTTTATTGAGCAAAACATGACAATAAATGCACATAAAAACCTTAACATTTTTATTGAGCAAAACATGAAAATAAATGCACATAAACCTTAACATTTTCATGAAGCAAAACATGAAAATAAATGCACATAAACCTTCTCATTTTTATTAAGCAAAACCTGACAATAAATGCACATAAACCTTAACATTTTTATGAAGCAAAACATGAAAATAAATGCACATAAACCTTAACATTTTTATCGAGCAAAACATGACAATAAATGCACATAAACCTTCTCATTTTTATTAAGCAAAACATGACAATAAATGCACATAAACCTTCTCATTTTTATTGAGCAAAACATGACAATAAATGCACATAAACCTTCTCATTTTTATTGAGCAAAACATGACAATAAATACACATAAACCTTCTCATTTTTATTGAGCAAAACATGACAATAAATGCACATAAACCTTCTCATTTTTATTAAGCAAAGCATGAAAATAAATGCACATAAACCTTCTCATTTTTATTAAGCAAAACATGACAATAAATGCACATAAACCTTAACATTTTTATTAAGCAAAACATGAAAATAAATGCACATAAACCTTAACATTTTCATGAAGCAAAAATAAACACACATGCAAAAAGTAACTGAAATGTATACAGAAAATGTGTTCTGCTCGGTAATTCTTCTTAAATAATCAAGTACTGTATATACTCACATATAAAGTTAGATCAAACTGCAAACTGCATAGACCCTGATCTGCCATCACATAATACAACTGCAGATCTGCATCTATGCAGTTTATCGGAAGTAATCAGTAGAACAAACAACATAGATGCTGATCTGCTGGCACATTATAGGTATATACATTTGAACTATATACTGTGTTATTCAGTTGGACAGAGTTTCTATTTCAGAGCTCAAGATAAGTAGCATAACTGTATTTTATGCTAAAAAAGCATAAAGAACTTTTTGAATGTGTTTAAAGTATACCAAGCAGTTTAATTTTGTTGTCATTTTTGTCCTGCCATAAACACAGTTTGGCACATTTGATTAATGCAAACTATGGGCACACGTTCCGGATGTTCTATGCACATTTACAATAATACTACTCAATAATGGTAAAAATGACATAAAAAAAGAACCATGCAATTGAACGCACTTGAGCCGGTCTTTGTCATTACCATCAATGGCATGATAAACGTCTTGATGATTAAGACACTATCTGGTATCTTAAATTTGTGTTTATGGTATTCACAAAATATCCTATTTAAATTTAAACTGAGACCCAAGTGGGCCTGGTATCGCTCATCTTCTGACATCTGCCTAATCACCAAATGTAAGAGCAGTTGGCCAAGAAATTTGGGACAATAGGATGTTTTCTCTTGAAATTTCTTCCAATTCTGCTGATAGTGCATGTTATGAAAACAATTGTTTCAAGATTTCTCAAGTTTTTATATCTTCAAGCATATCTGATGCAATATCAGCATCATTTGTCCAATATTGAAAGGCCCCTATGACAAAATGTTTTGTGTCATAGTTGGTCAAATTCTTTTCAACGGCTGTTCTAGATAAAGCAGTGCAAATGAATTTCAACATTTAGTAATGGCATCTATATTTGTATAAATTTATTTTTGGTCATGGTGGCCATATTTGATGGCTGATTGGCATCAGTGTACATATTTTGAAAGCTTTTAATGCCAGGATACTCGGCAAAGTTTGGTAAAATCATAATGACCAGTTTTTCAACAGGTCATTTAAATGTTTTCTATTTTTAGCAATGGTGGACATATTTGATGGCAGATTGGCACCATTTTTATAAGACTGAAAACCCTCTATGCCAGGATGCTTTATGTCAAATGTGGGGAAAGACTGTTGAGTGTTTCTTGTAAAGAAGCTGTTTAAAGGTTTTTCTATTTTTACTAACAATGGCTATATTTGATGGTGGATCATCAACAGTTGTATTTGAAAGCCATCTATGCCAAGATGCTTTTTGTCAAATTTGGTCAAATTCTGTTTAGTGGGTTTTTTGAAGCAGTTGTTAAAAGGTTTTTAAAATAATAATAATAATAATAATAATAATAAATACTTTATTTTACGAGGGTAACTCAGTTATAAGATACTATTCTCCCCTGAGGCTCTTAGGATGAACAAACTATTGTTAAAAAAAAAAGGAAAAAACAACAACAAAAAATAAGCATACTTAAATACATTAAGTATAAAATCACAAAATATATATGAATCAAATGGTAAATTTAAGATAAATCTTTTTCTTAAGTTTGTGGAATGTTTCAATATTACGATCAGTTGTATTTTCCCAAATTGTGCAACAGTAGTCCAAAAGAAGAAGAATGAATGCATTGTAAAATAATTTTTGATAGCTGAGTGGTTGATAACATTTTATCCTCTGTAAAAGATAAATTCTTGAGTTGAGTACCGAACAAACATTTTTCACTTGCTTACACCAGTCTAAATTCTAATCAACATGAACTCCCAAAAGTTTGTGTGAGTCAACATTTTCAATTAGATTATCTTCAATATACAGCTCAAGATTTGGATTTCTGTTCACTGATAATCTTTGTCTAGTTCCAAGCAACATTGCCTTGGTTTTTAGGGGATTAATAAACATGTTAATCAGTGAGCACCAATATTCAACATGATATAAATCTTCACCCAATTGTTTGTTTAACTTTTTATCATTAGAATCAGACTTATGCAAAGTAGTATCATCAGCATATAGATCAGTTTTTGAATGTTGTACATACAGTGGCAAGTCATTTATAAACAATAGGAATGATACAGGCCCTAAAATAGATCCCTGTGGAAGTCCTATGTTGATGAGCATCAGGTTTGATTTAATGTTACCAATAACAACTTGTTGGCTGCTGTCAGATAGGTATGATTTGAACCATGAGAGTGATAAGTTAGAACATTTGTACTTTTAAAGTTTCCATGCAAGTATATTATGGTTAGCTAAATCAAAAGCCTTCTTAAAATCAAGATATATAGTTCCAACCAATTCTGCATTGTCTATAGCAAGCAACCATTCATCAATGAGTTTTGTTAGCGCAGACTGACAGGAGTGGTTTCCCTTAATTCAGATTGGGATGGGCGAATTAAATGGTACTTTGACAGGTAACGATAGAGATGTTTGGAAAAATGTCTTTCAAACAGTTTAGATATGGTTAGCAGAACAGATATTGGTTTATAATTATCTGGATTTGATTTGGAACCCTTTTTATAAACAGGCATAACCTTTACATTCTTCAGTTGAGATGGGAAGATTCCCTTAGTAATGCTTTGATCAATTATGTAGGTAAGAGAAGGAGCAATAATGTCAGCACATTTGTTTCAGATGAATGGACCTATCTGGTCCAATCCAATCGGTTTCTTAGAATTTAACTCTTTCAGTTCACTTACTACATATGCACATGACATAAATGGAATAGTGAATTGTACATTTTCAGGAACTTTTGACTTAATAAAATCCTGTAACTTGTTATTTTTTGCATTAGTATTTGATATATTGGGATTCACATTTGTTAAATTAATAAAGTGCTCATTAAATCTGTTAACAATATCATGCATATCATCAGTTATTGTCCCATCAATTATTAATTTATTTGGGATTTTACTGGGGTTTTTTTTATTAACAGTGGCCATATCTGAAGGCAAATCAGCATCATGTGCACAAAACTGAAAGGTCCGCATAACAGTATGCTTTCTGTCAAATATGATCAAATTCTGTTCAGCGGTTTTGGAGAAGAAGTCGTTTAAATGTTGTCATACTTGATGGTGGATTGGCATCATTTATACAAACTTGAAAGGCCTTTATGTCAGGATACTTTGTGCCTTGTTTAATTGAAATTAGCCTGGTGGGTTTTGAGAAGAAGTTGAAAACAGTAATTGTTGATGAATGACAGATGGGGTTTCCTATTTTTAATAATGGCAACCTAATTTGAAGGCAGATCGACCTCACTTGTATAAACTTAAAAGGTCTTAGTTTTATGAAACTATGTTCAGTGGTTTTTGAGATGAAGCTGTTAAAAGGTTTCTCTATTTTTAGTAATGGCAGCCACAAATGATGGCAGATGGGCATCAATTGTATAAATTTGAAAGCCCTTTATACCAGGATGCTCTCTGCTAAATTTGGTCAAAACTGGTCCAATTGGTTTTTTGAGAAGAAGTTTAAAATAACAATTGTTCATGGATTCACAATGGATTCAGGGCCACACCATAAACTTACTTGGCCTTACTACCAGGTTGGCTAAATGCAATTACCGTAAATACTCGCGTATATGCCGATACCAACTGCAAATTGCATAGACCCAGATCTGCCATCGCATAATGTGCTGGCAGATCTGGGTCTATGCAGTTTGTAAGGACTAATCAGTAGAACAAACAACAAAGACCCTGATCTGCCAGCAACAGTAGATCAGGGTCTATGTTGTCTGCATTTGGACCCATATTAAACGCGAGTATATATGGTAGTTCCAAACCAGGGAGTGAAATATGCAATTCAATTAAATCTTAGCAAGTGCTATGCTGTAGTTTGATGAATGAAAATATCACCTGACTGAGATGTTTTTATTATTATACATACACTGAACATGCCATCAGAAATGTATCATCCGATCAATACAGACAACAGCTTAAAGTTTAATCTCCAAAAGATTAACTTCTAGATTAAAGCAAAAAAGATTTCCTTGGCAAGGAAATTACATGGTTATGTGATAATAATGATCAGCTGGAAAACTCAAGGAAACTGGTACCATGCCTGGTTGCATATTGACACAAACTAAACACACCAACCTGTTCTTTCATTAAAAATGCATTAGTGACATTAGCCAAGTAATTTCAAATTCACCCCTGTAAAGAGAATTTTGATTTGGAATAATGACAATTTACTCATTAAAACCCCGAGTTATTGTGTGGCAAATAATCAAGCATTTCCATGACATGGATCTAGTTTTTTTTATATATATTTGTTAAATTTAGATTATGGTGACACTCTATAGTTTCATATTTTGCATAGGATTAGATTTTTAAAGAAAAGAATTTCCCAGGTTTTCCGCACTAGTTATCCTGGATATTTAAAAAAGATCTTGTATATCTTAGGTATTATTAAAAGAACTTTTCATTCACTTTATTATGATGTATGATTGATGGGTGCAATTTGGGTTATAGAGTATACAACTTGGTCTTACTTCAGATGTGCACCTACAAAAAACTGCTAGCTCCACTTGGTCATTTTCACTTCCTGGAATTTAAAGGTAAATTGTAAAAAAAAGAGCTGATAACTTTTTTTTACATTTTATATATTTTGTAATTCATTCATTGTACTTTCAAAAGCTGGTATTGCCTACTCTGGCAAAATTCGTTTTCCCTCTTTTAATAACTGCTAAAAATAGTGTACTTTGGACTAATTTAGGCTGATTTTTTTTTTTTAGGCACATGGGAGCTGCCATTTTTGTCAGCTGTGTGCTTAGATCATGTACAATTTCCACAAATACAATATGTAAAGAAATTTTAGCCAGAGTACATGAAAATAGTATAGAGGTATGCCAACATTCTCTTCATTGTGCATACTGCAAATTCAAACAACTTCACCTTACATCTGTCACTCTCTCAGAAGTGCATAATATCTGTAGAGCGCCTCAGCATTTGGTTAGGGATTAAAGGTTAAGGGTTACAGGTTAGATGTTAGTGATTAGAGGTTAACGGTCATAGGCTAGAGGTCAATGGTTGGGATTTCAGGTTAAGGGTTAGTGGGATTTCAGGTTAAGGGGTAAGAGGATAAGGGTTTGTGGCTAGAGGTTATGTGTTGGGTTAGAGGTTCAAGTTTGGGTTAGAAGTTACAGGTTAGAAGTTAAGGGTTAGGGTCAAGGGTAAAGATTAGGGAATAGAGGTTAAGGGTTAAGGATCAGAGGTTAAGGGTAAGGAGTAAGGATTAGGGGTCAGGGGTTAGGAATAATGAAATGTGTTACTAGTAGATTTTGACACCTTTAAATTGTAGAGAATTTGACATCTAAACTACAGCAATAATAAAATGCAGCCATTAACTTTAAGTCAAAATCTAACCATTTTAATACAATTATAATTCTAAATTTGTATAATTAGTAATTCCAGGTCTCCAATCAAAGTTGGTTAAATTTTGGATTCCTTAATACTTTGTGATTTTCAGTGTACACTGTGTACTTTATAAACAATGGACCTATCACAAACTGTCAATCAATTACCACTAATCTGTGACTGAAGTGGACTGCTAACCAATAAAATCACTATGTGTTAGTCAATGCATAACCACACTTTCACTGGAAACATTCAGTCTTGTGCACTGACACATATATGTCTGTCATTTTATAACATGTACAAATTAAATTCTGTTCCAAATATTAGGCCAAAAGCCTGTCAGATTGAAGTTGTATATTACTGAAAGCATCGACTACCTGGCCCTATTTATAGATTATAAGACAAAACCAGTTTTGCCACATGACCATGTGACCCATACATATAAAAGCCCATGTAACTGGTGCCTAGTGTCTTGTTTTGTTGACAGCTTAACATTAATCAAGGTACTTGGTGTTGAAAAGTTTTATTTTGAGATAGTTCTTGTTTATTTTCTAATTTTGTCATAGTAATATGTCCATTGATATTAATACCTAATAAGGGTGGTAAAGAACCAGGTTCTGGCTCACTTGAGGAAAATGCTATTTTATCATTGTTTCCATTGGATGACAAATCCTTTTCTGGAACAAATTTGCCTTCCAAACTAACCATCAACGTTCTGAGACCACTACCAATGACATTGTCCTGGTTTCTGAAAAGGTTGGGAACACTGTTCTGGAGCATAAAAGGAAGGAAGTCTCCTTCCAACAGTCGGAAGAACCTGTGACTTTTGGATTCAGTTCCATCAGTACACGAAATAGCAGGGAAAGCCTGAAAGCATCTGGTAAAGGCCCTTTGAAGAAATGGCATGCTGCTTTGGGGAATGTTTCTCATACAAAAAGGGGTAGGTATGATGATTTAAACCTCCTCAAAAGTGACTTGGGGTTCCTAGAAACTGAAGTGGAATCAATGAAGGCATAGATAAAGAGTTTGAGAATATTTCACTGCTTGTGTCCAAGTTAGTTCCCACTGAGAAGCATGGAAAAGATGGGTTTTCAGACACCATTTCTGAAATATCTCCCTCCAAGTTCATGATAATATTTTTTGGTATCCTCTTTGATAGTGCAGAACCTAATATTAGCATGGGGTGGTAAGTGATGAGGTGGATTTTGATATTCCTAAGATTTTTAATCAGTGGACTCATTTAGCCCAGAGATAACTCAGTAGATTGCTGGGATTGTCAGCACAGCTTGTACTAAGAGAGCAAATCTTTCTAAGCTCTCAGAAGAGTATCTGGTACCAGCGACTGCTAAAAGCCTGAATGTACCATGTATTAATGAGAATATGTGGCATATACTTCAAAGATTTGCTGGTTCGAGTGATAGAACATTACAAGAGGTTCAGAAAATATTGGGTAGGGATTTTGTGCCCCTTTTGCAGATGGCTCAAGCTATAAAAAATGGAAATATGTCTTTGATCCCATCAAAGAAATATTTGACTGATTCACTTATCCTTTTGGGGAATGCTTTTATGAGTTTTCAGTGCTATGTAGGTCCTTGCTGAAATTTCATTTGCCGAGACAATACTGGCCTCTCTGTGGGTTGAATCTTCCAGTATTGAAAGAAAATATTTTTGGGGATGATGCCTTTGTCATGAAGCACATGAAAGAGCTAGATGAGCTTGACAGAGTTCAATAGAATTCCCTTGGCAGGAATTTTAAATCAAATTCTGGACCATTTACTAAGCAGTCAAAAAACAGTCTGCAGCAGTACCAGCCTTGCTTTAGGAAAAAGGCAACATCAACTGCAAATACCAACAGGTCCAAAGTGAACAAACAAGTAAAGGTAAATAGTCATTGTGGTGCACTGCATGCTCACACAAAATTCTGGCAAACTCTAACTTCTGACCCGTGGGTTTTGCAAACCATACGTGGTATTAAAACTGAATTTGCTTCTTGACCAATGCAGAAAGCATTGCCCAATTAGATACCTTTTATAAAGAACAACAGGAGCTGATTGATATGTTGCAGACCTTTTGCAAAATGGTGCTATTGTAGAATCCATCCATGAAAACTTGGAATTCATTTCCAACATTTTTTTGTGAAAAAAAGGAATGGTAAGTTTAGGCCTGTTATCAATATGAAACCTGTGAACAAGCATGTGAAATATGCTCATTTTAAACAAGGATGTGTCATTTTAAAGTGAAATATGCTCATTTCAAACAAGCATGTGTCATTTTAAAGTGAAATATGCTCATTTCAAACAAGCATGTGAAATATGCTCATTTCAAACAAGCATGTGAAATATGCTCATTTTAAACAAGAAAACATTTATGTCATTTTTGACTCTATGGAACAAAATGATTCCTTCACTTCTGTACATTTCAAGGATGCCAACCTCCCTGTACCAATTCATGTAGATTCTCAAAAGTTTTTAAAGTTTCTTTGGGATGGGAAATTGTTCAAGTTTATTTGTTTACCTTTTGGTCTGGCATCCAGTCCCAGAGTGTTCACAAAGATTTTGAAACCTAGTTTTGCATTTTTGAGCAGTGAAGGAATTATGTCCTCTTACTACATAGACGATTCACAGGTTAGGAATCATGCCAGATCTCTTTGTGAGAGCCATACACATGTTTTGTTGCATTCATGCAAAAAATGCAGGTTTCCAAGTAAATCCTGAGAAATCCATCCTGACCCCTACTCAGATCATAGTTCATTTGGGTTTTGTTCTCAATTCCATTGAGTTTACTATAACCTTGCCACAAGAGAGAACTGACAAGATAAAGAACAGATATAAAGAGATTTTATCCTTTTCAGCATAAAACATAAGAGAGGTTTCACACCTTAACGGCCTGTTTACCTCATTGTTCCAAAGCAGTTTCGCTTGGCCTACTTGTACTGAAATTTAGAGTGGGAGAGGAATATTTTTCTGAAGTTGGCAGATGGGAACTATGATAGCATCATATTATCCTTTGAGAGTAAAGATGAAACCTTAGTGGTTGGTTAAAAACCTGCACAAGATGAATGGGACACACATATGCCCACCAGACCCTGAGGTTAACTTGGAAACATGCATCCTTGCTTGGTTGGGGTGTTAATGTTACATTTCTTGCAGATGGACAGCACAAATCTACTAATGACAGATGGAGTTCAAAGAAGAAAAACCATCATATAAATCTTCTTAAGCCAAGAGCAATTTTTATGGCTTACTAAGTCTGTGTGTTTCTCAAAATAATGTTCACATTTTGATTGAAACTGACAATACAACATCTGTTGCTTACATAAATAATAAGGGTAGATCTAAAAGAGATCTTTTACTTCTGGCCAAAGATATTTTGCTCTGGGGTTTTTTCTTTCTGCAACTCATGTTCCAGGACACACCAACATTCTTGCAGTTACTTTGTCCAGAAATGTTAGTGATTCAACTGAATGGAAACTCAATCCAAAGACTGAGCAAAGTACTTTTTAAGCCAAACATAGATTTGTTTGCTCCTCGTTTGAATTTCCTTATTAAACCATATCTGTCCTGGCAGCCTGATATTCCTGTACCAAGGATGCTAAAAGGGTTTCAGATTTTGTTAGCAGTTTGTTCCCATTGCAAGCTCTAAATCTGAAAATGTTCACTTTCAAATCGATCTTTTTGATCGGTTTGACAACATATGGTTATTCAAAATGATCAGATCATCTTTACTGTCCCAGTCCTTCTGACGACTTCAAAACCAAAGAAACCTCTGAAATTGTCAAAAGTGTCTACCCAGTAACTATTCTGAAGGCCTATTTTAAGGAAACCAGACATTGTCGTTAATCAAGAAAAGTATATAATTTCAATTCGAACTTTGTTACCTGTAGCCACTTCAACAATCTCACGTTAGATGAAAAATGTTCTTGAGATGGTGGGTATAGATACTTCAGTGTTTAAAACCCATTTAGTACATGGAGCATCCAAATCAGCAGCTTTTTTCTTAAGCAGATTTTAGATACTGAAAGATTGGTGCAAGGCTGATACTTTCCATTGTTTTTATGACAGTGATTTTGTCCAGCCAGAGATGATGTTCACCAATGTGGTCCTTTAGAGATAAGACTGGATGAAGCACTTTTAATTTTGATAGACCTGTGCTTGTGTGTAATGAGGATTTTATTACTGAATACATGTCAAGTGACTTTTGAATATGGAATTTGTTTTGCTTCCTGATGTGAGTATACTGGATATAAAGTTTGAAGAGATGGTTATCTTTTGTTTTCAATTCTTTCACAGAGCAGTTTGAATTTGTTAATTTTCAAACATGCAACTTCAATCTGACAGGCTTGTGGACTAATATGGGAAAAGACCCCCCCCCCCTCCCCTCCAAGCATATGATGTAATGGATGAGGAGGATATTAGCCAAGAGCTGGAGGATTTAAGTTCCCATCCTGGTATTACCTTCCCACCCTGTTTTGGGTTGTCTCTACAACAAATTCCTTCACTCTTTAAAAGGACACTAGGCACCAATTGCACATGCTTTTATAAGTATGGGTCACATAGTTATGTGGCAAAATTGGTTTTGTCTTATAATTTATAAACAGAGTCAGGTAGTCAATATTTTCAGCAATATGCAACTAGAATCCTCCAGCTTTTGGCTAGTATATTCAAAGAATCCTTCTCATTCATCGCATCAAATGCTTAGATGAGGGCAAATAGTCATCACTGAAACATTTTTTATCCAAATGTTATGAAAATTTTGAGTATGTTCTCAACATTTGTACTATTTTATAGGGGGGTTTTGTCAAAAGAAAAAAAAAACATGATTTAATACACATGTAAATATATTGATAAGTAGGTGAGAGATTAATTGGCTTAGAATTTGCTATACAATACACTATTTTATTTAATCATTTTAGTGTCAATCAAAAGCCATTTTTAATTTAGCTTAGTTTTGGTGATTTACGGCATAGTAACACTTTTAAGATTATACTGTGCTGAGACAAGCAGAGTAAAGTCATTTTAGGTATAGTTAAACAGGTGATGCTGTGTAAATTGCTGCAATCAGTGTTGCTTTTATTACTGTATTTCTCCAGTAAACTGGGGTGGGTTTGGCAGAGGGGGTGCAAACATTTAACTCTTTAATCAGTAAATGATCATTAATTATAAATCTAAGCCATAGCTGTGTGACAAGGGAAACTCTCCTTTGTATGCTATGAGAAATATAAACTATAGCTGTGTGACAAGGGAAATTGTCCTTTGTATGCAGTGACAAATCTAAGTTATAGCTGTGTGACAAGGGAAACTGACGTTTGCATGCTGTGAAAAATCTAAGCTATAGCTGTGTGACAAGGGAAAGTGTCTTTTGCAATCAGTGACAAATCTAAGCTATAGCTGTGTGACAAGGGAAAGTGTCTTTTGCAATCTGTGAAAAACCTAAGCTATAGCTGTGTGACAAGGGAAAGTGTCTTTTGCATGCAGTGAAATATCTAAACTATAGCTGTGTGACAAGGGAAACTGTGCTTAGCAATAAGTGAAAAATCTAAGCTATAGCTGTGTGACAAGGGAAACTGTCCTTTGCATGCAGTGAAAAATCTAAGCTATAGCTGTGTGACAAGGGAAGCTGTCCTTTGCATGCAGTGAAATATCTAAGCTATAGCTGTGTGACAAGGGAAACTGTGCTTAGCAATAAGTGAAAAATCTAAGCTATAGCTTTGTGACAAGGGAAACTGTCTTTTGCATACAGTGAGAAATTAAGCTATAACTGTGTAACAAAGGAAACAGTTCTTTGCATAGAGTGAGAAAAGAAGGGGGAGGGAGTTGCTCATATAACAATGAAGAACTTTCTTATATAAAATTTGCCCAAAATTGTGTCTGGTGGGTGGGGTGATTATGAATATATAAGTGCAAACTTTAATGATACAGACAAGGTATCTAGAAAATTCAAACATTAGCTTGCTTCTAACAACTTTATAACCTAGTCATGAAGGGATTTAGACAACATATAAATAGATTTCATGACTGACATTCAGTTCTTGTGCAACATCAAGTAATTATTTTTCAAAAAGCCTTTTGCTACACCACTTCTTAGGATTAATATCTTCCAGCACACTTTGTAAAGACACCACTTCTTAGGATTAATATCTTCCAGCACACTTTGTAAAGACACCACTTCTTAGGATTAATATCTTCCAGCACACTTTGTAAAGACACCACTTCTTAGGATTAATATCTTCCAGCACACTTTGTAAAGACACCACTTCTTAGGATTAATATCTTCCAGCACACTTTGTAAAGACACCAATTCTTAGGATTAATATCTTCCAGCACACTTTGTAAAGACACCACTTCTTAGGATTAATATCTTCCAGCACACTTTGTAAAGACACCTCTTCTTAGGATTAATATCTTCCAGCACACTTTGTAAAGACACCAATTCTTAGGATTAATATCTTCCGGCACACTTTGTAAAGACACCACTTCTTGAGATTAATATCTTCCGGCACACTTTGTAAAGACACCTCTTCTTAGGATTAATATCTTCCAGCACACTTTGTAAAGACACCACTTCTTGAGATTAATATCTTCCAGCACACTTTGTAAAGACACCAATTCTTAGGATTAATATCTTCCAGCACACTTTGTAAAGACACCACTTCTTAGGATTAATATCTTCCAGCACACTTTGTAAAGACACCACTTCTTAGGATTAATATCTTCCAGCACACTTTGTAAAGACACCACTTCTTGAGATTAATATCTTCCAGCACACTTTGTAAAGACACCACTTCTTAGGATTAATATCTTCCAGCACACTTTGTAAAGACACCACTTCTTAGGATTAATATCTTCCAGCACACTTTGTAAAGACACCAATTCTTAGGATTAATATCTTCCAGCACACTTTGTAAAGACACCACTTCTTAGGATTAATATTTTCCAGCACACTTTGTAAAGACACCACTTCTTAGGATTAATATCTTCCAGCACACTTTGTAAAGACACCACTTCTTAGGATTAATATCTTCCAGCACACTTTGTAAAGACACCAATTCTTAGGATTAATATCTTCCAGCACACTTTGTAAAGACACCACTTCTTAGGATTAATATCTTCCAGCACACTTTGTAAAGACACCTCTTCTTAGGATTAATATCTTCCAGCACACTTTGTAAAGACACCAATTCTTAGGATTAATATCTTCCGGCACACTTTGTAAAGACACCATTTCTTGAGATTAATATCTTCCGGCACACTTTGTAAAGACACCACTTCTTAGGATTAATATCTTCCAGCACACTTTGTAAAGACACCAATTCTTAGGATTAATATCTTCCAGCACACTTTGTAAAGACACCACTTCTTAGGATTAATATCTTCCAGCACACTTTGTAAAGACACCTCTTCTTGAGATTAATATCTTCCAGCACACTTTGTAAAGACACCACTTCTTAGGATTAATATCTTCCAGCACACTTTGTAAAGACACCACTTCTTAGGATTAATATCTTCCAGCACACTTTGTAAAGACACCACTTCTTAGTATTAATATCTTCCAGCACACTTTGTAAAGACACCACTTCTTAGGATTAATATCTTCCAGCACACTTTGTAAAGACACCAATTCTTAGGATTAATATCTTCCAGCACACTTTGTAAAGACACCACTTCTTAGGATTAATATCTTCCAGCACACTTTGTAAAGACACCACTTCTTAGGATTAATATCTTCCAGCACACTTTGTAAAGACACCACTTCTTGGGATTAATATCTTCCAGCACACTTTGTAAAGACACCACTTCTTAGGATTAATATCTTCCAGCACACTTTGTAAAGACACCACTTCTTAGGATTAATATCTTCCAGCACACTTTGTAAAGACACCAATTCTTAGGATTAATATCTTCCGGCACACTTTGTAAAGACACCACTTCTTGAGATTAATATCTTCCAGCACACTTTGTAAAGACGCCACTTCTTAGGATTAATATCTTCCAGCACACTTTGTAAAGACACCACTTCTTAGGATTAATATCTTCCAGCACACTTTGTAAAGACACCACTTCTTAGGATTAATATCTTCCAGCACACTTTGTAAAGACACCACTTCTTAGGATTAATATCTTCCAGCACACTTTGTAAAGACACCACTTCTTAGGATTAATATCTTCCAGCACACTTTGTAAAGACACCACTTCTTGAGATTAATATCTTCCAGCACACTTTGTAAAGACACCACTTCTTGAGAGCAAAATATTTCTGCATACTTTGTAAAAATACCGGTATGCAAAAAGAAGCTAAATAAATAGATAACACTACTCATCCATCACAACTGTATTACACTTGAAAGAAATTCTTTTGCGTCAGTTAAACAAATTTAAACATTTTAACTAGGAATTTTGATATCAACTGGAAGAATATCAGGTCCAAGAACTGCATTTACATATTGGAGTGGATCTGCATACAAATTAAAACCAAGAAGCAATAGTTTAAAATGTCATGACCATATCAGCCAAAACAACATAATTTGTAAGTCTGCCATATATATGCGTCAGCTCCAACAAAGCTAGCCATTCTTTGGGATGGGACAATTGTACTCATTAGATTGGTGTTTTCTATATAAAGTCACCCAGAAGCTATCTGTATCTACACATTCACAAGGTGAGATTTTTTCATATCTTTGACCAATGTTGTGATTCAATGATATTGCTGCATCCTTGTTCAATTTATTACATTTAGTTTTTAAAAAAAAACTTTTTTACAGCTGAAAGTGATTGAGTGCACACAAGAAATAAGTACAAAGTTCTAGCTTTGTAACAAGGTAAACTGTCTTTTGTATGTAGTGGGAATCGAACATTGTATATGTACTCTGTCCACATCTGGTTGATGTTCTTTCTGAAAGAAAATCTGGCAATCACTTCCAATGGTAATTTCTAAAAGTATTCTTTATGAAAAAGTGTTCATTATACAGAGGTTTCCTTTAAGACAGGTTTAAGTTCAATTGGGCCTACTCTTTCATCACAATTTGTCCAGCAGCTATGAGACAACAGGATGCCTGGATGTCTCCTGCATGTCTGCACAACCCATACAAAAACACATGCTATGGAATTATTTACATCTCATATGGCAACAGATCTAAGGCTTTGTAATGGTAAAATGTTGCATTTATTCATGCTGTGGCTGAACATTGACCCTTTCAGATACTAGAGCTTGATTTTCTGATCAAAATAAATGACTCCTATCTTATCTTGGATCATTATCAATACAAATGTCTTGTACAAAAGTATAAGTAAGAAGTTCCTAATTTGCATTTAGCACAGCTCTACATTATGACTGATTACACCAAGCAGGAAAAAAAACTAAAATCACTTGTGATGAACACATAAATACTTGTGGAGAAAAATGATCAATAACTTCAGACGATTATAGTATACAAAAACTAGAAATGTGTACATGGAAGACAAATGCCCTCACCCACACACCCTGCCTGAAAGTAGACAAGAGCAATAACTCTGACAGAATGTATGCATGTATGTATTAACATGCAAAACAACATTTAAGCAGGATAAAAGGAAAAGGAAAAAATCATCTGAGTATGATGACAAAACATGTTGACCTGATGTCAAAAATGCTAATTTCAGGGCAGGCATAACTGACTAGTGAGACAAGTTGCCCATGTAAGAATTTTCATATATACTGTACACATTTAAGACCAAAAAGGGGCATAACTCTGGAAAGATGCATCTGAGCATGAACACAAAAGCACATGCACATGTTCCCTTGATGTCAATGTCAAATGCAAAGCTTCAGGGCAATTCATCAAAAGCTGTGGAGCAAGTTGCCCAGAAAGAATTATCATTCATAACATATATATATATATATATATATATATATATATATATATATATATATATATATATATATATATATATATATATATATATATATATATATATTTCACACTTTAAAAGGGCATAGCTTAAAAAACATTAGTACCATGAATGGCACATATATGCCCACACAGTTTTTAATAAGGCATGGTTGACTCTGCACATTAATAACCTGGATCTTTGGTCAACGTATACAGTCTTGAACTAAATTTGATGTCCAGAAACCTTTATTTCTGATTAGATTTACCATGACCTTGACCTTTTAGATCCCAGAATCTAAAGGTTTCTTTACTGCCTTAACTGTAAACCATCCACAAAGCTTGGTCAAGGAACTTAGCTCTAGAACAAAAGTTATTCTACCAAGTCCATTTTTTTAACATACTGACCTTGATCTTCGACATTTTTACCCCAAAATCAAAAGACCTCTTCCATTTTTTAAATACAAACCCTCCACAAACTTTGGTCAAGGCACATGGAGTAGAACTATGAAGTTACTATGCAAAAATAATTTGTCATTTTTCATTCACAGAGACCTTAACCTCTGACTTTTTGACCCAAAAATCAATAGGCTTCTTTATTACGAAGTGTGTAAGTCATCCACAAACATTGGTGAAGGTACATACTCAAGAACTGTCACATGTGTGCAGAAGCCTCTTTTCTTCTTTCAGTCACAGTGACCTCAACCTTTGGCCTTTTGACTCTTAAATCAATAGGCTCCATTTTTACCCCAAGTGCAAGCCATCCAAAAAGTTTGGTAACTGTAGAAGGTGCAGAACTAGAGTTATTCTGCAGAAACAAAATAGGGAACAGATGGACAAACAGAGGAACAACATCATAACATAATACACTCTGCCTTATGACAGGCATATGAAAAGGCATCAGATCATGACAACAGAACAATATATACATTCTGACCTCATGTAAAATTGTGTACCAGGTTTCAGGATAATTTATCAAAGGTTGTGGGACTAGTTGCACACACAAATCACACTAATCAAATATTCTGTTATGCTCGTTTTTACAAGTGATGGCTGAGGAAAGGCAAGTAACTTTCTCATGATGCTTGTCCAATTCAAAGAGTAACATTTTAAGCAGATTCAGTATTATCTACAATGTAGGATGCAAAACTGATGATGGACAAGTACAAGTTTCAAGTGACTTGCCCTGCAGGACAAGTAGCCAACTTAAATATTTTCAATCCCTATGTCATAAACAGTATTTACATTTAACACCAGAAAGGGGCATAACTCTGGAAAAATGCATCTGATCATGATGACAGAATGACATCCACATGTTGACCTGATGTCAATAAGGTCTGCCAAAATCAAGGTAAATTATTGAAAGCTGTGGTACTAACTGCACACACAAGAAATATCTTAAACCATATATACATTTAACACCAAAATAGGGCATGGTGACAGACTTATATGCGCATGCTGACTTCATGTCATTAATATCTATAAAGTTTAAACACCGTCCATGGAAAGATGTGGGAGTAGCTGCAGACAAAAGAATTTTGGGATGTACATACATGCAGGACAGATGGACAAGACTAGTATTGTATGCCACTGCCATATAGGAATCAGACCACCAATCATTTTCTATAGATTTCAATGTTATTGTGTGAGAAAATAGAACTATTTTGCACACTATCCTTTTTGACTGAAATAAGCATATTTTTCTCTAGATAAATGTCCTTAAAGCAGTATACCAATAAAGGCAACTTAATCATCATTTAAGACCAAATAGACACAAGATAATTTTAGCCTGCCGAAAAAAAGATCAAACTTCTAAACATGCACAGACAGAATGTATCTAC
Source organism: Margaritifera margaritifera (assembly GCA_029931535.1). NCBI lineage: Eukaryota > Metazoa > Mollusca > Bivalvia > Unionida > Margaritiferidae > Margaritifera > Margaritifera margaritifera. Next base: position 3,102,724 of record JAQPZY010001580.1, read on the forward strand.
AAGTTGAAAGCACTGATAAATGCCTCAGTAAATTAAAAAGAAAATTTCCACACTGATAATACAGCCCATAGCCCAATCTCCAAGTATTAAGTATGGTATTCAATATTCCCTCACTATGAGATTTGTACCCTGTTCAATTAATAATTAACGATCTGATTCCAATACCAAAAATGTGATTTTACAATGATCAGCTGTACTAACAATATTTCACTAGCAATCTCTGTGCAAAAAGCAATTGTGTCTCGCAGTCATTGTTTACCAGAAATGTTGACACTGTGCAAGCTGCTTTGTAGATGTTAAGTTTTAAAATCTGATTCCAAAACAACTATTCTGTCCTTCATTTGCTTGAAAAACATAAACCTGTGGATTTTGCTCCCAAAATAAATACATTGGTTATGTCATGTACTAGTTAGGTTTCATTTAATAAGCAAACGACATCAACAAAGTGGTATGATTTTTTCCTAACAATTTCATGTCATCAACATACTATTCTTTCTTTTGGCAAAGTTCAACATTCCACACATCGCGGTGTATACCTGGCTTACATCAGTGTCGTATATATGCCTGTGTAATGAGTTATTAAGATGAGGGAGATTACTCTTACAGCCCACCACTCCCATCTCTCAAGGAGTCGAATACCAGTCAATTTGCAAAACTATGCAGCTTTAAGTTGTTATTATTTCTCAAATGAGCAATAGTTCTTTAATATCTAGCAACATTGAGGACATCTTGGATATTGATACACCTGTAATAACATGGAAAATATGGAGAAAGCTTCATGAAAGAGTACGAAAATTTCCATAAAATTCTGTTTAAATTACATGATACTCAAATAGGTTATACCACCATATTACATGATACTCAAATAGGTTATACCACCATATTACATGATACTCAAATAGGTTATACCACCATATTACATGATACTCAAATAGGTTATACCACCATATTACATGATACTCAAATAGGTTATACCACCATATTACATGATACTCAAATAGGTTATACCACCATATTACATGATACTCAAATAGGTTATACCACCATATTACATGATACTCAAATAGGTTATACCACCATATTACATGATACTCAAATAGGTTATACCACCAAGTTTGTTTTTTGAGCATATAGCTACTGATAACCCTTGTTTTAAATTGTCGTGACTTCCAGGTATATCCACCCGTTTTCCATAAGCAGCTGAAAATGTGATTTTTCAACTAGAAATTAGGTACAAAAATGAACTATTTTCAAGCCTTTTTTTAAATTTTATTTTGAAAGGTATGCATGACAAACTATTTTTGAAAGAAGATTCCATACATTTGACAGAACAGAGACATCAGCTTAGGACAAATCGGGAGATTTGCAAAATTTGGTAGGGAGTTTTGACTTCAAAAGAGGGAGGATTTTCAATGAGAATGGCAAATTTTTCATTGCGGCACATATCTTCAAATTTCTTATCCTTTTGAGGACCCAAAGCTTGGATATCTATGTGAGTAATTTTCGTCCATTTGTATGAGAACTTGTGTGCGATTTCCGAGTCAGAGAAGATTATAATTGACAAGATCTGAAAAATGATCTGCTACTGTAAATGGGAGATTATGTTCGGCTATAAAGTTGGCAAACAGCTTGGGTCACTATGTGAGTAGTTTTCGTCCATTTGTATGAGAACTTTTGTGCGATTTCCGAGTCAGGGAAGATTATTTTGACTAGATCTGAAAAATGATCTGCTACCATAAACGGGAGATTATGTTCAGTGTTACGACTCTATGGTCTAAAAAAAATGTAACAGAAAGAAAGTGAAACCAACAACTCAAGTAAAAATCAACAAGCAATTTATTTCTAGATAATTAAAATGAAAAATCAAAAAGACACTTACAGTAATGTGTATTAAAATCCAAATAATCCAATAAGAATTAGTGTTCTAATCACAAGTCCTAAATAAATGTATCCTTGAATGTTATGATCTGCCAATGGTCTTCAAAGTCCTGATGTACTAGTAGTCTTTAATGTGCTGATGTCAAAATGAAGTACTCCAAAATATATCTGAATAAGTTCACATAAATTCCAAAATCATCAATTAAAAATCCAAAATCCAAAAGTCTATGAGCACTGTTACAATCCAATGAATATTTAAAATAATTCCTCTCTCATAATTTTGAATCACTTTTCACAACTGTAATAGCTCTTTACAAGACTGATAGTAATGTCGAAACTGAAAAACTGTCCACTAAACATGGTATATATAAAGATTGGTCACATGACAGAACATTCTAGAATAATAAATGTATGTGTGTCCATTGACAGGTAACTCCTAAGGTATTTCCAGTTTTATCTGTAAATAAAATCAACCTTGACCTCAAATTGAGAAAACATTATCAAAACTATGCTTGAACTTAAATTTGAAGTAAACAACCTAATTCAAGGACACTAGTTAAACATGTTTTTTCTCATAAACAACATTAAGATTTAAGCAAATACATGTATTAAAGTCAAGAAACATTTAAAATTTCCTAAAATATCTATAATATTATATAAACATCATACATAACATCAGCTATAAAGTTGGCAACAGTGGCTCAGCACAGTCCTACAAACACTGCAAAGACATGCAAAGACAAGGCAAAGACAGTGCAAAGACAGTGCAGAGACGTTTTAAATTTACAATACTGGAAAATATTTACTGTCGATACAAATTTTTTTACATAACTATATAAGAATTAAAAATGTTTGCTTTGTCTATATGTTCATCATTCTTTTTTAAAAGAATATATCTGCACTCAAAAGTTATAATGAATTATATTAAATATTCAATAATGCATTTTGTCATAACAATGGAATCTTCTCATCATTATTTGCAAAACATTGTATCCCATTTAATACTGATGCAGAAAGTTCCTCGTGAGTATATATTATTTTATATACATACAGTACCTATTGGGAAAAAGAGAAGTGCGCAAAGACAAGCAAAGACATTTTAAAGACTTTATACTTTATATACTTACAATACTGAAAAATATTTACTGTTTATACAAAATTTACATAATTTGACACAACTTGAAAGTTCCTGTTATTGATACATGTTTTATCTAAAGAAATATAAGATATATGTACATAATCTATGCGTTGATAGTTGTAGATTTGCAGAATGTATTTTTTTGCAAGAATTTCATTTTGTGATTTTCATTTTGACATATGGAAATTGAATTTTCTTCAACTTTAATTGTTACTTCTACACTCTCTTTTTATTGACTAAGAAAAGTCCTTGTGTAAATTTCTAAATATTTAATTACGATAAGTGTTGAGAGAAGGAATAAGACACACAAAGACAGGGCAAAGACACGCAAAAACGGTCAAAACGGTGCAATGACGTTATATACTTACAATACTGAACAATATTTACTGTTGATACAAAATTTATATAAATAAATATATAAGAATTGGAAATGTTTGCATTGTCTTGTGTTGATCATTCTTTTCTTTAAATAACTAAATATTTTGACATATGGAAGTTGAATTTTCTTAACCTTTAATTGTTACGTCTACTCACTCTTTTTTATTAACCATGAAAAGTCCTCGTGTACATTTCTAAAATATTTAATTACACTAAGTGTTGAGAGAAGGAATAAGACATGCAAAAACAGGGCAAAGACAGGGCAAAGATGGTGCAGAGACATTATATACTTACAATACTGAAAAAAATTTACTGTTTATACAAAATTTACATAAATAAAATATTTAATTACAGTAAGTGTTGAGAAAAGTAATAAGACATGCAAAGACAGGGCAAAGATGGGCAAAGATACAAAATTTATAAAAAATAAATATATAAGAAATAGAAATGTTTGCTTTGTATCTGTGTTTATCTTTCTTTTTTTTAAAATATCTATGAACTCAATTAACATAATGGCAGTACAAGGACAAAGACGTTTTAAATTTACAATACAGGAAGATATTTACTGTTAATATATAATTTATGGTATATGATAGGGAAGTGCTACTGTAATCCAGTTAACATGTTTTTACAATCACAAGTGGTAGAGTCGACACGTGCTACCTTTAACTCAATTAACATAGTGGCAGTACGAGGACAAAGACGTTTTAAATTTACAATACAGAAAGATATTTACTGTTAATATATCATTTACGGTATATGGTAGGGAAGTGCTATTGTAATCCAATTAACAAATGTTTACAATCACAAGTAGCAGAGTAGACACGTGCTACATTTAACATGCTACCTTTAACTCAATTAACATAGTGGCAGTACAAGGACCAAGACGTTTTAAATTTCCAATACAGGAAGATATTTACTGTTAATATATAATTTACGGTATATGGTAGGGAAGTGCTATTGTAATCCAATTAACAAATGTTTACAATCACGAGTAGGCACGTGCTACCTTTAACGTGCTACCTTTAACTCAATTAACATAGTGGCAGTACAAGGACTTATACGTTTTAAATTTACAATACAGGAAGATATTTACTGTTAATGTATAATTTACGGTATATGGCAGGGAAGTGCTATTGTAATCCGATTAACACGTGTTTACAATCACAAGTAGCAGAGTAGACATATGATACCTTTAACTCAATTAACATAGCAGCAGTACAAGGACAGTTTTAAAATGTTGATTATTCAATATATAAGTTAATTAATCTGTCAATATGATTTTTTTTTCCCTTGATTTCAACTGCATACCCATTTGCATTTTTAGATAATTTTTAAATACTGAGCAACACAATTTCTACAGTTTCAAACTTCTCGGTAATGAACCAATACATGAAAGAAATAATTATCCAATTAATTGTATACAGGTATTCACACCTCAGGATAGTCATAGTTTTATATAAAATGATAAAATGGGTGTGGCCAGCAAATTATGTTTGCTCAACAACTGATCAAATACTAATAACGTTAAAACTTCGACAATCGTTTACTACTTATGTCGACAAAGGATATGATCAAATACTAATAACGTTAAAACTTCGATAAGAATTTGCTAATTACGATGGCAAAAGGGGACGATCAAATACTAATCATTTACAAACTTCGAATTCTTTGATAATTATGAACAGACATTCATTAATTTGTGCTCTATATACAAAATTCAAAATTATGGGACTTGCAAAGCAGGGTCCATGTCCCGAGTCCCAGGTACACATCTGTGCTGCTCCATACAGACAAATGTGTAGCAAATGCTTAACAAACTATACTAAAGAAAACAGCACAGTAAAATACTATCCAAGAACGTTTTTGTACTCTCTTTGCGTGACTTTGCCCTGTCTTTCCATGTCTTTACCCATCTTTGCCCTGTCTTTCCATGTCTTTACCCATCTTTGCCCTGTCTTTTTTTGTCTTTGTGCATATATGTGGTGTACTCTAAAAATCAACATATATCTTATATTTCTTTAGATAAAACATGTACCAAAAAGCCAAGTAAAGTTTTAAAATGCTTTTGTGTGTCTTTGCGAGCTTGTCTTTTCCCATATGTACATAAAAAATATATAGTCCCATTTAATTTTCTGTATCATTATTAAATGAGATAAAATATGTTACAAATAATGATAAGAAGATTCCATTTTTGTTTACAAAAGATATTTTTTAATATTTACCATAATTCTTTACAACTAGAGTGCAAACAGACACTTAAAAAAAGAAGAACAACATATACACAATACAAACATTTCTATTTGTATAAAATTGGAATCAACATTCAGTATTTTCCAGTATTGTCAGTTTAAAATGTCTATATACCATCTTGGCCTATCTTTGTGTGTCTTTGTCCTGTCTTTGCCTGTCTTTGCATGTCTTCTCAGCATGTATATCTTTATCCACATTTGATGCAGATTCCAAGAACATGGATTTCAGTGATGGCATATTTGTTGTCTCATTTCATATGCTTTAATATGCTGCATGATGCGTAATGTCATTCTTGCCACCATAGCAGATTTTAAATTCAGCTTTACATGAAGGGCAGAATGATATTCATGTGCTCTGAACTTGATTGCAACCACTGAAATTCCTGTTTCCATCCATCATTGAATTTTATGTTATATTTCTGGTGCATTATGGTGTTTTAGCATTGGCAGATAATGCACGCTTAGACATCTTGACAAACTTTAAACACCAAAGCCAAACTGACCCTATTTTATCCTATTTGTAATCCAACAATAATCAATTAATCTCTTTAATCCTTTTGGAATTACTTTTGACATAGAATATTCCATGTAGACAGACTTCAAACACTGAAGCCAACCGACCCTGCCGGCAGAATCAAAGGGTTGTTAATTAATTGTTTTATGCTGCTTGAAATTAGCACCTAAATTAACTTGCCCTGCTGAAGCCAGTTCACAGTCACGTGATCACAGACAGTATTACTGTAACTATACTACACTGGAAGCAAGGTGTGAAAAAAATGGAAAAAATATAATTTTTCAAAAATAGTTTTGCATACACGGGAGATTTCAGTGAGTGAGAGGAGGAACGGAAGATACCCCTCATCTCGGGAGGAAAACCCTCCTGTCCAGCAGGCTCACATGTATGAGATTCATATATTCATGCTTTCCTCATGTTTTTGAGATCAAGCTCTGGCAGAAAAGTTCTATCAGTAATACCTCTACCAATATGTAGCACACAACAGTCTTCATGCATCTGTATTGTTGGCACACAATGACTACATTTAAAAAATCATATTTTCATCAATATTGCAGCAAAGTGACTTATTTTATGATATCTGTATATGAACAGGGCATCACAGACAGTTTGAACAAGTTTATTAGCAGTGGTACATGTTTTATCCAGAATGTAATACATTTTATGGCAGGTACTGTCCTATAGGGATCACACCACTAATACATTTTATGGCAGGTACTGTCCTATAGGGATCACACCACTAATACATTTTATGGCAGGTACTGTGTCCTATAGGGATCACACCACTAATTCATTTTATGGCAGGTACTGTCCTATAGGGATCACACCACTAATTCATTTTATGGCAGGTACTGTGTCCTATAGGGATCACACTACTAATACATTTTATGGCAGGTACTGTCCTATAGGGATCACACCACTAATTCATTTTCCACAGACATCAATGTTAAAGTTTGAGAAAATAAAACTAGTTTGTGAACTAGATGGCCCAGTACACAACACATGTATTTTTTTATTGAAATAAGTTCAAACTTTCTGAACAATCAAGATAATGTGCTTCACAGTATTTCTTCTATATAAATGTCTTTAAAGCAGGGTACAAATAAAAGCTAACTTAATCATCAGTTTTGCACCCAGTAGACACAAGATAATTTTAGCCTGCCAGCCAAAAATCAAAATTGTGTACATGCACAGACAAAATCTATTTAAAGTTCAAAGAATTGATAAAAATTTTAGAAAATTACCAAAGAAAAATTCCATGCTGATACTACAGTGAATGACCAGATCTCTAAGTATTAAATACAGTATCCAGAGTTCCCCAATTTCAAGGCTCATACCCTACTCATTTAATAATTAGTGGTCTGATTCCTATATATGATGGAGACATAGAAATATCCCTAAACTGGACAGTCTGTAGTGGCAATATATTTTGGATTTTTTTTTTTTTTTTTTTGAGGTGGCCAGTATATGTAGGTTCAGTTTCTATATGAAAACAAGTTTTGCGAAGTTTTGCTGTTTTCTGAATAATGCAAGCAAAGAGCATTAGGCTTCTCCATCCAAAAACTTCACTAGACTCCAAATCTTACTTGTAAATATTCTGACCAATCAATGGCTACATCTGTCAATTTCACGTAATATTTTGAAGTCTGGAGAAACATTTGTTACTCGAAATGTTGAAGAAAGTTTTATCATAGAGGGGCCAGACCTTTAGATCATAAAACTATGACTTTGAGTCTAAGATTGAGTTTCTACTACCAGCCAATCAGAAATGGCCTTTCAAACTGAATGTCATTTGTGACTGGTCAAAACAAGATTGCAAGCTCAAACTCAACCTGGAGAGTTTTATGATTTTCAGGCCAGGTCCAAATAATCAACATCTGCTCTTGTATAACCTGCAACCAACTGTATGTAGCATCGACCCAGATCTACCACAGTGTAATATGAATAGCACAAGCAAAAAGCATCAGGTACATCACACATGCTCTCGCATAACCTGCACCCAACTGTATGTAGCATAGACCGAGATCTACTATGGTGTAGCATGGATAGCACAAGCAAAAAGCATCAGGTCCAAGAATCAGTATCTGCTCTTGTATAACCTGCAACCAACTGTACATAGCATATACCTAGATCTACCATGGTGTAATGTCCTTGCAGAACTCTGGATGTTAAGTTGTTTGTTCTCCTTGTGATTTTAAGCACACAGCAAATACCCTGATCTGCCACTGCATTACAAAATGGAAGAATTATGGGTCTATGTTGTTTCAGAAAACAGTATAGATCCTGATCTGTGAGCAGATTATGAAGCAGCCGAATTCTGGGTCTATCCTGGTTGTAGATGATGTATATTAATGACAAATACATATGGTAATATGAAGTTATTGAAAGAGTGTAACAAGAATGAGACAACTGTAAATATGAAAAAGATTGAAAAACATCAGCTGACATTAACATGTATCAACAAAACCGAGATACCAAGACCAGGTAAAATATATGAGAAAAATAAATTCATAGGGTTATCAAAGTGACATGTTTTAAAAACAGTCTATGATGTCTTTTTGTAATTTGATTACATCAAAGCTTTTGATATTGAGACAGGTGACTGCTTTGATTATATGAAATGGATTTCTATTAGTAACTGGAATCACTGAAGTTTTGTCTTTTTTAATCAGGAAAACAAGGCATTTATTATTGACACCTGATAATAATGATCAGATGTGAAAGTTTCTGCTCTAGGCATGTTGACTGACATGAAGACAACAGTAATTCAGTGTCTAAGAAAACTGACAACAGAAAAAACAATTACTTCATTTTGTTCAAGGTCTTCCTAAAAGAGCAACAAGAAAATGGCAAGTTACACTGACTATTTTCTACTGGGGCCTGGAAAATCCAATGGTAAAAGGTTTTATTTTTTTACTCTACTGTGTCAAATTCTCAAGATGAATTTATGACATGATTAAGTAGTCAAATCTCAATGATCTGTACTGTTCTCTATCTGTACAGTGAAACCCCGCAATAACGCGATATTGGGGTCCATAAAATTCGATCGTGGAAAAAGCGGGATCGCGTTATTGCGGGGTTTGACTATATATTTTACTTTATTCAGAGAACAACGTATACACATCTAATGTATAGCATGAATAGGGTATCAACACCGTTTACTATCTGATATCGATCCGTCTTTGCTTTCCCACATGACAACCCTTTGTGTAGTGTCTGTCAAATTTGTTTACTAGCACGTATATTGCTTCCATTTTTATGCAAGTCTGAATTATCTGTATTTGTATTAATATTTTTGTTTCGCTGTATAAACAGTGCTCGATGCAATAAAAGTTATGATTTAATTTGTATTTTCCTTTTTCATAAGTCAAATTTAATTCCCATGTGATATTTCCCGAGTTATCTGCCAGTGCACGTGGGCTGAAAAGCCCTTGGCTTGTAAAGGCAGTACTCACTCTGTTTTCAAGTTGACAATCCTTTTGATCGTGCCGCAAATTTAATACTTGTTCAGTGCCAAGCAGAGTTCTACAACTTCCTGTGCATTTTTGACTTCAATCCCTTCTTTGTTTTCCCACGTGACAACTCTTTGATTGAGCCGCGAGTTTGATACTTGTCCAGTGCCAAGTAACAGAGAGTGGTTATTTGAACTCCCTGCGATCTTGCCGCCCAAACTCAGTCTCTACATAAGCACCCACATATGACAATCTTTGATCAACCACCGCATTGTTTGGTGCTTGGTTGTGTATGCAGTTAAAGAAGAAAAACATGTCGGCTATTGTTTGAGCAATGATTGTATATATCATGAATTGAAGACAAACACAAAGAAGACTTATTGGCTTTAATCATGGATCAGTAATAACTAACATTTCCGATAATGTTTATTTTGGCATAACACTTCAAGAAATTAGTGAAATTGTTAAATTTCAAAAGCCATGCCACAATCTAATTTTTACGTGATCTCTTCCCCAAAATGATAATAAACTTTTTATACACTATTTCTCGTACTTAGAACAAAAATATTTTTTCCGTGTACGAGAAAAATAGATGTATATAAAATTTCAGTAACCACGCCACAAACGTATTATACTTGAATTCATACGCGATCTCTTCCCCAAAATAATACTGTAATATATACATTTTATACACTATTTCTTGTGCTTTGAGAAAAAAAAAGTTCATGTGCGAATGAATATATGAAATTTTGGGAGCCACGCCACGATCGCGTTATATCCGAATTCGCATTATAGCGGGGCGCGTTATAGCGGGGTTTCACTGTACTGTTCTCTATCTGCACTGTTCTCTATCTGTACTCTTCTCTATCTGTACTCTTCTCTATCTGTACTCTTCTGTACTGCTCTCTATATATACTGTTCACTATCGCAGTGTTCCCACACTTTTTCAAACAAAATATTCCAGGTCTTTTCTAGGTTTTTTCCTGGATGACATTGATTTTTCAAGGTTCACTGATGGCCCTTACAGACAGGAATAAACATCATTTTGGCATAGAAAACGTGCATTTTTAAATCAAAATCTACTTCTATTTTGAGACTCTCTCACAACATCCAAGTTCCAACCTAAATTAGACATCTAATCATGTACTAAAACACAGGATCTATCATTACAAACAGGTACAGCTGTAATGGACAAATATAACTGTACATATACATCATTTGAATTGTACAAGATCAGTATGTTACCTTTTAATACTCAGCTTAACTGTATACTGTCTGGGATGACGAAATTATAAGGAATGAACAACTGAATGAGTTTTTGTTTCTTCTCAACTTTTTAAATTCAGAAGAAATTAGAATAATCAGTCATAAATTAAGTCAACAGTATGAGCAACTGGAAAGGATTTGTTTTCTAAAGCAAAACCATGTCCTCCTGTGATACTGGTACCTGGCAGAATGAAATTTGGACAAGTTGAACATTGGTCCAAAAGAGAAGCCAGGAGGATAAAATCTTGGGCTAAAAGAAGAGATTTATTCGTAAAAACACTGCAGACAAAATTTTATTTTTCTCTACCTTAAATTGCTAAATTATCCTAACAAGGTTTTTACCCCTTCCCCCAAAAGAACAAAAAGTTCAAAATTGTGTTTAAAAAATGGAATAATTGTTGTAATGGCCTGAAAATTTAATCAGTTGTGATCAGATGAAATACTTCTCATCTTATTTAGTGAAGAATATGCATGTTTAGAGCTAAAGGGAAACATAGAGAGAGAGATAGAGTGAGAGAATACAATGAAGCAACAAGTTACCCACAAGCTGTAGTTCTCAAGAACAGACTACCACACTTTTACAACTTTACCAAGTCCCGATGTATGCACTACTACTCTAACTTTGTTTTTGGTGTCGGGGTGGGATGGGGTGGAATCTCAAGCTGTTCTAATAGCAAATGACCCGCGTACAATGTTGAACATGAAAGGCAAGAGTTTTATAACTTTAAAGTTAAGTTTCATTTTCACTTGATTTCCATAGATATAAACATGCTTGGAAACAGATTTTGAATGCCTGGAAATAGCCACTTTTCATGGAAACTTACACAAAAGGTTAAAACTTACAAATGGTTTGAAACTGTACCATGCCAGAATTTTCCTGTTTACATGGTACACTTTTCCCATTTTAGGAACAGACCATTTAATGTTTTATTGGGGGGGGGGGGGGGTCTGGGATTTTTGTGTGTTAATTTTCAGCCCCTAAATAACTTGAAAAAATACTCTTGCTCTGATTTGTTAGGGAAAAAGAACTAATTGTATCAATCATATTAGCAAAAAATAACATTATCTAAAGATAAAATTAAAAAATATCCTGGTTTTAAAAAAATCCCAGCTCCCAAATCCCAGCCCTGAAAATGAAATGGTCAGTCCCTTATGTATACTGTCACACCAATAGTGAAATTTGTTGAAATGTTAACTGTGTCAAATGCACACAATTCTCTGGAAATACCTTCTTCAGAACCTGCAAAGGAATCTTGTCGAAGGTGAACAAAAATAATTTCATAAAAATTTACCTAGTCAAAATCCCTGAAGAGACTAGTCTTAGATGTCAATTGTGCAGTCTCAGAAATATGTGATTTGGTTGGCTGAACATGGTACCAAATAAGAGTTGCACACACAATTTTATGAAGCGACTGAATGAAAAGTTCCACAACTTCTGAAAATACAGATAATTTAACTGAACACACAAAACATTTTATCAGTTAAATTACGATTTTTAACCCATTTTTCTGCAACTGATCTACCTAAAAGTGCCTTCTGAAAATTCCTGGTTTTTGACATACTTGGAACAACTTTTTACAAATATATGGCTTTTCCCAGTCGAGAACAAACCTATTTTATACCCAACTTTTTCCCATTTTTTAGTGTGGAAACCCTATCTGTCCTGGTCTCTACATGTACTATTCTCTACCTGTACTGTTCTCTATATGTACTGTTCTCTACCTGTACTAATCTCTATCTGTACTTTCTCTACCTGTACTGTTCTCTACATGTAATATTTTCTCTACCTGTACTGTTTTCTATAATTATGTACTGTTCTCTACCTGTACTATTCTCTACCTGTACTGTTCTCTACATGTAATATTTTCTCTACCTGTACTGTTTTCTATAATTATGTACTGTTCTCTACCTGTACTGTTCTCTACATGTAATATTTTCTCTACCTGTACTGTTTTCTATAATTATGTACTGTTCTCTACCTGTTCTATTCTCTATCTGTACTTTCTCTATCTGTACTGTTCTCTATCTGTTCTGTTCTCTATTGATACTGTTCTCTACCTGTACTGTCCTCTACCAGTACAATCTCGACCTGTACTGTTCTCTATATGTACTGTTCTATACTATTCTCCATCTGTTCTGTTCTCTATCTTTACTATTCTCTATCTGTTCTGTTCTCTATCTGCACTATTCACTATCTGTTCTGTTCTCTATCTGTACTACCGGTATTCTCTATCTGTTCTGTTCTCTACCTGTACTATTCTCTATCTGTTCTGTTCTCTATCTGTACTATTCTCTATCTGTTCGTTTCTCTATCTGTACTATTCTCTATCTGTTCTGTTCTCTATCTGTCTTCTACCAGCACAATCTCGACCTGTACTGTTCTCTATATGTACTGTTCTATACTATTCTCCATCTGTTCTGTTCTCTATCTTTACTATTCTCTATCTGTTCTGTTCTCTATCTGCACTATTCACTATCTGTTCTGTTCTCTATCTGTACTACCGGTATTCTCTATCTGTTCTGTTCTCTACCTGTACTATTCTCTATCTGTTCTGTTCTCTATCTGTACTATTCTCTATCTGTTCGTTTCTCTATCTGTACTATTCTCTATCTGTTCTGTTCTCTATCTGTACTATTCTCTATTGATACTGTTCTCTACCTGTACTGTCCTCTACCAGTACAATCTCGACCTGTACTGTTCTCTATATGTACTGTTCTATACCTGTACTATTCTCCATCTGTTCTGTTCTCTATCTTTGCTATTCTCCATCTGTTCTGTTCTCTATCTGCACTATTCACTATCTGTTCTGTTCTCTATCTGTACTACCGGTATTCTCTATCTGTTCTGTTCTCTACCTGTACTATTCTCTATCTGTTCTGTTCTCTATCTGTACTATTCTCTATCTGTTCGTTTCTCTATCTGTTCTGTTCTCTATCTGTACTATTCTCTATCTGTTCTGTTCTCTATCTATACTGTACAATTGGCTTCTTCTTGCCACAAGTGCAAGCCATCCACAAAGATTGGTCCAGGTATATGATGCAAAACTTATGTTATTGTGTGGGGAAAAAAAATCTTTCCATCAGTGACCTTAACATTTGACCTTTCAATCCCAAAATCAAAAGAGATCTTTCTTATCCCAAGTGCAAGCCATCTACAAAGTTTGATAACTGTATATGGTGGAGAACTCAAGTTATTGTGCAGAAACGAAAATTGGAAACAGATGGATGGACATATATCAGAACAAACACTCCGCCTTATGACAGGCATATAAAAAATGCAGTAAAATGGAGATAACAATCTCATATTTGATGATTAAAAGATTTATAATTATGCTGTTATTTTTGCAAACAGCCATTTCATGAATAATGTGTCGATTAAATACAAAACTTGTCCCCAGAATACCATCTATAATCCAGGTACAAATGCAAACAACATAGACCCTGATCTGCCATCGCATAATGCGCCGGCAGATCAGGGTCTATGTTGTTTGCTCTACTGATTAGTCCTTACAAACTGCATAGACCCAGATCAGCCGGCGCATTATGCGCCGGCAGATCTGGGTCTATGCAGTTTGCAGTTGGTATCGGCTTATGCGCGAGTATATATGTTAAGAAATATTAGACCATGACAGTGTACAATAAAGTTGATAGAATTAAAGTTGAATTATCTTTACTAGAATTTTAGATTTCAAACACATTATACAATTTATGGTTGATCTAACATAATTTATTTTGTTATTTTCAACCGCTAAACTTAATCCCATTAGCTGCTTAATAGTTACCATGGCACAAATGTTCAGCGAAAAAAGCTAATGTTTCGAAATCTAAAGTTCTTTTATTTTACTTTAAAATGTCTTCCCTTCTCTCTATTATTTGTACATTTTTATTCTCAGTTTAAATGCCTTTTTACTTGTAAATGTAATTGTACCTGATTTTTCTCATATGCACACACTGTGAGTAAATTCAAACAGCAAAAATTCAGACTTTTTAAAAATTTGCAATCTTTTGCTTATGTTTGACTAGTTCAGTACATACAACTAAGTGTTGGTTACATTTGAAATATATTTCATTTTTTACAAATAAATAAGAACTTTGATTTAATAGCGCTGATAATATATGCAAATGTGTGTGAAGATATGTCAGTTAAACCCATCCGACCCTCACTTACCTTTAATTTACTAGGCGGCGGTGCACCTGTCTCCTTCCGCGAAGTTGTCACAGGAATTCGGCTCCCTTTAATCCCTGTTACTGCCATGGTAAATCCATCCACAATAGAATATAATCCACAATTCTTACCATTTCATCAATGATCTCCATTTTGGTGAGAACAAATATGGACAAAAATGTACAATATATCTCCAAAATAATTGACACAACTATTTCCATATTAGAATTTCTACGAAATTCTCAAGAGAACCAAAGGAATTTAAAATTTATAATTTTAAACCTACAGCTATGAAACTTCACTGGTATACTGATGTGTGCATGCACAAGTTTGTGCATATAAAATATAGATGTGCTATAAATACAGAAACACATTTTTTCCACATATGAATTCCTTTAAAATTTCCAAGTTTCAATTGGAATTTTAAAATTTTGTGTCCATCTGCAGAAAAACTTTATCCTTTATCTCAAGGTGTTAATAATCTCCAGAATACTAAGCTGTACATGTACACTCCAGCGTTTTCTGGACACATCGGAATTGAATTGGCATACTGATTCTAATACATCAGTTTTATCACCTAATCACTAATCAAAGAAAAAAACAAACAAAAAAATTAAAATATTCTGTTTTTGTCTCATCTATACTATGAATCCACCTTGAACAGTGTGCCTGACATCAGTACAAAATTCCTTTACTAAGGAAGGAAATTTGTAATCTAAATTATCCATCTGGCAATCCATGCAAAGATGCTGACAACCCTGAAAAAATGACAAATGTTATCTCCCCTGAGAACTCAGTTATGTTTTTGTGCTATCAAAGGAAACAGATGCAGATGTGAGGTATAAAATCACATTTAAAAGTTTGCAAACAGATAAAGGTCTATAACTTTTGTTCATTTATGTGTTATCAATCATTTCAAATTTTTTTCTTCAGAACTAAATTCTATACAATATATACATCTCTCCATATTTTCATCATCATGAATTAAATTTAAACTGACGATACGAGTGCAATATATATACATATTGTCTGGATGAATTGACCTGAACCTCACAGCCGGTTCAATACACTGATAATAAAGGTGGCACCACTAACTAGATCTGAAAATGACCAAAAGAGTACAAGTCACATCATATTCTAGTCATCATAAAAAAATATTGAAGAACTAAACTCTTCTGGAAATATACCAAGACAAAAAAGTTACTTTTTTTATAGTAAACACTATCATAAACATTTACCAAAACCAGAATCAAAACCATTAAAGATGCATGTAGCATAAAGAGTAATTGAGACCTCGGTATCTATCTAGTCGCTAAAATAATAATCAGGTATAAAATACATTGCCCATGAATGAAATACCCACTGATAAATCCAACACAAATAACTCTAATCACTCACTCTATCACTATTGATTTGAGGACATCCACCCCTGGTTCAATGAGAACATTACCAAATGCAGCTTGTTGGAATCCCTCAATTAATTCTAAGAGTCTGATAATGATTGGTGCCAAATCCTCCAACAGGTTGTCATGTGCACACCACTTGTCTCCTACAAACTGTTGGTACTACCAATACTGCAGTGACTGCTATATCTGAATACTGTGATTACTGCAGCATCCCTAACCACAGACTGAAGCAACGATCAGTCCTAGGTACAATGGTATTGAAACCTGTAGTTAATATTGATGCATTCCTCTCTCATTTACTGTCATTGCCCTTCCCCAAAAAAACCTGTACAACACATGGCTATTGTAGTGAAGGGAGAAATACTGAATAGTGAAACAAGAATAAAGATAGGACAGATAAAAGTTTATCTGTGTATCTATCTGAAAGTGTTGTATATAAAGAATGAATGAATCTGTCTGAAAGTGTTGTATATATAAAGAATGAATGAATCTGTCTGAAAGTGTTGTATATATAAAGAATGAATGAATCTGTCTGAAAGTGTTGTATATATAAAGAATGAATGAATCTGTCTGAATGTGTTGTATATATAAAGAATGAATGAATCTGTCTGAAAGTGTTGTATATATAAAGAATGAATGAATCTGTCTGAAAGTGTTGTATATATAAAGAATGAATGAATCTGTCTGAAAGTGTTGTATATATAAAGAATGAATGAATCTGTCTGAAAGTGTTGTATATATAAAGAATGAATGAATCTGTCTGAATGTGTTGTATATATAAAGAATGAATGAATCTGTCTGAAAGTGTTGTATATATAAAGAATGAATGAATCTGTCTGAAAGTGTTGTATATATAAAGAATGAATGAATCTGTCTGAAAGTGTTGTATATATAAAGAATGAATGAATCTGTCTGAAAGTGTTGTATATATAAAGAATGAATGAATCTGTCTGAAAGTGTTGTATATATAAAGAATGAATCTGTCTGAAAGTAAAAGGAATCAATTATTCACCTTCATGATCAGTTTAATTTGTACTCCATTTTTTATATTTTCAATTATACATTACAATAATGTATGTGAAAAATACTTTTGTATTTGTATAGCATTTGTATATCATGATACACATTTAAATATAAAAATCAGCATAAAATAAAAATACATATATATGCTTTTCTGTCTGTCTGTCTGTCTGCCTGAAAAGTGTTTTATGTTTCAAAAGGTACATGGTTCTGGACTGAACCTAGAATAAAGGGATAAGAAGTTAATTTGCAATAGATGCAACAACATGTACTTTATCAAACCATATGCTACCTATATACTTTCTTATTTCATGCTGCAAGTGGATTTTCTGTCAATATATATCCAAGCTGCTGTTGTTTAAAGTTCATTCTACAGAAAAGTTTTAACATGACAAGCTCACCACCTGTTTTGTTTTATATACATTTTTTGAAAAATTCAAGTTGCAATTTTTCCTTGATGCTACAGTTCAGAAGGTAGAAGTGGGGCAAGTGGAAAATCTTTTATTACTAAGAACACACAGTCCAATCTCAAAATTATCCAAGCATTTTTTTTTTAAAATCTGAAATAATTCAGTTAAATCACATCAAATGAATGAGCCAATGACTACTGGTAATCCAACCTTTCATGTCAAAGCAACCAAACTTTAAACTAAGCTAACAGATGTTGATAAACATTCTATTTTGGCAGTTTGGGAACTTTAAATTAAAATATTCCCATTAAAGTAAATTTAAAAAAACATAACCAAAAAAAAAGAAATATCAAGATCTATCTGACACGAGGAAGGGTGGAGCAACATGTAATAATGGCATATGGAATAGTAAGGGGATATAACTCTCTATGATAACTTAATAGTCACACATTTATTTTGACATTTGCCATCAATACATGCAACCAAATATCATGACTAAGTAAAAATATCTACCCTATATCTTTTATGGCTGTAAAATGTGCATCAATTAGATGTAGAGACATGTCTGTTCCTGTTGTCATTTTTAATTGTGATACAGGCAATCACACTATATAGCTTGAGATGTTCTTGAATCTTGTTTACTCTGTTGTGGACAGGTTAGCAATGTTATCTATAGGAAAAGCCCTGTAAAATGCATTCATCAATGGCAAAATGATTGATTTACAATTCTCAATCAGCAATCTCATACAGATCTAATGAGTGCCACATTAAGGGTGCCATAAAGACATGAAAGATTCAGCCGTGTAAATGGCAAAATACTGCATAGAAATTAAAAGGATTTTGTGAACCCCCACAGCTGATTTAGCCTTGTTATGGCCAAATAGTCCATAGTCAACAGAAACTAAAAGTATATTTTATCAAATCTACTAGTACTGTATATACTCACAAATAAGTCTAGTCCAACTGCAAACAACATAGACCCTGATCTGCCATCACATAATGCACCAGCAGATCAGGGTCTATGTTGTTTGTCCTACTGATTACTCTTAACACACTATATAGACCCAGATCTTCTCATGGATTGTGCAAAGGCAGATATGGGTCTTTGTTGTTTGTCCTACTGATTACTCCTAACACACTACATAGACCCAGATCTTCTCATGCATTATGCAAAGGCAGATATGGGTCTTTGTTGTTTGTCCTACTGATTACTCCTAGCACACTACATACACCCAGATCTTCTCATGCATTATGCAAAGGCAGATATGGGTCTTTGCTGTTTGTCCTACTGATTACTCCTAACACACTACATAGACTCAGATCTTCTCATGCATTATGCAAAGGCAGATATGGGTCTTTGCAGTTTGCAGTTGGATTCAACTTATAGAACTCACGCTACTAATTATATGGAAGAATGGGAACCAGTCTAGAAATGGGTGAAGATAAAATAGAGTATATATGGGTTTGACTGGCCAGGATTGGTTGATAATGAAAGTAGGATTTTAGTAAAGGAATCTTTTGAGAGCTTATCCTAGCTATGTAACTGAAAAATATAGAGACCATGTTTTATTGATGGAATTTCAGTCCTTTTACAGACTTGAGTTTGGAAAACTCGTCACTGAAATGAGCATCTGATTCTTTGGTGCGGAATTGAAAACACATGTAGATCCAGAAAATACAGTGGATCATATGGTTTATTTCTATACAGAAGTTGTCATCAAGGATATGTCTATACTTATAATTATAGGTTTGATCATGAGCATTCAGAAATTTAAAGTTATTGAATTTTTAATATCATGGAGTTTGCACAGGTTAACTATGAGAGTTGAATTAGTACCGTCAGTCCTATAAGCGATTCTCTGCAGTATATATATTTTGTTTCTAAGCTTTACTGTAAGTATTAATAGGCATTAAAAAGAGTTGGGCACTGACTTCAAATGATCCCAAATATGTCATAAAAAATGGCAAGTAAATATGAAAAAATCTCCCAGAATACTTTACCCTATTAATATATAGCATACAAAGATTTCCGTGTTTACCTGTCTCTGCTTATTCTAGAGTAAACAAACACATTTACAGTGACTGAAATTTTGTTAAAAGTCACTGTAGCATCATCAAGGATATAATATTTATTCATATGTGAGGCAATATCTTTCAGGAAACCAAAATGTTATAGAATTAATCAGTAAATTTATCATTAAGACAATCCATAAAAGTGATTATAGAATGCTATAGATGATAGTGGTCCCAAGCGAGAAATTACTGTTGTATGGCAGATTGCATTTGCAGTTATCATGTATTATCATCTATTCAGAGTATTTAATGAATACCATAATCCTAATTTCTATCTCATACCTTTCATTTTTGTAAATTTCTATTCATTTCAGCCATGAAAATACAAAGCTGAAATATACAGAGTGTAAGCTGTTGAATGTAATCATCATCATTAGGACCCCATCACCAACAGGACCATCATCATCATTAGGACCCCATCACCACAGGACCATCATCATCATTAGGACCCCATCACCATCATTACGACCCCATCACCAACAGGACCATCATCAGTATTAGGACCCCATCACCATTAGGACCGGAAAATATTAGTGGTGTGACTATTAATCAGAATAATCGAAATGGTCAGAAAAGTCACATGACCAAGTGTTTGAATGCGATTTTCCATAATTATATATAAACGATTATCGTTTTGACAAAACTTTCAGGAAAAGTATAATATGTGAATAAGCAGTTAATATAACCTTCCATTGTTTAGTACAACACAAACACCAACTACATGGCAGACGACAAAATATGCTGGTAAACCATTAGACTGTATGGGATACAAGTAACCTAACCCATTACCAACTATTCACATCCATGAAGAAATATAGAAAATATCTTCAATTAAAATCAATGGTTGATTGGTTGTAAGGAACCAATCATTGATCTTTAAATTTCCAACACCAGAAAATATGGATGAAATTGTTAGTAACTGAAGTCTCGGCTGTGTGTAGCATATGGCAGTCACCTATCAGTAACAAACATTCCAGTGGCACGCAGACCAATCTAATCATCGAGGCAGGTGTAAACATTGACCTGATTCATGTTTAGCTCACCTGGCCATAAGGCCAAGTGAGCTTATAGCATGGTCCTTCATGTATCATGCATCATCCATTCACAATTGCTATTTACAACTTCTTTTCAAAAACTGATTGACCAATTTGCACACAATTTTACAGGGAGTATTCTGGAATCAAGGCCTTTCAAATTTGTTTAATGGATGCTGATCAGTCAGGCCACCATTACTAAAATTAGAAAAACCTTTAAACAACTTCTCAAACACCGCTCTACAGAATTAGAGCAAATTTAACAGAATGCATCCCTGCCTAGATGGTTTTCCAGTTTGTACAAATGATGCTGATCTGCCATCATATCCTGCCACTATTACTAAAACAGAAATACCTTTAAATGACTTCTATTCAACAGACTCTAACCAAATTTCACAGACAGTATCTTGGCATGAAGGACTTTATAGTTTGTACAAAGAGGCCAATCTGCCATCAAATATGGCTAGTGCTACAAAAGAATAGAAAAACTTGTAAAAAGCCGCTTAACAGAATTCAACAAAATTTGACAGAAAGCATCCTAGCTTGAAGGCTTTTCAAATTTATAGAAATGATGTTTATCAACCATCAAATATGCACGCCATTACTAAAAACTATAACAAGAACCCCATGTGAGCCTGAGATCTGCCTAATAGCTAAATGCAAAAGCAGTTGGCCAAGAAATCTTAGTTGGTAGGATGCTTTCTGTTGGAATTTCTTCCACTGCTGTTGTTTATTGCTTATATATGTTATGAAAACACTGTTTCAAGGTTTCTTTAGTTTTTGTATCTTCATCCATATTTAATGGCACATCAGCATCATTTGTCCAATACTGAAGGGGCTCTATGCCATCATGCTTCGTGTCAATGTTGGCAAAATTCTGTTCATTTAAAGGTATTTTTATTTTTAGTAATGGCAGCCAGAGTTGAAAATGGCATCATTTGTACAAACCTGAAAAACCTTTATACCAGATGATCTGTGCCAAGTTTGGTTAATATTGGTCTAGTGGGTTTTGAGAATATGTTGAAAATAGCAACTGTTGATCAACAATGAGCATGTTTTTCTATTTTTAGTAATACATAGTGACCATGGTGCTGCACCATGAACATGCCCAGTGCACATTCTCCCACCCAAAACCACTGGTCTCCCCTAAATTTAACAAAGTCCAATATCAAGAAAAGTACAGAGGGACAGAGGTACATATAATATTTCCCTGACAGTTTAACCAAGGCCCAACAATGTTGCCATATTTGAAGGCAGATCAGCATAATTTGTATTAATTTGAAAGGTCTTCCTGTCATGATGCTTTTTGTCAAATGTTATCAAATTCTGTTCAGCAGTTTTTGAGAGTAAGTTGTTTAAATGTTTTATCTTTTTAGTAATGACAGCCATATTTGATGGTGGATCAGCATTATTTGTAAACAAATTTTGAAAGCCCTCCATGCCTGGGTGCTTTATGCCAAATTTGGTCAAAATTGGTCCAGTGGTTTTTTAGAAGCAGTTTAAAACAGCATTGTTGAGGCAAAAAAAAAAAAAATATGTGTGTTTCCTATTGCACTGGTTTAAAAATTAGGGTAGGCCGGTATTTTTTTTTTTTTTTTTTTTTTTTTAAAAAAACATTATATATAAATCAAATAATATTTCAAGTGCTTCAAAGTACTGAAAAAAAACGGCTCAATTAGATGCACAAATCAATTTCGACAATGTGATTTTTTTTATTTTAAAAAAAAAAAATTGAATTGGGGGGGTAATGCTAGGGTCGGCAATGAGAAACAGGGATGGTCCAACCGGAAACACACATATTTATTTTTTTGGCCTGATGGATCGACACCACACAACTGGACACAGGCCTATACCATAAAGCTCACTTGGCATTATGGCCAGGTGAACTAAAAATATTTGCACAACTTTATCTCAAAAAATCACTGAACAGAATTTGACCAATGTTGGCAGAAATGAGACTGATGTTCAATCAAATATGAAGATATAAAACATTGAATAAACTTGAAATAACATATGCAATCAATACAATTAGAAGAAAATTTATACAGAAAGCATATTTCTGACCCAGCTTTCTCTTGTCTATTGCTCTTGCATTTGGCTATTAGAAAGATGTCAGCCAGGTGAGTGATCTCAGGGTCACTTAGATCTCTTGTTACAGCTTGGTCGCCAAACAAGGTGTATATTTTTATACACAGACAGTTATGATGAGTGCTTATAAATTTGACTGAACTAACTACAATTGTTCCTCAATGCAAAGCGCCTCAGTATAAGACAGTCCCCGATATATTTTGGGTATAACCATGAATTTCATTATACTGATATAATATGGGCATGACCATGAATTCCATTATACTGATATATTATGGGTATGACCATGAATTCCATTATAGTGATATATTATGGGTATAACTATGAATTCCATTATAGTGATATAACATGGGTATGACCATGAATTCCATTATACTGATATAACATGGGTATCAGCATGAATTCCATTATAGTGATATATTATGGGTATAACCATGAATTCCATTATAGTGATATAACATGGGTATGACCATGAATTCCATTATACTGATATATTATGGCTATGACCATGAATTCCATTATACTGATATATTATGGGTATAACCATGAATTCCATTATAGTGATATAACATGGGTATGACCATGAATTCCATTACTCTGATATATTATGGGTATAACCATGAATTCCATTATACTGATATAATATGGGCATGACCATGAATTCCATTATAGTGATATAACATGGGTATGACCATGAATTCCATTATAGTGATATAACATGGGCATGACCATGAATTCCATTATAGTGATATAACATGGGTATGACCATGAATTCCATTATACTGATATATTATGGGTATAACCATGAATTCCATTATACTGATATAATATGGGCATGACCATGAATTCCATTATACTGATATATTATGGGTATAACCATGAATTCCATTATACTGATATAATATGGGCATGACCATGAATACCATTATACTGATATATTATGGGTATGACTATGAATTCCATTATAGTGATATAACATGGGTATGACCATGAATTCCATTATACTGATATATTATGGGTATGACCATGAATTCCATTATAGTGATATAACATGGGTATGACCATGAATTCCATTATACGGATATAACATGGGTATGACCATGAATTCCATTATACTGATATATTATGGGTATGACTATGAATTCCATTATAGTGATATAACATGGGTATGACCATGAATTCCATTATACTGATATAACATGGGTATCACCATGAATTCCATTATACTGATATAATATGGGTATGACTATGAGTTTCATTATAGTGATATAACATGGGTATGACCATGAATTCCATTATACTGATATAACATGGGTATGACCATGAATTCCATTATACCGATATAACATGGGTATCACCATGAATTCCATTATACCGATATAATATGAATATGACCATGAATTTCATTATACATGTACTGATATAATATGGGTATGACCATGAATTCCATTATACTGATATCACATGGGTATGACCATGAATTCCATTATACCGATATAATATGGGTAACACCATGAATTCCATTATACCGATATAACATGGGTATCACCATGAATTCCATTACACTAATATAATATGGGTATGACGATGAATTCCATTATACCGATATAATATGGATATGACCATGAATTCCATTATAGTGATATATTATGGGTATAACTATGAATTCCATTATAGTGATATAACATGGGTATGACCATGAATTCCATTATACTGATATAACATGGGTATCAGCATGAATTCCATTATAGTGATATATTATGGGTATAACCATGAATTCCATTATAGTGATATAACATGGGTATGACCATGAATTCCATTATACTGATATAATATGGGTATGACTATGAATTCCATTATACTGATATATTATGGGCATAACCATGAATTCCATTATACTGATATAATATGGGCATGACCATGAATTCCATTATAGTGATATAACATGGGTATGACCATGAATTCCATTATAGTGATATAACATGGGCATGACCATGAATTCCATTATAGTGATATAACATGGGTATGACCATGAATTCCATTATACTGATATATTATGGGTATAACCATGAATTCCATTATACTGATATAATATGGGCATGACCATGAATTCCATTATACTGATATATTATGGGTATAACCATGAATTCCATTATACTGATATAATATGGGCATGACCATGAATTCCATTATACTGATATATTATGGGTATGACTATGAATTCCATTATAGTGATATAACATGGGTATGACCATGAATTCCATTATACTGATATCACATGGGTATGACCATGAATTCCATTATAGTGATATAACATGGGTATGACCATGAATTCCATTATACGGATATAACATGGGTATGACCATGAATTCCATTATACTGATATATTATGGGTATGACTATGAATTCCATTATAGTGATATAACATGGGTATGACCATGAATTCCATTATACTGATATAACATGGGTATCACCATGAATTCCATTATACTGATATAATATGGGTATGACTATGAATTCCATTATACTGATATAATATGGGTATGACCATGAATTCCATTATACTGATATCACATGGGTATGACCATGAATTCCATTATACCGATATAATATGGGTAACACCATGAATTCCATTATACCGATATAACATGGGTATCACCATGAATTCCATTACACTAATATAATATGGGTATGACGATGAATTCCATTATACCGATATAACATGGGTATCACCATGAATTCCATTATACCGATATACTGTAACATGGGTATCACCATGAATTCCATAATACTAATATAATATGGGTATCACCATGAATTCCATTATACTGATATAACATGGGTATCACCATGAATTCCATTATACCGATATACTGTAACATGGGTATCACCATAAATTCCAATATACTAATATAATATGGGTATCACCATGAATTCCATTATACTAATATAATATGGGTATGACCATGAATTCCATTATACTGATATAATATAGGTATGACCATGAATTTCATTATACTGGTTCAATTATTTTCCATATAGAGTAGCCAAGTATAAGGTGACCTCACCTATATTGCTATACATTTTTATAACTTCCTTGAATGGCATTATAGTGAGGGACTAGTATTAGATGTTTGAAAAACGTGATATGAACTTGATTTGAAAGCCTGCAATGTCCGTACTTCAACTGATCAATACATGTCATTTTAATTTATAATGTCACTGCCAAATGAATTATAATTACCACTGATAATATTAATTAATTTGTATCTTATGGAAATGATTTTCAAACAAGAAGCATGCAAGGTGGTATAAGAATTCTAGCTGTAGTTAAGTTGTCCTCCAACAAAAAAATCTCTAGATTATGATTAGCTGTATACAGTGAAACCTGTCTATAAAGAACACTCAACTGACTACTAACATTTGTCCTTTCTGGACAGGTATCTTTCATGCAGACATTCAATATCTACGTGAAACTTGGAAGTGAAATTACCACACAGGTTGAAAATTACATTTATCCCTCACCATAATGCTGTTCGAGAGGGTCATAAATATACCATGTTATTGTGATTCCACCTTATACTGGGGTACATTATATATAGTACAGTTATCACTCAATATACCTCATTCTCAAACTGACAATCCTTATGGTGGATTTTACCTCATTCTCATACTGACAATATTATGGTGGATTTTACCTCATTCTCAAACTGACAATCCTTATGTTGGATTTTACCTCATTCTCAAACTGACAATCCTTATAGTGGATTTTACCTCATTCTCAAACTGACAATCCTTATGGTGGATTTTACCTCATTCTCAAACTGACAATCCTTATAGTGGATTTTACCTCATTCTCAAACTGACAATATTATAGTGGATTTTACCTCATTCTCAAACTGACAATATTATGGTGGATTGTACTTATATTTAATTCCTTATTAAAACATTTGATATTTTATTTGAGAAATAGCATAATGTCATTTGTTCATGTGATAGTGATTCAAAATTTCTGAAGCCAAAATGTTATTACGACTTCATTGCCATCACATAAATGCTTTTGCTGCAGGTGTAGATTAGGGGTGGGATGTAGTTCACTGGCTCCCTCCCCTTGCAGAGTCACTGTTTTGGTGTGTGTTTTGATATATATATATATATATATGAAGGAAGTTGCACTTCCAACCCTAGCCTTCTACACTAACCCCAGCAAATGGACTTTAACACAACCTGCGGACACACACACCACATTGTGTCCTATATTCACCTACTCCACCCCAAGCTGTGTGTTATATCTTCCTACCCACTTTCAAAGTGTGTGCTATATCCCCCTACCCCACCTTCCAAGACTCTATCTATATACTTCATCTTTCAAGTTGTGTGCTATATTCTACCCAACCCCCAAGCTACATGCTATATACTCCTACCCCCACTTTCAAGTTGTATACTATATCCCCCTTACCCACTTTCAAGTTGTGTGCCATATCCCCATACCCCACTTCCAAGCTGTGCGCTAAATACTCCTACCCTACTTTCAAGTTGTGTGGTATATCCCCCCACCTCCAAGTTGTGAGCTGTACACTCCTACCCCACTTTCAAATTGCATACTATATCCCCATGCCCCACTTTCAAGTTGTATACTACATCCCCATACCCCACTTTCAAGTTGTATACTATATCCCCATACCACACTTTCATGTTGTGTGCTATATCCCCATACCCCACTTTCAATTTGTATACTATATTTCCATACCCCGCTTTCAACTTGTATAATATATCCCCATATGCCACTTTCAAGTTGCATACTATATCCCCATACCCCATTTTCAAGTTGTATACTATATCCCCATACCCCACTTTCAAGTTGTGTGCTATATCCCATTACCACACTTCCAAGTTGTATACTATATCCCATGCCCCACTTTCAAGTTGTGAGCTATATCACCCTACCCCACTTCCAAGTTGTGTGCTATATCCCATACCCCACTTTGAAATTGTATACTATATTTCCATACCCCATTTCAAGTTGTATACTATATCCCCATACCCCACTTTCAAGTTGTGTGCTGTATCCCCTTACCACACTTCCAAGTTTTATACTATATCCCCATGCCCCACTTTCAAGTTGTGTGCTATAACACCCTACCCCACTTCCAAGTCACATGCTATATCCCCTACCCCACTTTCAATTTGTATGCTGTATACTCCTATCTACTTCCAAGTTGTATGCTGTATCTTCCTACCCAAACCCCAAGCTATCTGATACATCCTCCTACCCCATCCCTAAGATGTGTGATATATCACCCTACCCCACTTCCAAGTTGTGTGCTATATACCCCTACCCCACTTCCAAGTCATGTGCTACATACCCCTACCCCACTTCCAAGTTGCATACTATATCCCCATACCCCACTTTCAAGTTGTGTTCTATATATCAATACCCCACTTATAAGTTGTGTGCTATATACCCCTCCACACTTCCAAGTTGTGTGCTGTATACTCCTACCCCACTTCCAAGTTATGTGCTATATCATCCTACCCCACTTCCATGTTGTGTGCTATATCCCCATATCCCACTTCCAAGTTGTGTGCTATATACCCCTACCCCACTTCCAAGTTGTGTGCTATATCCTCCTACCCAACCACACTCTATCTGATACATCCTCCTACCCCATCCCTAAGATGTGATATATCATCCTACCCCACTTCCAAGTTGTGTGCTATATCCCCCATACCCCACTTCCAAGTTGTGTGCTATATCCCCCATACCCCACTTCCAAGTTGTGTGCTATATCCCCATACCCCACTTCCAAATTGTGTGCTATATTTCCATACCCCTATTCCAAGTTGTGTGCTATATCCCCCATACCCCACTTCCAAGTTGTGTGCTATATCCCCCATACCCCACTTCCAAATTGTGTGCTATATTTCCATACCCCTCTTCCAAGTTGTGTGCTATATCCCCCATACCCCACTTCCAAGTTGTGTGCTATATCCCCGTACCCCACTTCCAAATTGTGTGTTATATTTCCATACCCCTCTTCCAAGTTGTGTGCTATATCCCCCATACCCCACTTCCAAGTTGTGTGCTATATCCCCATACCCCACTTCCAAATTGTGTGCTATATTTCCATACCCCTCTTCCAAGTTGTGTGCTATATTTCCATACCCCTCTTCCAAGTTGTGTGCTATATCCCCCATACCCCACTTCCAAATTGTGTGCTATATCCCCCATACCCCACTTCCAAGTTGTGTGCTATATCCCCATACCCCACTTCCAAATTGTGTGCTATATTTCCATACCCCTCTTCCAAGCTGTGTGCTATATACCCCTGCCCACTTCCAAGTTGTGTGCTATATCCTCCTAGCCCACTTCCAAGTTGTGTGATATATTATTATTAGATCTTTTTAATCATGATACCAGAGTAGACTGCAGTGTCACATCTACTTCATAATATTTGGAAAAAACTTCGGACCATTTACAAATGAAAAAAAAAGCACATTGACAATACTTACATTTTCAAGGAAAAGTTTAAGGATGTGTATGTGAAATGTGTGAGTGCTTTATAAAGAAAATGACCCATATTTAATTTTATATTGATTAATTATGAATCATAATTACTTTTTTGTAAGTGACAATCAAAGGAGAAAAATAACCTATTCGTGTAACCAGCCTGCATCCTGGTATCTTGTTGCAGAATATTCAAAAATTGGTCATGAATCATCAAAAAGAATATCCAGAAATTACCTTGGAAAAGGAATTTTTGAAAATCACTGTAAATGAAGTGTTTTACAAGATCACAAAGAAAAATGAATTTCTAAAATCAGTGTCAAATAGTGTGTATTGTTATGGCAACATGAATAATGCAGACAATGGCTTCAGTAAGCAGTGTATGAGAGTTTTGGAAAGTTAAATTTACAATTAGTAAGAAATTCCAACATGATGCATGTTCATGACAGATTTATTTTAGATTGCCTTTCAGCAACATGAAACAGATCTTAGTTTGAAATATTCAACCAAAAAATTCAATATTCTGTGTAATTGTCTTTCTTTTAGAACTAATCTGACTTCGAAACAAACCATTTCAAAAGAATTAAATGACGCTCAAATTGAAATTCATTTCAAAGATTTTTTGGCTGCCCACTGTGCTTCACTTCTTTTAATTCAAACCCCTAGTCTCTATTTCTCTTGGCTGGGATTTGGTCTCAATCCATGGCCCAATGTTTCATTCATCATTTTGTCAAAGTGAGCAGAATACTGTAAAGAAAGAACCAGACTTTCTCCTAATTGCATATTCCATAAGCTCCACCCACACAATGACACCATGAACACAAGACTTCTGCAGCTATACCACAAATTGGTTCAATGATGTTCAGACACTTTGACAGATATTACTACATGACATGTACAAATTCTAATTGTTACAACAACAATAACAACAACAACAACAACAACAACATAATAATAATAATAATAATAATAATAATAATAATAATAATAATAATAATAATAATAATGATACTACTAATACTACTAATAATAAAAATAAGAATAATAATAACAAAACTTTATTTTAATAGGGCAACTCACTTATAATACACTACTCCCCTCTGTTGAGGCCCTCTGGGTGAACACTCCTTCCAAATAAAGCCCTCAGGATGAGCACTACTCCCTTTGAGTCCTTCTGGATGAACACTACTTCTTTTGATGCCCTCAGGATTAACACTACCTCCCCCCCCCCTGTTCGAGGCCCTCAAGATGTTAGATGTGTTTCTAATCTATAGGAGTTCATTCCAAAAGACCTTACCTAAAAATGTCAAAATGCTGTGCACTTCATTATCTTTCATTTGATTCTTGTGAATTTTTTTTTTATCATCAAAAACAATAAATGTGTTCTTATTAAGAGAAGGAAATTTAAAATGAAAAGATCTGATTTTTAAAAATATACTATGTTAATGAGTAGGCATGGTTTTGTGGGCTCTAGCAATTATCAGTTTAGGGCATCAACTTCAAATCCAAATGGGAAATAGATCAACATATTGAAATTCTGGCATCTTGATCCCTAGAAGCCGTTAAAATACCACTTAACAATTTTTTTTAATGATTTCCTCATAACAAGATCTTAAAAAACCTTGCTAACTGAACTTGCCATATCACATTGAGAATAAACTTGTCAGTTTCCACCTCTAAAATACTGGCTGAGATTGGCATTCACGACAAGTTTTAACACTTTTGCAAATAAAATAATATCACCAACAGTAAATGCATCTTGACAGCAACATTGAAACACCCCAAATATTGACACTTAAAGCTGCGCAAAATGATGACACTTTAAAGCAGCATTCCCTTTCAAACAAAAAAATGCTAAATTGAGATACAGGCATGACATTATACTCTGTATCTCCTTATGATGAATAATAAAAATATTTTGCAAAACTTTACACCAGAGTTATGAAAAAAATGGGGAATCGGGGATGTCTTTGTACATGTCAGGGAGATATCATGTAAATAAACTGGGGTGATTTCCAGTACCGCATGCATAAGCTGGCAAGAAAGGTCAGTGTCACACACACAACTATACACAGACCACACATACTGAAAACAAAGGTTGGCAAAACCCGATGTAAAGCACACATGCTCTAACTGTTTAAAGTGTCACTACAGGTGATTTGTGCCTAATTTAAAACCTCTTTTATCTCAATAAAAGCATTAGACCCAATTAAATAACCAAAACAATCATCTGAACACAATGCATGTTTATAACCTGAAAAAAGCAATTTTCACTTTCAAATGAACACAGGACATGTTTACATCCTGGGGAGAGCAATTATCACTTTCAAATGAATGCAGTGCATGTTTACATCCTGGTAAAAGCAATTATCAATTTAAATTGAACACAAAACATGTTTACATCCTGGGGAAAGCAATTATCACTTTCAATTTAACACAGGGCATGTTTACATCCTGGGGAAAGCAATTATCACTTTCAAATGAACACAGGGCATGTTTATATCCTGGGGAAAGCAATTATCACTTTCAAATGAACACAGGGCATGTTTACATCCTGGGGACAGCAATTATCATTTTCAAATGAACACAGGGCATGTTTACATCCTGGGAAAAGCAATTATCATTTTCAAAAACTTTTCATGAATGAGAGTAATCAATCCTATTTTTTTTTAGTCCAAAACACTAGAGTTTCAAAAAAAAAATATTCAAGCTGAACTTGATGATCTGAGTGGATCTGAGTGACACACAACCATTTTACACGACTATGAGCTTGACATGTTAGTGTAAAATTGTTTTTGGGAGGGAATGCATTTGTAAGAATGTATATTTCAGTGATGTGGGAAATTTTATCACTTCCACAATTTGTTGCATTATGATAGCAAACTTGTATTCGTACTTGTTTAAAATGATAAATTCCCCCTAAGCTAGTTTTATGTACGATGTTTATTTACTTAACTTTTGTCTAAGATTGTAAGTTGTATATTTATTTGAAAATATATAATTAACTTTTGTCCAGCTGTTTACATAGCATTTTCATAGGCATTTCACAATTAGACTTTTGTGACATATGTCAGGTAGGCCAGTATTTTTCCATTAGAAACACTCATATTCTGACATGACATAGGTCATGTAGGCATGTGTATTTATATACAGATTTTGGAAAATAAATTCATTCCTATTCTAGTAATCTATTTTAGTTGCATTGTTGAAATCAGATATAATTTGAGAGGAATTATTTATTTACAATATTCACTGGAAATACTAAAGTGCTCACTCATTTTTGGATTAATGCATGATTTTGAGATTTATGTGAACTCATTCAAATACATTCTGGATTACAACTTTGTGGTACATCAGGACATGCAAGGCTATTGGAACTCATTCAGAACATTCTATTATTTTGGACTTGTGATTAGGCCATTTAGGATTA
This sequence comes from Margaritifera margaritifera, assembly GCA_029931535.1. Classification (NCBI taxonomy): domain Eukaryota; kingdom Metazoa; phylum Mollusca; class Bivalvia; order Unionida; family Margaritiferidae; genus Margaritifera; species Margaritifera margaritifera. Next base: position 3,135,736 of record JAQPZY010001580.1, read on the forward strand.
TTTGGAATTTAACTCACAAATTGTAAGTGTCTTTTGAATTTTCACTTTAATTGTCTGGAAATAAATTGCTTGTAGATTTTACTTACATTGTTATCTTCACTTTCATTTCTATTACATATTTTTAAGACCTAGAGTCGCAACACTAGTTATCATGAGTATTCCATGCCATTCTACAGTTGGTTATTCACACAATTCTGAGAGCATTCCATGGCATTCCACAGCATTCCATAGCATTTAATGGCATTCCCCATAACTTCTGAGAGCATTCCATGGCATTCCACAGCATTCCATGGTCATTCCATTACATTCCACAGTATTATGTCATGAGCATTCCATGACATTCCAAAGTATTATATCATGACCATTCCATGACATTCCACAGCATTCCACAGTATTAGTATATCATGAGCATTCCATGAGCATGAGTTTTCATACACTTTTTATTACCTGGGAATGTACATATAATTACAAGTACAAAATATTTAACTATAGTTGTCTGCTGATTCTTACAAATAGATATTTATAAAATACAAAGTTTTCTGTATGAAAAATAAAAGGGAAAACTAAAGCCAGGTTTTCTCCATCTCACCTGCATCTGTACACTGAGATATCCTCCCCCAGCCTAAACCCCTTGTGGGCTTGGGGATGTAGAGCAGGCCTGATGTACTCTCCTGCATCTCATTATAGGCAACTAATGGAAGCAGGAGCTGTCATCAGCGTGCCAGATTCATGACTGAAAGGGTGCAGGTTCCAATCCTGCCATCCAATCAGCCCAGGTTGGCTGCCATGGTGTATCCTTGGACAAGGCCCTTTACTCCAATGGCCACCTCACTAAATAACCTACATGTGTTGCTGTGCCATAAAATACCAAACCAAATTAAATCCCCCACTAACGACCTGCAAAAATTTTAGGACAAAACATGAACACAAGATATAAACATTGCTGAAGATGCCATCACCACCAGAAAAAAATGATAAATTGGCTAAGACAATAATGATGAATTTTTGGATTGTAGGTCACAGGTGTACCAAAAGAACTTATGGTACAAAAATTGCAGCCAATGTAGCATTTCACAACACAAAGAAACTATTATTATACACTGCTCATCAAACAGTATTGATAAATTATACTAATATTTACCTAACTGCAAATATAGAAATTTAATATCAATGATATGATAGAAGAGTTGAGAAGTAACATTTCATCCCTATGAAGTCTTAAGAAAACATAACACAAAATCCTCTTTGTGTAAAACCTGAGAAATAGTTCTGCTTAGTCAACAAAAACACATTATAAGTATGTTCTGCATAGACTTTCTTCTATCTTCACTGCTTTCCCTAACACATCATTAATGTTAAATGTACAGAGTATGTAAAGCATGTAAACCACTTATTTCCCACAACTTTAAAACTGAAAATAAGTTTTCCGTTTATAAAGAATTCTTACCTTTCATTCACTGGTGCATGGCTATTGTAGTGAGGAAGCAGTTAATTACCTGATGTTGTTAAGCACATGTGTAAATCTCATTTGAGATTTAAACTTCCACCAACCTTTGGCAGCAAATGAATCAAGGAAAAATGGCAAACAGTTAGCACACTACCTGATGTATTTCATCTTTTAGTTGCTTTTCCATAGGATACCAAATAGCAATGCCATCCAGGTCAAAATATTCATGAACATAAACCAGGTGGCCATTTTAACTACAATCATTCCACCTATGCTATTGAAAAGATACTTCTTTTTTTCCACATCAATGATCAATTCTCATTGCCTTTAATAAATCCCACATCCTTTTAATAACATTTTACCAACATCTGAGAGATTATGCTTCACACCAACATTACAGTAAAATCTCTAACAAAATTTGAAGTAACAAAATTGGAATGATATGATTTTGCCGCTTCATTTTATCTGCCACAATATACTATGATATTTTCAGAGTACCAGTCAGTGAGATCGGCCACAATATACTGTGATATTTTCAAAGTACCAGTCAGTGAGATCTGTCACAATATACTATGATGATTTGAGTAAAATTCTGTTAGATCTTATTTTTTTTCTTCAGAGGTTATCCACACATACTGATGCCAAATGCAAACAAAAAGTCTTTTCAGTTCACATATATGTTATAATTGTCAGCATTTGCTGAAGGCTCCTGCATTTTTTTTTAAAACCCATTTTTTACCAATGTCCAGCACTCCTGCATGGGTATAAATCTCCAGCATTTTATACAGTGTAGCAAACAGCGCTATGTGTAACTGTATTTGTGATATTTATTGATAAAAATTCACTGACCATTTGGATTCAAAATGGACAGATTTGATAATGCAAATATTTCCACTCATTTCCTGCCTTTTAATTTTTTAGTTTCATTCCATGGAAAAATGTTTACAAATTACACCTATACAATGGTTCACATTCTTTTGGAAAATTCACCAGAATTTTTCTTTCATTTGCAATATTTTCAAATGTAATGTCTAGCATTTTGTTTCTAAGCCTATTAGATCTAGGAGTTCAAATATTCATATGCTAACATGTTGTATATCTTATGAAATATCCACACAATAATGACTAAAATATTGTGAATCATATGAAATATTCACACAATAATGACTAAAATATTGTGGATCATATTAAATATCCACACAATAATGACTAAAATGTTGTAAATCATATGAAATATCCACACAATAATGACTAAAATATTCTGGATCATATGAAATATCCATACAATAATGACTAAAATGTTGTAAATCATATGAAATATCCACACAATAATGACTAAAATGTTGTAGATCTTATGAAATATCCACACAATAATGACTAAAATGTTGTATATCGTATGAAATATCCAAACAATAATGACTAAAATGTTGTAGATCTTATGAAATATCCACACAATAATGACTAAAATGTTGTAGATCATAATGACTAAAATGCTGGATGTGACTTATAAGTAAGTATAGACAGTATGAGTTGTTCATATGATACTTATTTACCTGCAGAATCCTGAACTCACTTTGCTTCTTCACTTTCATTGCACGTCAGAAATAATTCTGTCTCTTTTTTCACAAGCTTATATTACAGAATACCTGACAAGCTTATATTATTGAATACCTGACAAGACTATATTACTGAATACCTGACAAGCTTATATTACTGAATACTTGACTAGCTTATATTACTAAATACCTGACAAGCTTATATTACTGAATACCTGACAAGCTTATGTTACTGAATACCTGACAAGTTTATATTACTGAATACCTGACAAGACTATATTACTGAATACCTGACAAGCTTATATTACTGAATACCTGACAAGACTATATTACTGAATACCTGACTAGACTATATAACTGAATACCTGACAAGCTTATATTGCTGAATACCTGACACCCTTATGTTACTGAATACCTGACAAGACTATATTACTGAATACCTGACAAGCTTATATTACTGAATACCTGACAAGACTATATTACTGAATATCTGACAAGCTTATATTACTGAATACCTAACAAGCTCATATTACTGAATACCTGACAAGATGATATTACTGAATAATACCTGACAAGCTTATATTACTGAATACCTGACAAGATTATATTACTGAATACCTGACAAGCTCATATTACTACATACCTGACAAGCTTATATTACTGAATACCTGACAAGCTCATATTACTGAATACCTGACAAGCTCATAATACTGAATACCTGACAAGCTCATATTACTAAATACCTGACAAGCTTATATTACTGAATACCTGACAAGACTATATTACTGAATACCTGACAAGCTGATATTACTAAATACGTGACAAGACTATATTACTGAATACCTGACAAGCTCATATTACTGAATATCTCACAAGACTATATTACTGAATACCTGACAAACTTATATTACTGAATATCTGACAAGCTCATATTACTAAATACCTGACAAGACCATATTACTGAATACCTGACAAGCTCATATTACTGAATACCTGACAAGACTATATTACTGAATATCTGACAAGCTCATATTACTGAATATCTCACAAGACTATATTACTGAATACCTGACAAACTCATATTACTGAATACCTGACAAGACTATATTACTGAATACCTGACAAGCTTATATTACTGAATACCTGACAAGCTCATATTACTAAATATCTGACAAGACTATTTTACTGAATACCTGACAAGACTATATTACTGAATACCTGACAAGCTCATATTACTAAATACTTGACAAGCTCATATTACTGAATACCTGACAAGCTCATATTACTAAATACCTGACAAGCTTATATTACTGAATACCTGACAAGCTTATATTACTGAATACCTGACAAGATAGAAACTTTTATCTATGATAATTAGTTTTTATGTCTAATTTTATTTTCCTTACAGTAGTAATGAATTTTTTTGTGTTTTGCATGTGAAATCTTTGCTCATTCATGAAGTTTCTCTTTTCATTCTTTTCATTATTTCTAGACTTTGTTTTAATTTCTTACAGGGTTATTCCTTCCTTATTTCCACTTCAATAAACTGTATTTACAAACTCAGACATTCAAAGATTTTGTTAAATCATGATATTCCATGTTCTCATTAAAAGTTTTTTAAAAACGTCTTTAATATTAATTGTGTTATTATTGAAAAAGGTGCCTTCCTGTTCATTAAGAATTAACTGCTTCTTGGTAAACTTTCTCCAATATACATGTGATTCTGCAGTCAGAGTGAATGTTTAACAAATAGTGTCTTTATTTGTGGAAACAGAAAAAAACTTCTCTACTGTCAATGTTCTGTATGCATTTTTACAGATCTAATTCCAGACACAACAGTTAAATATCTAAAATATGTGTAATAATGTATGTCATGAATGTGTGTAATGATGTATGAGAAGAATATGTGTAATAATGCATAAGAAGATTATTGTGTAACAATGTAAGACATGATCATTATTGTACAAAATTGTATGACAAGAAGATTATTGTGTAATAATGTATGACAAGAGTATTGTGTAATAATGTATGAAAAGATTATAAAATTGTGTAATGTATGACAAGATTATTGTGTAATAATGTATGAAAAGATTATAAAATTGTGTAATGTATGACAAGATTATTGTGTAATAATGTATGACAAGATTATTGTGTAATATGACAAGAGTATTGTGTAATAATGTATGACAAGAGTATTGCATAATAATGTATGACAAGATTATAAAATTGTGTAATAATGTATGACCAGAGTATTGTGTAATAATGTATGAAAAGAAGATTATAAAATTGTGTTATAATGTATGACAAGAAGATTATTGTGTAATAATGTATGACAAGATTATTATTGTGTAATAATGTATGACAAGATTATTATTGTGTAATAATGTATGACAAGATTATTGTGTAATAATGTATGACAAGATTATTATTGTGTAATTATGTATGACAAGAAGATTATTGTTTCTACTGAAATTCTTTTATAAATAATGCTATAATGAAAATGAAAGTAATCTAATTCAAAAAGTATTACATTCAACATCCATTACCATCATCTACTCATTAAAATGCATCATTTTTTATTCATTCTTGTCATTACCACCACAAGCATGATCATCACTATAATCATTATCATCACCATCATCACTACCATCACCATCATGATCATCATAATCATCACCATAATCACTACCACCATCACAATCATCATCATCATCACCACCACCATCATCATCACCATAATCATCATTACTTTTCATGATAATAGTGTCCGTTTTGTTCTTTCTCTTCTTCTTTTTCACATTTTCTACACAACTCTTCTGAATTATTATATTATTATTTTTATTACTGGCTTACCCCATGTATGGATTTTTTCAGCATTATGCCAATTTGTTGTCACTTGTGAAAATACAGATAGATAGTCAATGTATGCAGATTTGTATAAATATCTGAAATAACATAATTAAAGTTTACATTTCTTTAAAAATCAAACATTTATGGCTAAAATATCTTTCTAATATTTCTTTGGTAATCAAAAATATTTCACAACGATTGAAACTAAAGCAAAAAATACAAAGCAAACAAAGTATCTTGAGTGTCTGTACTATTTGTATCGAGTACCTTATTAATTTTCTAGAAATAATGCTTGTCGTCCTTAAATGCAGACAAAAGTGCCATTTTATGGCAAAATCTGTATGGTCTGCCTCTTATTATTATTATTATTATTATTATTATTACTAGGTGCATGTGATGAGCATTGAACAAAGAGTGAAGATGTCCTGTGCTTTGTTTCCAGGGATAAGTTGGGGTAAGGAAAAACTCCCAGAATTTAAAGAATTTCCATGGCAAAGCTATTGATGTTGCCTCTGTAGTTGACAATAAAGTACAGGTTTGTTGTACAGATGACTCACTGACCAGATTAACAAGTCCTAATGGTCAACTAATGCAATATTCAGGCCCTAAATAAATCACAACCCATTTGGCACAATCCCCAAATTATCCTGCCTGATTTAAATTCCTGCCTGCATGTCATGTCAATAAAGGGTAAATTCATCACATGTACTTGACATGCACGACAATCAAGGGTCATAAAGTTTTATTTCTTAATTTGCACTATCTATAATTATACATGTCTCTCAAAAAAGTCTTAGAAAAAACTGCTGCCATTGAGAACTATATTAGAAACTACTTTTGTACACATGGCACAATATGGCGGCATAATGAGACAAAGTCACAATTGGAAACATTGTCAACCTTTTCCGTCGCAACATATGTCGTGCACTCCACTGGAGGCAAATCACCAAACCCATTAAATGTATGTGTATTTCTATAACTACACCTGAGGTTATTTTGACTTGAGCCAAACGATGTTCCACTTGAATGGTATGTATGTAATGCATACAGTTTAAGGGCACATCAGCACAAAACTGGCTATACAATGCTGATTAAAAATTAAGTTTTCATAATATAAAGATAAAAGACTGCAAAAAAAAGTTAGATCATTTAAATATCATAACCTTTATTCTTATAAAACTCTGATAATGGTGGAACTGTTATCAATTCTGATAATGGTGGAACTGTTATCAACTCTGATAATGGGGGAACTGTTATCAACTCTGATAATGGGGGAACTGTTATCAACTCTGATAATGGGGGAACTGTTATCAACTCTGATAATGGGGGAACTGTTATCAAGTATGATAATGGAGGAACTGTTATCAACTCTGATAATGGAGGAACTGTTATCAACTCTGATAATGGGGGAACTGTTATCAAGTCTGATAATGGAGGATCTGTTATCAACTCTGATAATGGTGGAACTTTTATCAACTCTGATAATGGTGGAAGAACATTTTAGTATTTATGGTAATGTGGCCAACTGGGAAGTGATTGAAGAGGTGAAGATTTGTGCTGAAGGGGAGTGACAAAAAATGGTCCTTTGGGAGCCAACTGTTCTCTAATAAACCTGGTGATTCAGCAGTGGATGAACTGTTGATCCAATTAAGGCTTCATGTACACTATCCTTATGTCCTTTCAGTAGCACACTTCTCACCAGGAATGAGGCTTGTGATATTTAAATACACAAATGAGAATAACTGACTACCTCAGCTAATACTGAATTAATAAATTCTCAAGCTCTGAAATTCTTCATGTTTGAATTTTTTGTTTTTTTGTTGTTACATAAAAAACTGGCTGAGAGTAAAATTACTCACTTACACATTTTTAACACACTGTTTGACATAACTATCTCTTTGGACAATGATATTAGCATCAGCTACAGTAATTTTAAACCTTAATCCCAAGCAATTATGTAATACATTATTTCCATGAGTTGTGCACATTCTGAATATAAAACTCGACATATAATCTTTTCACACTAAAATCAATTAATTTTTTTACTTTCTACAAGTGAGGGCACATAAACAGAGAAATGTCTTCAAAGTGATCAGTTCCTGTGACCCAACAGGAAAGCAACACTCATTTGACTCTGACCTGCATACTGGCCACATGAATTGACTCCAGTTGATGAAGCTGTTGTTCATTTCCTCATAAATTCTTAGTAATGACTAAAACAAATTTGGAATTTCTGTGGCAAAACACATTCAATATTAAATCAATAATGCAATAAAACTTTCTCAGCATGATGCAACTGTTACTGAGATGCATCACTATTGCATTTCAAGTGCAGTTCCGTTCCACATAGAGTCCTGGAGGTGTGATCAATAAAATTAACAGAATTAATGTTGCTGAGCATGCAAAACTTGTGTTCTACATTCCAGCATTCAAACAGTTACAGTAATGAAACTGTATGCAATGTTTATTCATGTCTTATTAATACAAGACCTATGAAGAAGCCTAATATGTGTGGAGACAAGTGGACCAAGTGGCTCTTGTACTATTCACCTGCAAGTAACCACAAAAGGTTGGAAAATTTGTTAGAGTAATGAGTCTAATCTCTACACTTGTTCTCCAACTCAAACAATTTCTAAGAAAAAAAGTTAAATTAACCTGTTTTATTAAAAAATGTTTATTTTCAATCATCTGTATGAATTAGTGAGTACTAATGTTGTCATATTTAGGCAATAATCAAATAAATGAGGTTGACTTTGGATTATCTGAAACTGATTATCTCCATACACTCAATATAAATGACTGGAAACATCCATGCACCATGTTAATTTCAGTGACATACCATATATATTCGTGTATAAGCTGATACCAACTGAAAACTGCATAGACCAACATCTGCCATCGCATAATGTGCCGGAAGAGCTGGGTCTATGCACTTTGTAAGGACTAATCAATAGAACAAACAACATAGACCCTGATCTGCCGGCACATTATGTGCCAGCAGATCAAGGTCGATGTTGTTTGCATTTGGACCCTGCTTATACACGAGTATAGACAGTAATATTTTGAGTTTTAATTCTTTACCTTATTTGTTAAAATCTGCATGAACTAAATTTTGTAAACTCATTTTCTCCCAATCCTCCTACAACATGGCAATGTGACAATAATACTGTGGGTACTGGAACCTGGGTACCAGGGCAATCCTAACCATCAATACCCCAATTTTTCACATTTTTTTAAAATTCATAGATTAATGGCCAAGCAGTCAATTGATGTTACAAAATCCCTGTTTCCAAAAAGAAGCCACCATTAAATTTAGGTTTAATATTATGTTTATGCAATACCTTTACACCATTCTGATGAGCCACATTGATTCATTGGTCAGCATGCTGGACATGCAACAAGAAGGGTGTGGATTTGAATCCTGCCCAAACCAGACCAGATCAGCTGAAAAGGTGTGTTCCTGAGCAAGACACTGAAATTCAATTACCTCAGCACCATATAACCTATCATGTGTTGATGTGCTGTCAAACATCAATCAAACAATCATAGCACCTACCTGATTGTAGTATCATTAGACAAACATTCCTTCAGTTTTTTAATATTTGTTTTAGCCAGCAAACACCAATTAGCAAGAGTAGTCAATACACAGATATATTACTAATGATTTAAGTCATGCAACATCCAGCTAAGTATGAATGGGTAAAAGTACAATATGTTGAGTTGTCCATGTAATGAAAAGTTAAAGCCATGCAGTCAAGCTGGACACAATTGTGGATTTTGTTGCAATTTGCAGAATTTCAGTTGTGTTTGCCTAGTACTGAGGATATGACATTTGTGTGTACGTGTATGGGGGGGGGGGGGGGGGCAGAGCCATCAGGAAATGAAGTCATAATAGACAAATAAAATATTTTCTGCTGAATGAATGACTGAATATATAATATAATATATATATATATATATATATATATATATATATAGAGAGAGAGAGAGAGAGAGAGAGAGAAAGAGAGAGCATTCTTACACGATCAGGACAGTTGCACCCGGTTGGATATTTTAATTTTAAGTCAGCTTCACTTAAACATTAAAACTGCACACGCTGTTTGATGACAGTTTTTTTAATAAGAAGGTATTAAGCATTGGGACTATTATGACTGACCTACTGCATTACAACACTTGGTGGCAAAGATAAGGAAGCAGTAAAGGGCCGTGATAAATAAAGCTAATAAATTAAAAAATGGGGAACAATTTCACACATCTTTCATCAAATTGACAAATAAATATGGCTTTATTTCAACCCATCAGAGAATTGGAAATATTAGTTTTGCTAAATGTCAGCAAATATCTCCCCTGTCCACTATAAGTCTCTGCATTTCTGCCACAAAAACTTTGTTCTAAATGACTAGTCACATGACCATTTTACATACGCATGACAGACCTAAAATATTTAATTGTAAGAATAACGATCATACATGCTTGTAATGTACAAATGTTTGTAGAAGTACACAGCAAACTGTATATAATCCCAATATTCTAATTTGCCTTGTCAGGGTTCATATTTAACACTCACATAATCCCAAAATTAAGTTTATTTCACATGATGCAGGTTGTGATTTAAAGCACTAGCCTCTGTATGTGAATGCCGAAACTTATACACCAGATGAACAAGGCTAATTTCAGTTGCAATTGTTGACTTACTTTATTGCTATGGAGGACTAAAGAGTCTTCCCTAGATAGGAAACTATGAGTTTTGTTCAGTTAACATTTCATAAAATAATTTTATTAGTTTGAGCACATTTGCAGTATCAATGTAGACAATGGTCAGAACAATGACATAACAGGTAGTCATGTTAGTTCCTGGACTCATGGTACTAATTACATGGAAGAATGGGAACCAGTCTAGAAATGGGAGAAGATAAAATAGAGTATATATCGGTTTGGCTGGCCATGATTGGTTGATAATAAAAATGTACCGTTTTGTTGTGGGGGGGGGGGGGGGGGGGGGGGGGGGGGGTAAACTAATTTTAAGGATGTAATACTTACCTGTTGCTATTGCATAGCTGGTACTTTTCCATGTGAAAAATACCCCGACCATATGATGAGAATTTGTCCTCCCATCAGGGTGAACCAGATGATACCAGAACACTGGATCACCCCTGGGACACCCCACACATGCTGCCTATACGTACTGTCCTTCATTATTTACTTCTTTTCCTAGGGAGCAGACTAACTTAGTGGGACATCAGTGCAGGGTGGGAGGAGGGAATCCGGTAATAGCAACAGGTAAGTATTACAACATTAAAATTAGTTTTACCCCCACCCAAAAAAAACTACATTTTAATATCAGTAATACCATACCTGTTGCTATTGCATAGCTGAATTTGTCAGATGCCAAAACGCAGCTTTCATCACATCCTCCAGAGACAAATCAGTTAGATAGGCCCATGAGGCAGCAACGGCTCGAACCTCATGGGCTTTAATTCTCATGAAAGACAGGTCCCTACTGGTAAGGAACTGGTAAACTCCTGTGATACTTAATGCAATCCACCTAGAAATGGTGGAAGCTGAAATATCAGTTGAACCTTTAATGGGGAGGAAAAGACGCTTCCTACCCTTCCTTCTCCCTTTTGAGGCTGCCAAATAAAAACATAAAGCCCTAACTGGACACAAAAGTCTATTTTGATCATCCCAAGCACAGATATGGCTGGGACTGGGATCTCAATTGGGAGTCGAGCAACTGATGGAAGCTGTTTTTTTACTAAAAAAACCTAGTTGGCAATGGGGAGAAACTGACTCATAATTTCTACTGAACCTGATACAGCCCTGCTCTATGGATAGGGCATGATGCTCATTCCTTCATCTTGCAGACGCTAAGGCGAGCAAGAAAACCGTCTTGAGAGTAAGGTTCTAGAAAGAAACTTCACCCAAAGGTTTATAAGGGGATTTATTAAGAGACCACAAGACACAACAGAGATTCTATTTAGGCATTAGAGAGCGAGACACTGGTCTTTGCAGCTGGAAATACCTGAGCAGCTGGGCTAAATGAGAATCTGTCCCGATGGCTGAGCCTTTCAAAAATTTCAGAGTGTTGGAAAGAGATACTCAATAGCCCTTAATAGCAGAAACTGAGCATTGTTTTTCTTCTAAAAGGAAGAGAAGAAAATCAGCCACTGTGCTGATAGAGAGGACAGCTTGGATTGACACATTTTCTACTACACCTATCACAAAAGATTCTCCATTTGGCATCATACACCTTAGACGTCAGTCTTCTCCTGGACTAAATGATGCACTTGGCAACTTTGATTGCAAACTTTTCTTTGCAGAGAGATCGTTTGAGATGAGCCATGCATGAAGGTGGAGAATCTGTGGGTTGTTGTGCAGGAGAGAGCCCCAGTGCTGCGACAGGAGGTCCCATCTCTGAGGTAAGATCCTGGGGTGGTCCACCAGCAGATCGAGAAGATTGTTGAACCACGATCGTTGGGGCCACAGAGGGGCGATCAAAATGAACTGAGCAGTGGAGTGCCTGATGCTGTGTAGAACCTGTGGGATCATCCTGAAAGGTGGGAAGGCATAAGTGAAAACAGACGATCCCACTTCAGGCTGAAAGCGTCCACTGTCCAGGCCCTCTGGTCAGAAACTGGGCAAACATAAAAGGGGAGCTTGTTGTTTAGCTTGGTAGCAAACAAGTCCACCAAAGGAGTCCCCCAAAGTTGGAACAGGGAGTCTGTTGTGGATTGTTGGGGAGACCATTCCATGAGGACTATCTTCCCTTTCCTTGACAGACTGTCCGCCAAAATATTCTTCCTGCCAGGAATGTGGTGAACTCGGAGGGTAATTCCTTCTGAAGTTGCCCAGCAAAGGAGGTTCCAAACCTCTACACAAAGAGAGAAGGTGCATGTGTGCCTCCTTGGCTCACATCAGTATGCCACACTGATGTGTTGTCAGAGGAGACCATCACGCAGCAACCTCTTATTTGGTGGATGCACCCCTGAAGGGCTTTAGCACTGCCCTCATTTACAAATTGTTGATGTGGAGGGTAGATTGTTCCTGGGACCATGACCCTTAAGAATCAGTCCTTCTGACTCTAGATGAGTGCCCTACCCTGAATCTGACACATCTGCACAACATTCAAAGGGTCCATGTGCAGTTTCCACAATGCCAAAAGGAGAAACTGGAGAGGATGCAAGTGCAGCCTGCCTAGGGAACCAAGTCAGCTGCAGAGTTCAAGTTCTGCAGAGAGAAAAAGAAGAGCTGACAATGTGGTCTTTACTCAGCGCCTCAAAAAGGGACAGGATCTTGTCTACTCTGTCCCGAAGGACACGAACTAATCCTCTGTTTGTGAGGAAATTAATCCCCACATAGACAAAATCTTGAGATAGAGTGAGCTCTGATTTCTCTAGGTTTGGAGGAATGCCAAGCATGGTCACTATGGACCAACTGTGAGACAGATCCAGTCTGAAGCACTCTAGACAGCTATTGTGGATCAACCAATCGTCAAAATATTGGAGGACTGGGATACTTAGTGACCTTAAATGGACTGCAACTACTCCCATGACCCTGGTTAAAGCTCTGAGGCTAGACCGAATGGCATAGCTCGAAATTGGAAGACCTCCTGATCCAAACAAAACCGGAAGTATTTCCTGTGTGGAGGAAAGATATGGATGAGAAGATATGCAACCTGAAAATCGATGGAAACAGCCCAATCGCCAGATCTTATGGCATTCCTGACTGAGGCTGTGGTTTCCATCTTGAATGGTTCCTCCAGCAGAAATCTGTTTAGGGAGGAAAGGTCAATAATTAGACAGGAATTTCCCCCTTTCTTGGGAACCAGGAAACAAGGCCAGAGATTGGTTGTTTAACACCCTCTCTACTGCACCCTTCTGAAGAAGGCAGTGAATCTCTTCCTTAAAGTGCACCAGATTTAACTGGTGGAAGAAAATGGGGGACCTAAATGGAGGAGAGAGATCCCGAAACTGAAGCTGGTAGCCATCTTTTAAGATAGAAAGGACCCAATCCTGTGAAAAGAGGTCTACTATAGCACCAACAGGAACAAATGGAAGAGGGACACTCTGCAGGAGAGGGAGCAAGTCCCTAGGGCTGTCTACCTTTGTCCTTATGAAACAGGAAGGGGCCTGTAAACTTCCTCCTTGGGCCTTTGTGGCATGCCCTTTTAGGGCCCGACTGGCGAGGAGGAGCTCTGAATTGGGGTTGTTGCTTTGATTGTGGTTGCGCAGCTGTAAAGAATTTAGCCAATGGACCCTGAGGGCAGTCAGGATGATTTTGCTTCTTGGCTGGTTTCAATGAGCGGACCTGAGTAGCCACAGAGGGGATGAGCCCTCAGAAGAGAGTCTCCACCTCCAGGGGGGCAGCCCTCAGAAGGTTTTTACTGTGCTCTAGTAAGACCTTTGAAGTGTCCAGAGCAACATCCCTGCAGAGGTGAAGAAGCTCCACAGAAAGGCCATGGACAAGGACAATGCATGCCTATAAGTTTTTGACACTGCAACCAACAATGAGACTGCTGAAAAGAGGTCGGCATGCAAGGCTATGGTTGCTAGTGACTTATCCTGTTGTTTTAAGGATTCCAGTGTTTTCACTGGAAGGCGAGCCCAGGTCCGTAGAAATATCCACTTGTGCCGCCTCAGCATCCAAAGTGGGAGGTTTAGTGGTCCAGGAAGGGGTATGAACCTTATAGCTAGAACAGTTACCAATGATCACAATGTAGCGGAGGTGACAGACCACCCCCTATATTGTCTAGCAAAGTCTTGGCCCTTGCTAAACCTTTGAGAGAGTTCCTTAGTTGTAACTGAATGAGGAAGCAACAAAAGATCTGGTTGAGAGTTTGCCCCAGAAAGTTTTTCCAATCTGGAAAGAATTTTAGTCACCAGAACCTTAAGGTTTGCGATACAGCTCACTGGGCAAGAAGACCAGTACTCTTCCTCATCTGCCACCTTAACCGACATGTGAGAGGGGGCAGTAGACCCAAATGGAAGGCATACTACATTGGTCTGTTCTGTATCAAACTCATGTGTATTAACAAGGACAGAAAGGACATCTTTGTTATGCTTTCTCTCCTGGGAGGCAGGACTACTTGACCCAATGTCTCTCTGTTGCAGGGGAGACTTGGGGGGATGAGGAACTTAAACCAGTAACTCCTCCCGTGGAGATAATGGACTGTTCTTAGCAGTGGACTCAGCAGGCAGGTGAGGGCAATTCTCCACCTGCCTAAAGCATTTGCGGGAAGAAGATCCATCCACCTCCCACTGTTTTGACCCAACTTTGTAAGATGATACAGGTCTATGGCCCGCAGTGACAACCTCACTACCATGCAGCCATGGTCCAGAAGTCCATGGCTGCATGTAGGGAAAGGGCCAATCGCTTCCCTGCAGCAGAAAGTCCCACAACATAAAGGAACTTCGAAGGATAATAGGGAAGGGAGGGATGCCAATCTGATCCATTGCCCTAATCTGGCATCTGTAAGCCAATTCCCAGTCCCGCGCAGGATGAAATGGCAGTCTGGAGAGAGGGTGGTACTCGGCCTGATCCCTGTCCCTGTTCCATAGGGGCACCAATGACTGGTGCCTGGTGCTGGTACCCGGTGCCTGGCGTCTGGTGACCAGCGCCTGGTGCCCAGGCAAAAAACGAAAGATGCTTACCCAGATCTGACAGACTTAGATCTGAGCTCTCCCCTTACCAGGGGGCTTGATCCTGTCACTGACAATGGGCACCGGGGACTGAAACGGTGCTGCTACCCCCTCACAGGGGGAGCATAACTCACTTTCAGCCCACAACAAACTGTGGGCGAGTAGAGGGTGCTGCTCCCCTCTCACTCTCTGCCCTTCTGGATGAAAGAGGGTGCTGTTCCTCCCTTAGGAGGGCATGACTTGCTCTCTGTCCTAGTGGAAAAGAGAGGGTGCTGCTCTTCCCTCACTAGAGGGTGCAACTCACTCTCTGCCCTCATGGAATGGGGAGAGTGCTGCTTCTCCCTAATGGGAGGGTGCGACTTACTCTCCACCCATTTATAACCTCCCTTGAGAGGGGGCCCACTAATCCTAGGAGTCTCCAAAGAGACTTGGGTATTCCTTCTCCAAGACCCAAGAGATTCAGAACAATAACCCCGAAAATTCTGAAGAAGACAAGGATGGAACCTTCTTCCTAGCTTAAAAGGGACCTCTACGCTCGGCGAGATCCCAGACCTCATCCGACTAGAGGCTGCAGAAGGGACAACCATCTTTCTTCTCGCAGTTTGTAGAATATAAGCAAGTGGGGGTGTCCCAGGGGGATTTCCTGTGACCACACCTACCCACATTCGGCTAAGACATTGTTCCTGTAAAAGAATGCAGAAGATTTTTATACAAAAACTTAAATGCAACTAAACATAAACACAAGCTAATACGTGGACTAAGTCTATGCTAATATGATAATTTCAGCAAGAAGTCACATTACTTGGGAGTTTTCGCAATGTTTAAATGCAAAAAAAGGAAGCAATGCCAAGCTCAGTACAGAAATATACAAGATAATCAAGTCAACCAAGCTTAAACGAAAGCTAGGGACTACTAAATTAGCAAAAAAACCATTAGGTATGATTGCTAATAAAAATGGTAAAATCAAAGAAAGCTATCTGAAACTAATATTGAAAAAGAACCTGTGTTCGATAACCAAGTACATGATGTGAAGGTAAAAAGTGGTGTGTTACCTGCTTACCAAGCATAAAAATAGCACAATTCACAATATAAGTAATGTGAATTACAATGATTCGTATGAATCAAGGCGAGTCCATAGACCGCAATTGATGCAAGGATAGGGAAAATTTAACAAAATACCTACCCTAGCTAGAAAAATGCACAACCAAATTTGAATCACTAATGCCCTGTGAAGGGGAAAAACAGAATAAAATGCAAAGCCATACACAATGAGTATGGAACAAATGCTAATAACTTTCAAGAGAGCTTAAATTAACAAAGAAAAAACTAGATCAGGTGTATAATCCAAATGTTTACAAAGAATATGCATGCAAGAGATACATGTATATAGTAAATTCACATGTTTATCCATGAAGCAATGGTAAATCTTCATTGACATAAACAATGTAGACATTACAGCCATGTGACCAGGAAAAAAATAAGGGCAGTACACATGGGTAGCATGTGTGGGGTGTCCCAGGGGTGATCCATTAATGTGGAATCTTCTTGTTCACCCCAATGGGAGGACAAATTCTCGTCATATGGTCAGGGTATTTTCAACCTGGAAAAGTACCAGCTATGCAACAGCAACAGGTATGGTATTACTGATATTAAAAGTAAAATTTTAGTAAAAACAATCTTTTGAGAGCTTATCCTATTTGTAATTGAACAAAAATAGAGTCAATGTCTTATTGATGAAATTTCTGTCCTTTTCCAGACTTTGGAAAACTCATTACTGAAATTAGCACCTGATTCTTTAGGTGCAGAATTGAAAACACATTTTAAACACATGTACATCTAACAAATGCCACAGTTCATATGGTTTTCTCCACACCGAAGCTTGCATCAAGGATGGGTCTGTACTGAGAAATATAGGTTTGATCATGAGCATTCTGAAATTTAAAGTTACATGTATTGAATTTTTAATATTATGGTATTTCCATGCATAGGTTTACTATGGGAATTGAATTAGTACCATGATCCTTTTCGATAACCGATTTATCTCCCTTGAGAGGAAAACTCTTCAGTGCCGACTATAACTTCTGGGGACTATGCAATCAACAATGGTATTCATGGATAAAGAAATTGTACAGAATACTTAATCAAATTTCCTAACAAAGTGTACTTACCTATCTTGAAATTTAGGATATCAAAACATAATTACCAGTTGAAACTGGTCAATGGAATTAAAATTCCATATGAAGAAAGAAAATGTATCCAATGTCAAATACTTTTTTGGGGGTGATGAATTCCATATACCTCTTTGAGTGTGAATTCTTTAGGAAGGCTAGACTGAATTTGATTAAAAAATATTATTACATACGACTGAATACTTTGAAATATCAAAATTTCATGACAAATAAAAATAAAATACTATTGAAAAATTTAAGCATATTTGTCAGCAAAAATTATGAATGAATTAAAAACTGAATAGATGACAAGTCCAGTTATTCCAAATTAAATTATTTAAAGGGGACCCAATATCAAACGAAATTTCAGCAGACAAGATGTTTTTACATTATTCTAGGTATCTTTAGTAAACATATGAAAGAAAATGAATCTAAAACCAGCCATGCCTATTTGCATCTTAGTATCTACTGATATACGGAACTAAAACAGTAAATGTCGATCCTTAATGTGCTGAGGCTTACTTTAATTTGGGTATTTCAGGTTTTACAACTGCTTACTGTAACAATGTGACAGATTGCGGGTATTTGGATCAATAGTCCCTGGAAGTTAATGTGCCAAGTGGGGCAGGCGCACTGAGTGGACAGAAGAGTTCCAATTCAAGGGGAGTAAAATAGTTTCCAAAAAGGCCTATACAGAACAACAGCCTTACAGGATTCACGGTACTAATTCAGCTCCCATAGTAAACCTATGCAAATACATGTACCATGATATTAAAAATTCAATAACTTTAAATTTCTGAATGCTCATGATCAAACCTATATTTATCAGTACAGACATATCCTTGATGACAGCTTCTGTGTAGAAAAAACAATATGAGCCACACCATTTTCTGGATCAACATGTTCTTGAAATATGTGCTTTCAATTCCGCACCAAAGAGTCAGGTGCTAATTTCTGAAATGTATTTTCCAAACTCAGGCCTGTAAAAGGACTGAAATTCCATCACTAAAACAGGGTCTCTATTTTTTTCAGTTACAACTTGGATACACTCTCAAAAGATTCTTTTCACTAAAATTTTACTTTCATTAATTATCAACCAATCCTGGCCCGCCAAACCCATATATACTCTATTTTATCTTCACCCATTTCTAGACTGGTTCCCCTTCTTCCATACAATTATTACCACGAGTCCTACAGTGGTTCCACATATGAATATACAGTTAACTTCCTATAGATGCAAAAGTCTAGTTCTATTTGTGAATAATAAGCAAACTGAATACCTTTTGTCAACCTCAGAAAGATTTTCAATGGGGAATTAAACACACTTTCAGATATGACAACTGTTGCCATGAAAAAGAGAACGTGTATAGTGTGTAGATTTGACTATTCTGGGTGGGGTATTTTGCATATTGGTTAATATCTATCCGATCAAATATATACATTTTAGACAATTTACCATTTGTCAAATAATTATGGTCACCAATTTGATATTTCCAAGTTGTGTTTTAAAACATGCTTCAAATACATGTATAATCACTTAGGTCTCTTCCACCATGCCTAATGCTTTAGACCCCTCGGGATTTTATGTCCTACCAATTTCACTCAGTAAATGTTCTGGAACTTCATATTTTGTATTTTAAATGGCTTATGCCTACCTTACCTTAGTTTTAAATTATATGTGTTCTGGAGGAATGTTAAGTAATTTCTGTCATTTTAATTTTTTGTTTTTGAAGTAATGCGTGCACACTGACATTTTACTTAATTATTGCATAATATGACAAGGCTGATAATATATTTCAATCTTAAATGGTAATAGCAAACAAAGTAAATCTTGATTAGACAGATTTATTTTAATATTTATTCTAATTTTCTGAAGTGAAGCTCAGATACTTAATGTTGCCTGAAATGCACCATTGTTTGTGTTGCTATACAAAGACTGCCAATATAATTAAATATTGACTAATGTAATCTTTGACAAGCATAACTATGCGCACTGTTTACTTATGCATTCTACTACTATACATAGGTCTCTCAAGTAAATCAAGGGTGAATATAGGACTCACACTACTAATTATATGGAAAAATGGGACCCAGTCTACAAATGGGTGAAGATAAAATAGAGTATATATGGGTTTTGTCTGGCCATGATTGGTTGACAATGAAAAGTAAACTTTTACTAAAAAGAATCTTTTGAGAGCTTATCTTATTTGTAACTGAAAAAAACAGAGACAAGGTTTTATTGATGGAATTAGAGTCCTTTTACAGACTTGACTTTGGAACACTCATTACTGAAATTAGCACCTGATTCTTCATGTGCAGAATTGAAAACACTCTTCCAACACATGTAAATGAAAAAAATGCCGCTTGTCTGATAAAGATGTAAATATCTCAAATTCAAGATGGTTGAGGGGTAATGAGAAGCATACAAATTTGTTATAATGACAGTGAACTTCAATCATGCATAGGGTCCATATTGTTTGTTTCAGCCACCTTGTCTGAGGAATAATTCAAAATAGCCCTCAACTGTCGGAAATTAACACCATAAAAAAAGGGTTGGTGGTAGTGTTGTTTCAGTGTAAAGGCTATAAATTGTATAAGAAATTAACCTGAATGCCTTAATTAAACTCTGACAAGCATGCTTTCTGCAAAAATCATTGGTTAGTTTTTATTTGTATCTTTGTTGAATTATTCTCATTTTTCACCAATCTGTCTTAGTCCAACGAAAATTCACCAAAAAGATGTCCAGTGAGACCTAATATTCTAGAGTTATTCATACACATTAGACACAGACTTAGCTTCTGCTGATTGGATAAACATCCTGACAGTTGAAACTGATGAGAAATATAGTTCTTTTCCTTAAACATTTCATATACCCAGTAACATTATATTGGTAACCAGGTTTGAAATATTGCAAGTAAAAGTTGAATTTTGCAAGATTTTTTAAATTTGCAAAATGCAAGGAGGAAAAAAATCAAACTTCAGGCCCTGTTTATGTTTTTCTATGTATACTTTATCAAAGAAAAAATCATTCTTCATTCAGATACATAGAAATTACAGGGGTTTTTTTTCAACAACATGCGCTGTACTCATTTTGTCTCAAAAAATAGTACCAACAATTAAAAAAACCTCCTGAATAACAGACTCTCTGTCCCAAGAAGCTCTCTATCCAAGAAAATTAGATTTTTACTGAATCAGTCAATTCTAGTAGATTTTATGAGATCAGTCAATTCTATTTCTTGCTGGACAATTTGGCCTTTTACAGTGATGAATTCAGCTTCATCACGTTGAATGAAGTCTATGTAATAGTCATCAAGCTATGTCTGGCAGGACAATGAAATATATGTCTGACATGGTCTGCAGGAAGGAAACCTGAAGCCTCATTCAAGGCTAGACAGCCCACCATTTCTGATAATACACAAAAGTCTGTAGCTATAATTGACAGGATAATTAAGTATTGATATATCCAATAAAAATTATAGAGATGCATCCACTGATCAATTTATTATAAAATACTTCTTTGGAATTCATTAGTTATATTTTCAGACAGCATCATTTTACGCCAATCAGCTGGTTGCACAGGCATATAGGGGCTAATGCACCACCCAGTATCCAAATACAAGAGCAGTTGGCAAAGAAATCGGAGTCAGTAGAATGCTTTCTGGACAAACTTCTTCCTATACTGCCGAATGCATATGTTATAAAGACAACTATTTCAAGGTTCCTTGAAGGTCTATATTTTGAATCTTCACTTATATTTCACAGTACATTAGCATAATTTCTCTAGTACTGAAAAGCCTTTAAGACAGTTTGCTTTCTGTCAAAGTTTGTCAAATTCTGTCAAGCAGTTTAAGAGAAGGTTTTTCTATTCTATTTTTTTGTGTAATGGCAGCCGTATTTGATAGCAAACAGGCATCATTTGAAAAAAATTAAAAGCCCTTTTTGCCCAGATACTTTCTGTCAAATTTAATCAAGCTTTGCCAAGCACTTTTGAGAAGCTGATTAAAGGTTTTTCTATTTTTAGTAACAAGTCATATTTAAAAATAGATCAGAATTATTTGTATAACATTTTAAGCCCTGTATGCCATGACACTTTCTGTCAAATTTGGTGAGAATTTTTCATCAGAAGCTGTTTAAATGGTTTTGGGGTTTTTTTTATATGGCAGCCATATTTCATGGTGGATCAGCATCATTTATAATCAGATTATTGGGAATACTGATTACATAAGATCGAATGGAAAAATATAACTCCAGAGATATAGCTTCATAGTCTTTTATACTATTGTAAACATACTGCTCTGAACAATCTTTAAAACATTTTTCTAAATTTTCTTTTCTTTATTTCTCAAGAGAATTTATTTGAACATTTGAAG
Source organism: Margaritifera margaritifera (assembly GCA_029931535.1). Taxonomy (NCBI): domain Eukaryota; kingdom Metazoa; phylum Mollusca; class Bivalvia; order Unionida; family Margaritiferidae; genus Margaritifera; species Margaritifera margaritifera. The sequence goes on from JAQPZY010001580.1 coordinate 3,157,765, forward strand.
CATTATTTTTGGAACTATTGTGGTGATTTCCATTTAAAAGCATTTTCTACTTTTCTATCAAGTATCAGTGGAACAATATCCAAGGGAGAGAAATAACACAAAAACTTGTGATTTCTCTCCCTTGGATATTGTTCCACTGATACTTGAAAGAAAAGTATGGGTTTTTAAATTAGACAATCATTTACTTAAATCTGAGTTGCCTCCCTTGGCATAAATCTAACCTGCAAGGCCAGTGGATCTATACTTTGTTACTAATTATAGTAAAACAATAAAGTTTGTTTCTATTTTTAGTACTACAAACTACATTTGGTAAAAGAGAATGTACACTATGCCACAACATGGAGGGATGGAAATCCCTCCAAGCCAATAGTGTGAAAGCCCTTCAAGTCAAGATGCTATCAAATATGGTAAATTTCTGCTCAGATGTTTCTGAGAAATCATAAAAATGGTTTCTATATTTTCAGTAATGGCAGTTGTACTGAACTGGCATCATTTGTATTAAACTTAAAAACCTATTTTATCCATATGCTTGCTGTCAAATTTCATCAAGTTCAGTTCAGCAATTTCTGACAAGTAATTTCAAGATTGTTCTATTTTTAGTAATGGCAGTCATATTTAATGGTGGATCAAAATCACTTGCATAAATTTTAAAGCCCTTAATGTCTGAATACTTTTGTTCAAAGTTGGTTAATATGAATAGATTGGGTTTATCGACATGCCAGTACAATACTAGCTACATTGTGGTCATCAAAAACTAAGTTCTAAAAAATGACATTTAAAGATTTTTCTATTTTTAGTAATGGTGGTCATATTTGATGGCAGATCGGCATCATCTATAAAAATTTAAAAGCACCTCATGCCAGAATGACCTGTTAAATTTGGTCAAATTCTATTTATCAGTAATTTTAGAAGAAGTTCTTTAAAGATTTGTTTTGTATTTTTAGTAATGGTGGCCATATCTGATAGTGTATTTGCGTAATTTGACAAATCTTAAAGTCATTCATCCCAAAATACTTTTCTGCAAAATTTGGTTCAACATGGTTCAGTGGTTTTGAGAAGAAATGTAAGATAAAAATTCTTGATGGATGTATGAGGCATAGCACTAAATTATGGACAATGCACAACACAAAAGAGATGCAGGACATTACCATAAGATCACTTGGCCTTAGAGCCAGATGAGCTAAAAATCATGAAGCCTGATATTTGACTAATTATCTTGCTTCTTTTCAATTTCACAAAACAGCAAATCCAGTGACCCAAATACATGTCAATCAAACCTGTGTGTAATGATCATTCAGAGGACCATCTAAAATTGATCACTATGACCAGCCAGTTTTTGTATCCATGTAAATAGGTCTGTAGCAGACTGGTGTAGAAATTTGTACTCCTCTGGAACATATTGTGGGATTATATCACTTACAAGGTCAATTCTAGGATGTGCAATTGCAGGATTCACTCTGATTTATGAAAATACATGCTGAAAAATTATCCAAATGTGTGATAATCATGCATCATATTTGCAAATCCTGCCTTTCTTTCTTCCTTAAATTCCACTGAATGTAGGAAATTCCACCCTTTTTTTAACAGGGAAGGTGAGGGGGTGGGGTGGATTTCTACCCTAAATTTTAAGTTCTAGAATGGATCCTGCAGTTATGCGATGTTCTATTTGTACTCCTCTGGAACGTATTTTGGGATTATATCACTTATATGGTGTTCTAATTTTACTCCTCTGGAATAGACTGTGGAATTATATCAGTTATGTGATGCTCTATTTTTAATCCTCTGGAACATATTAGCAGATTATATCACTTATATGGTGTTCTAATTATACTCCTCTGGAACATATTGTGGGATTATATCAGTTATGTGATGCTCTATTTTTAATCCTCTGGAACATATTGTGGAATTATAACAGTTATATGATGTTCCACATCACTATGTTACAGTTTTCTGCAATTTGTTATCTTTTACCTTTTTAGAACTTTAAATTGCCACTATATAGCCAGTATTGTCCTGATGTGCCATTAAACCCTATACATACATGCAAACAAATTTCACTGTACTGAATTCCTGTAATTCTCTACTGCTATAAGTCAGATTACATGTATTTTGTAAAATATTCTGTGTTACATGCATGCTGAGTTGTCATTTGAACATATAAATATATTTCTAATTTATTATGTGCATTAACATATGTACAGGGTACAATGTAGAGCACAGTTTTGCATACAACAATGAAATGTCACTGACCTCTGAGAAAAATCATGCTGTGCCAGACAGGCACATAAAAACTGCAAGTGACGCACATCTGGTACTTAAATGCAAAAGAACTCTTTTTCTGAACATGACAGTTATAGCTACACATCTTGTTCTCACAGATGGAATGAGACTGTCACTGCCCTTCTACCGTATTGGATTTTATAAGGAATTCTTTATAAATTGTATTCCAGCAAGATTTACTCCCCTTGGGTCCTCTTCTTATAAACGAGGCATAACTTTCTTATTTCAAAACTGACTAGCTGCTGTCAAAATTTTGTTTGATTGCTATAAAAGGATTTTTTTTTCTTCTCATTTTACTTAATTGGAATATAGTGATTTACCATTACAGGTATTTTAATGTATACCGCTGTTGCTATGATGTTGTCTGTTGCTAGCCTTTTCCCCTATCTATTTAAAACTCAGTGTATGACATATGGGAATACATTATGACATAGGTGGCACTCTACAGTTCTGTATTTTGCATAGATGACATAGGTGGCACTCTACAGTTCTGTATATTCTGTATTTTGCATAGTTCTGTTCTGTATATTCTGTATTTTGCATAGGGTTAGGTTTTTAAAGAAATAGAATTATCCAGGTTTTCCTCACTGGTTGTCCTGGCTATTTAAAAAATACCTTGTATATCTTAGATATTGTTAAAAGAACTTTTAATTCCCTTTATTTTGGTATATGATTGATGGGTGCAATTTGGGTTATAGAGTATACAGCTTGGTCTTACTTAAGATGTGCACCTCTCAAAAAACTGCTAGCTCCGCTTGGTCATTTTCACTTCCTGGACTTCAAAGGAAAATTTTAAAAAAAGAGCAGATAACTTTTTTTACTTTTTATATATTTTTTAATTCATTAATTGTACTTTCAGAGGCTGGTATTGCCTACTCTGGCAAAATTTGTTTGCCTATTTTAATAACTGCTGAAAATAGTGTACTTTTGACTAATTCAGGCAGATTTTTTGAGTATGTTGGAGCGGCCATTTCTGTCTGCTGTGTGCTTAGATCATGTCCAATTTCCACAAGTACAATATGTAAAGAAATTTCAGCCACAGTACATGAAAGTAGCATAGAGGTATGCCAACATTCTCTCCATTGTGCATGTTGCAAATGCAAACAACTTCATCTTACACCTGTCACTATCTCAGAAGCACGTAATATCTGTGGAATGCCACCATAACAAATGAAAACATTTTTGCTTGCATCCAACCAGAACAATGGTTACATGGATACATAACTGACATACTGGGTATGCCCAGTTGTCCAGATACAGACTAGTGCAGTTACTGATAGTTAAAGGATGTATATCAGTGAGATGCTTATTGAAATACTATGCAAGTGAAACATGGCAATATGACCCAAGCTAACTGCCTAGTTACGACAGTATGATTCTGAAAATTTGCACGACTTTCACTCACTTTACATACTAGGTGGAACAATAATATACATTGGATCAGAAAATTTGCATCACTTTCACTCACTTTACATACCAGGTGGAACAATAATATTCATAGGATCAGAAAATGTGCATGACTTTCACTCACTTTACATACCAGGTGGAACAATAATATACATAAAATCAGAAAATTTGCATCACTTTTACTCACTTTACATACCAGGTGGAACAATAATATTCATAGGATCAGAAAATTTGCATCACTTTTACTCACTTTGCACACATTGCATACCAGGTGGAACAATAATATTCATAGGATCAGAAATCCAAAAATGATGAGAAGGCAAACTAAAAGTAGTATATAATATGATATTCAGTGATGAGTTGGTTTTGAAAATGAGACACCTTCTCCAGATTGCAAATGCACTGTCTTTTGATTCTTTTTGTTTTAAATTTGGTCTAATGCATTTGTTCAATTTAAGTTTTGATGTAGAACAGGCCAAAATCGTTACCGACAGTTGGACAGAGACATCATGAGCTCTGAACTCTGTATAATTTGCCAACCCTTGAATTAATTTCAAGTGGGCTTTGGGCTACAACAATAACTTTTTGCCAGTTGCTCATGCATGTGTGACAAATGATACACTGGAAATAAACCTACCTTAATTCTATGTTATCTTGTCTGTCAAATGTGTATGAGGACCACCCGGATTCCCCCATTTTACTTGACTCACATGTACATTTTTGTACGTTTTATTTTTCTTTATTAGAAGAGACAAAGAATCATATTATGCCGTTATTTCAATTTATGATTGTTTTTTTTGGGGGGGGGGGGGGAATGCAGCTTTCAATGTGCCTCTTTGGATAGTGCTACAAAACAAGAGGCACAAGATTGCATGAGAATGCAAAACCTAGTATACTCAAGTCAAAAACCAATTAAGCAAGGTGCTTCAACATGACTTCTTTCATGGGTTCTTCGCAGCATCTGTTTTGAGAGACAACCAAAATATATTAGCAGCTTTCCAGCAAACTTGAAAAATGGGGACATTTTCAATATGGTAATGTAATCCAATAAGCCTATAATATGTTAGACAAAAGCTATGCACACAAATTGAATTTCATTTCATCTAAAACATGTTATCCATGCAAGATTACTTAAAATAATAATTATTAATTTGTTGATTTTAATAATAAGCAAATGAAAACATTACCATAGACTTAAATACAAAGTCTCTTTTTTTTAAAAGAATACCAATGCATGCAAACAACATGATCAACATCACAGTAATCAAGTTTTTAAAGTTGTCAAGTGGGCAATATTCAATTATCAATCCTAACATAACATTACATTGTTCAGAAATCAGGTGATCAACTGTTGTTATTATAACTAAGATATTTATGTTATTATGTCCCTTACTGAGATTCAAACCCAGGTCCACAAGTTATGGCACTAATCACTTTGCCTACACACGCCAAGCCCCATACCCTCTCGACTAAGTGCACATTCCCCTCAAAAGGATGGAACATAGTCGTGGATATAGGCACTCATATGTAGCAGACATACTTGCATGGTGACCTTGTAATTAACTCTCATCTAATACACAGTCTGTCTGGATTCCTATGACATGCATGGTGACCTTGTAATTAACTCTCATCTAATACACAGTCTGTCTGGATTCCTATGACAGAAATCAAGGCATATAGAAGTTAATATTGATAGTTACAATTATACATCAGAGCCGAAATTGCTATCCCTGGATCCCTCAGGAGGATACATCATAATATGAAGTGAAATTAAATATGAAGAAAGAATATTATCATACAGGTTAGAGAATTTTTTATTCATTCCCTACTGAGATTCGAACCAGGATCTATGGGTTATGGCACCAATCACCTTGTCTGCAAGCACCAAACCCTATAACCTCTTGACTAAATGCCCATCCACCAAAAAGGATGAAACATAATCATCGATATAGATATTGGTATATAGCATACACACTCACATGGCAACCCAGTAATTAACTATCATGGCAACCAAGTAATTAACTCTCATGGCAACCCAGTAATTAACTCTCATGGAAACCCAGTAATTAACTCTCATCTAATGTACAGACACTCTGAATTACTCTGACAGAAATCGAGATATACAGTAATTAGAATAGATAATTACAAATATACACAAGACAGAGCAGAAAGTGCTACCCCTGTATCCTACAAGAGGATGCGTGATAATATTAAAAAAAATTGTTGAGTGAGAAAGAATATTATCATACAGATTAGAGAATTTTTAATTTGTCCCCTATTGAGATTTGAACCTGGGTACATGGTTTACAGCACCAATTGTCTTGCCTGCACACACCAATCCCTATACCCTCTCAACTAAGTGCACAGCACCAAAAGAGGATGGATTTGGGTTTTTGTAGGTATAATAGGACTTTTAACACATTATTGACTATATCATGCAGAGGAAATGTGAATGAGATGCCTTTCCCAACAACACACTGAGGCAGCCAACCCACGCTGGACCCAGACAGGTATTGAACCCGCAATCCTTGGATTACAAGTCTGAAGCTCTACCAGCTTAGCTACCACAGGTCGTTAAAACATAGTCATAGATATAGACATTCATGCATAGCATACACACTCACATGGCAACCCAGTAATTAACTCTCATCTAATACCCTATCAACCAAGCACACACATACTGGGTTGCCATGTGACTGTGTATGCTACACATGAATACCTATATCCATGAGGAAGTTCCATCATTTGTTGGGGATGTGAACTTAGTTGAGAGGGTATGGAGGTTGGTGCATGCAGACAAGGCTGCTCTGTCTAGTATCATACATGTGAACCTCCCGCACGGAGGGTCTCTCATCCCTCCCATCACTCACTGAAATCTCCTGTATACGCAAAATTATTATTGATAAAAAAAATCTCCATTTTTTTCACATTTTAGTTCCAGCGTAGTATATTTATGGTAATACTGCCTGTGATCAAGTGACTGAACTGGCTTAATCAGGGCAAGACAATGTAGTTGCTAATTTCACCCTTTGATCCTGTTGGCTGGATCAGCTGGCTTCATTGTTTGAAGTTTTTCAAGGTGGAAGTAATTCCAAAAGGATTAAAGACATTAATTGATTAAGGTTGGCTTACTAAAGAGCTCAATCAGCATAAACCAGTAAACATTACTTTGATTCTCTCCACAAGGTATGTTTTGCTTCAGTGCTTAAAGTTGTCAAGATGGATTAGAGTCTATACTGTGTATGACCAAAAGTATTTTGGACAGGATTATCTCCCAATGTCAAAACACTAAAATCCAAGCAAGCAAAATATCACATGAAATTCAGTGATGGATGGAAACAGAAATTTCATTGGCTGCAATCAAGTTCAAAGGGACATGAATATGTGTTCTGCTCTTCCTGTAAAGCTGAATTTAAAATCTGTTACAGTGGCAAGAATGACATCACACATCATGCAGAAACCCCATCTCATAAAAGCATATTAACCGCGACAACAAATATGCCATCATTGAAATCCATGTTCGCGGAATCTGTATCAAATGTGGATAAAGTTACACATGCCGAGACACTATTTCCCAACTTTAAAGCCGAAAATAATCTCCCATTTCTGGTAGCAGATCATTTTTCAGATCTAGTCAAAATAATGTTCCCGGACTCGAAAATCGCACAAAAGTTCTCATGCAAACGGACAAAAACTACTCTCATAGTAACTATTTTATTGTTCACAAGAAATCATAATCCTAATTGTATAATAATAATAATATGAATATGAATATGAATATGAATAATTAATTATATAAACTCACTGTCATGAGCGACCACCAGCAGAACATGACCAGCAACTATGATTTTTAAGCAAGATATGCATTTGATGCTACTATTAACGACTGTATTGCAAAATCTGATATAAACACCACTGACCATGATTTAATCCTTTGTAAACATGAATGTAAACCAGAGCAAAGTACATGTCACTAACTGCCATTGTAATCCGTAATGCCTGGAATGAATGAGGTCTTTGTCTTCGTATATAATACTAAAGCAAGTGATATTCGTTTTCCAGATTTGATTGTCACTATTAAAGAGTGGTGATAGTGACGATAATGATGACAACAAAAGTGTCTGCAAATTAGGCTTAAAGTCACAAAGGGTGTGATGGTACATGTATAATGTATGCATCTGTGCTTCATGTGGAGAATCTTATGGACATTAAAACAACATTAGACCCATACAGTTCCAATCTTGAGCAGTTCTGGCAAGCAGTCAGCAATCGCACAAGCAGGAAATAATTTAAACTTCTTGGTGGACTCAGTAGAGTTGTACTTAACACAGCCACATTCCAATGCAGACACTGAAAGGCCATTTTCCATTCTGAGAAATATTTAGGCTGACTCCTGAGGAAACCTGGATCCAGTAACAGTACATTGTCCCATAAGTTTTAAAATCAACAATGATGAGGACTGCCACCAATATAATCCAGGCAATGATCTCCTAAGAAATGCTAAAAATGCTTGTGGTACATGTAAGGAGAGTATGAATGGCAACAAGTTAATGTGAAAGGACTGATTTGATGAGATGATGTGCATATTTTTATATTTAAAAAAATTAAATTTGTTCAATAGTTGTAATTTGTATCCATTTGCAACATGCAAAAATCGGTTATATGAAATTCCTCCGGACCAAATTTTGTAAATCTCCCATCCTGTCCTGACCTGTCTTTTCTGTCACATGTATGATATATATATATATATATATATATATATATATATATACATGTATATATATATATATATATATATATATATATATATATATATATATACATGTATATATATTCAGCAGTTGCATTTACATGTTTACAGATAGATGTAATATTATCAACAGTTTTTGTTGGGAGTAAACCATTAAATCTTCCATGAAACAATACCCATTTAGAGTTATCAGTATGATTGCTTCTTCATTTCCATAATGATGGTACCCAAATCGTACTTTGAATAAAATATGCATGATCAATGGAGTTTGTAAGCCATTTATGGAGTAATGAATTGTTTCACCATGGCATTTAACCTTACAGAGCACTTTCTTATCTCATTTGCATTGACCACTAGCAGGGCATCAGTGGTTGCCTAGCACAAGTGTTTGCATAGTATTAGTAAGACAGACCAGTTTGTGGGATAAAAAAACTCACAAGCTCACATGCTTGTAAGACCACAAACTTAGATAAATTTACAGGGTCCCATGCATGTGGGACCACTACTTACAAGGTCCCATGTTTGTAGGACCAAAATCTGACAAGTTGTACTAAAATATTTATAGGTTATTGTATGTGTATTGCCTGATACCACGGGTAGACAAGTTGTTCTGATATTTGGCTGACAAGCTTTCAGTGTTGGCTATGCCAAAACAATTAGAAGTCCACCCAAGACACTGGACAGGTCACATACAATAATCTGAAAGAAGGTGCTGCCTGATAGGATGTGGAGGCAATCCCCCCCATCTGCTGGGGTGGTCTAGCCACCCCCAGTCCCTGATTGATCAGTTGAAAAAATGAATCAACAAGACCAATTCCCTCTGATAAGTTACATAGATAACAAAACTGTTCAGGAACAGAGGGTGGCTAGACCACCCCAGCAGATGGGAGGGATCGCCTCCACATCCTATCAGGCAGCACCTTCTTTCAGTATAAATTCTATCGGAAGTGAAGGCAACCCTCTGCAGGATTCCAATCTTTTATATCCCAATTCCACAGAGCGCCCGACGAGTCTCTACTGAAGTGCATCAGCGCTTCTATCAAGCTCTTCCACAAGAACAGTGATTAAAAGAGATGTTAACATCAACAAAAAGAGAAAACTGGACGACCCGGTTTTAGAATGCCAACAAGTCAAGCATTTGCTACTACCTACCCATTCCATCGCTTTCTACAAAGAAGCTAGGAAACTACTTTCAAAATTTGTCAAACTACAAAAAGTAGCCGACTATCTTCAAATATGCGGCCAAAAAGGCTAGAGATCAGCATGTGTCCGAGGTTTACAAATTGCCAAGAATTTGTGAACTCGTGGAACACTATCCTTTTGGATACCTCGAAGAAACTAACTAGCATTACTTTTACCGATACACTCAACAAAACAGATGAGTGTGAAGCAGACTTTCAAAAGGCCAGAAAAACTGAGAGATAACTGCCCCCCCCCCGGATCAACTTGATAACACGGAAGCAGCATTTAAACAAATATATGAATGATTGTCCAGGTTTTACCAAGCCAAATATGGTAAACTACTAAATGATAATCCTGAAGTGAGAAGTGCAGCAAAGTGACCAGGACCAAAGCAAAATAAATCCAGAAAGAAAAACAGAGACCGCAGGGGAAATGGTAGAAGGAACAACATCCGTGCTGGAATCCTCGAAACTCTGAGACTGTTTGCTAATTTAGCAAATTATAATAATAATTCTATCAATAAAGACAATAATCATTATGTTTCGGATTTTGTCATAAATCTCTCCACTTTTCCACTTAATAATTCTCATATCAGTGTCTTAAACAAAGGATTATCCTTCAGTCCCACTACTAAGGAAATCAACCTGGGTCAAGTTCATTAGGACTTGGACCATTTCTTTGGACGAATCAAGTCAAAAAACTTTTTTCACAACTCACCAAAACATAATGATGAAACAAACTACTTCGAAGATGAAATAGTGTGTCAATTCAGACAAAAAATCACATGGATACCTCCAAACCACAATGAATTCATTGAGGCCTTCTTTTCATTGATGCCCTCTGTAAACTGGTAAAATTATCATTGTTGAATTTTAAACAAAAGGAGATACCGCCTAAACATCTCAATAAAAGAAAAACAGGCCCTCCTGAATTACTAGTAACAAAAATATTGTTATTAAAAAAGCCGATAAAGCCTCTGCTATTGTAATCATGAATATTGATGACTACATCAAAGAAGCTTTAAGACAGTTAAATGACGAGAACTATTATATTAAAACAAGGAATGATCTTGCCGAGACACATTTAAATATGGTTAAAAACCTTGTACTTCAAATTCACGATAAAGGGGAATTAGACGATAAAGTTTTTCAAAACCTTATCAATGACAAAGTTCAAACTCCGAAATTCTATCTCCTCCCAAAAATACATAAGAGTCTTATGCCTGGAAATATCCCAGGAAGATCTATTATTAGCGGAAACAACTCACCCACTGAAAAAATCAGTAGTCTAATTGACGAACATATAAAACCATTCGCCAAAATTATGACGTTCCAAACGGAAATTATCTTTGCACAGAGAATTGGTTCTAAACTAAGCAATCAATTAATAAGAGCTAAGTTTTCTAGAAAACACCCAGGTATTAATGGTAAAACTTTCGCAAACAAAGTACTAGATTGCGAGACCGTTAACTGTACATTTTGCATGAAAATGGATAAATCTAAAATATTTAGAAGCACATTTACATACCTCAAATATACTTCAAAGTTAAGAGGTCATTATACTATGCATAATGTTATTTATTTACCCCACCTGCAACCTCTTTGGCAAACAATATGTAGGTGAGACCAAAAGGGAATCCCAAATGAGAATTAAAGAACACTTAAGGGACATCCATAATAAGAAGGATACCCCAGTGTCTAAACATTTTAACCAACCTGACAACATTAATTGTATTCAGTATCAGATAATAGAAATCATCCAATCTGATCCAGAGCTCAATAGCAGCAACATTAATCGGAAAGATAGAGAACTTTATTGGATACACCAATTACATACTCTACAGCCAGTAGGGATCAACATCTCTGTTTAAACGGGAGCTCAGGCATTTCAAACCACATACAATAATCTGTTTATTATATATTCTAATGCATAATTAGCATCAGTTGGCAGATTTTTTAAGGACAAAAACAATGACAATATTTAAATAAATAAGCTCTTTTTGCTTTTTACTCAACTTCAATAATAATCTATATAAGGCAAATTTTATGACATCCAAATGCTACAAGAGTGCAGTAAACCAACCATTATTTATCCATTCTTCTATGTAGGCATTAGTAGAATATGGCAGACTTTGGAGATTACTGACCAATGGGTCTCAATGTTGGTATGTGGTCTTGAGCTAAAGTTACTGTGCAAAAACCATTATTTTTTTTATTAGACTTACCATGACCATGACCTCTGACCTTTAGACTACAGAATCAATAGGTTTCTTAATTACCCTAAGTGCAAGCCATCCACAAAGCATGGTCAAGGAACTTACTCAAGAACAAAAGTTATTTTCTTTGAGCCACAATGACCTTGACCTCTGACCCATTTACCCCAAAGTCAAGAGGCCTCTTCCATACCTTATCAGAAATATGACCTCTAGAGTGTTTGCAAGCTCAGTCAATCAGATGCAACATCACCTCAATAATCTACATGGATGTCACCCATAATCAAACCCATCTGACATCTTGATGATATAAGATACCAAATCTAATCAAAATCTGATCAGAAATGCGGCCTCAAGAGAGTTCAGAAGCTCAGCCAATCAGATCAATCTCATTAGTATGTGCAGATATCACTCATAATTGAACTCATCCAAAGTCTTGAAGATATAAGCTTACATACCAAATCTGACCAAAATCTGATCAGAAATGTGGCCTCTCGAGAGATCACTCCATTAATATACAAGGATGTTGCTCATTATCAAACTCATCCAAAAGTTTGATGATATAAGCCCATATTCCATGTTTGATAAAAACTGGATCAGAAATATGGCTTCCAGAATGGTAACACGCTCAATGGTGAAAAACTGATGCAAGATCACCTCATTGGAATGCATGGATCTCGCTCAATATCAAACCTGTCAGAGATCTTGATGATATAGGTAACTATTCCAAGGTTAATCAAAATCAGATCAGAAATATGGCCTCCAGAGTGGTAGCAGGCTCAGTGGTGAAAAACTGAATTTTCGTTTTTTGTGTACATGATAAAGTTGTAGGGCCAGGGCCTTTAAAATTGGGTAGGTAGGGTTACTGGAACAAGACGTTTCTATTATTGGCCTAATATGCATAGATCTCACTTATATTCTAAGTCATCCAAGATATTGATGATATAAACAAATATTCCAAGTTTTATCAAAATTGGATCAAAACATGGTCTCCAAAGTGGCAACAAGGAAATGTTGATGGACAGATGTGGGATGAACGATGGACAACAGACACATGGTCATACTATTCATGCCATCAGCTCACTAGGCCTTATGGCCAGATAAGCTAATAAAGAAATTATAGAGTAAAAAGAGACCTGATATCTCTGAGAGTCTCCCTTGGATTTTTCATGTAAATTTACTGTAAATTAATGCATTAAGCATGAAAAAAGTGTACAAGTTTTGAGTCCAATTAGGAAATACTTCCGTATGTAAACGAGTGTGGACAGTACTTAGAGAAAATAGTGGACATATGAATTAGTAACAACTTTATAGGGAAATCATCTTGACTACTTTGAACTCGATCATTTTGGCATTAAAGTTATTGTCCCTTCATTAGTGACATATAGACATAAGATTTTATATTTGTTAGATATAGTTTATTATTTATTTCTCATGAAAAAGATGTTCTACAAACTAAATATGCCAAAATTTATTCATTAAATGAAAACTGAATTTTTGGTTTAGCCTAACTTTTAATCACATGACTCTAGAGGATGTTCTGGTGTAAAATATTGTCACTGAAACTGAGTCTAAGCTACAGAAATGCTTAACTTTGCAGCATGCAGGATGGTACAACCCTTTGTATCAAGTACCATCCCAGAAATCTCACAAATTCATTTTTTTTAAGATTGTCCCATAGAAACAGTCATTGCAGTGGCAGATCCACAACTCCATTCTACCTTGTTCCCCCCACCCCCACCTCCACTCCAAGCTAACCTCCCCTTCAAGGCACTCCAGATTGGGGATTGTGGGGATGAGGTTGGGGGTGGATGGAGTAAGTCCTGTCATTATTAAAACCTAATTAAACTTTTTTTGAAGGTATCCTGGGTCAACCCCGGCAGTGATTCAGGAATTATCACCCATGTGCCTTTACAGGTCATTTAGGCAATGAAAGTGTTTCTGCAAGCATAGCTTTGATCAGTAAATTAATCCTATTATGAAACAGTCGTTCTGGTTCTTGGACAACATTGAGAAAATCGTGTTTGATACCAAAATTACCCAAACTTGAAAATCGCTCCCTGTGGACCATATAAGGTTGAAATGATAGAGAAAGAGTTCCAGCTATTGATCAGAAAATGAGATTACTCTAACAGACATAGGGCTCACAAACAACAGCCCAGACACAAAATAGTGATTTATATGCAGCAGATTTCTAGGGTCGATCAGGAACTTATACTGTATGATGTGGAGACACAATCCAACAAAAATATAAATGATTTATGGAAATATGGAAGATACACGGCTCCATCTTCCATTTGGTCTCAGCAGTGCGACTGAAATTATAAAAAGAACCCCAGAAAAGACATGACAGTATACTATGACTATAACTGATATGATATCTCAGAATGGATACATTAGTTGGGCAAAATAACCATATATGATCGATTATCAATAACAAGAATTACACAATCAGCCAGGTCTAGTGTGTAAGATTGCTTATGCAGCAGTTTTCAGAATGAATTGACCCAACAAAATAATCATTTTTGACAAAAATAGACACAATGGATGCCACAGGTGTGTACAAGATTATTTTCTACCCAAATTTATTATTTCTTGTCACAATTTTTATTTATAAGAAGTTCCTTTCTTGTATTGGGCAAACATGTTTGAAAGGTTAATTAAAAACTGGGTAAAAAGGAGGATTACCATATCCCTGTATATCTTGGGACATGGATAACAAAAATTCCTTGCCCCAAAACTTGTAAACTAAAACAATTCACTCATAAAAATTGTCCCAACGCTTTTGAAAATAAGTAATTAATGATTCCCTCACAACCCCACATTAATGCTGCATCTAATACAGACAAAAATTAAATTCTACAATCTTTGATCACCATGTCATATATATATTTATTCTTCTTTCCTTGATTTGCTTTCCACTTTGCTTCTTTTGTACAAACAAATTCAAAGACACATGGAAAAATATACAAGATCAGCAGAAAGTGCATCTTTCTCTCACCTATGCAGAGATCAAAGTAAATGAAGTTGCCACGACTGTGCTTGACAAATGGTTACTTAAAGTGATTATTTAACATTATTGGTCACTTTGTGAATTAAAAAATTTTCTTCTGCACTTGATTTTCATGTTTATGACAATAACTCTTCTGCTGGCTACTGATTAGCAATTACAAGTCATATAAGGGATAATTAACCAGTCATAAAAGGTGAACAAACAAAGCCCATGAAAAAGCTCACAGTACAAGTGTACAAGTGTCCCAAAACTTTTGTTCTGGAAAAACAATTATAGAACTAAAATGTCCCGAAACTCATAGTGATTAAAAAACTATTGTTCAAAATAATTAAGGTGTCCCAACACAGTAACTCAGCTGTATCATTTTCTCTCTGACTGTGGAGATAATCAGTCCTTTGAATAGGCAACTAAATGGTCAGTGACCTTCACTGCTCAGTTACCGATCTCTTAGATGGTGCCACAGAAAGAGCCAGTCCATTAATTCAGATTATTTCTAATCCTATTGCAAAATTATTTTTAAATACCAAATATCACTATCATCTTTATAACTCTGCCATAAAATTTCACACATACTATTTCAAGTATTTTACATTAGCACATAATGCTATTTACACAGATTTCTAATCATATATTACCACATAATGTTATTGACAGCAATGTCTAATCATGCATTACCAAATAATGCTATTTACACAGATTTCTAATCATGTATTACCACATAATGCTATTTACAGATTTCTAATCATGCATTACCACATAATGCTATTTAGACAGATTTCTAATCATGCATTACCACATGTTATTGACAGTGATGTCTAATCATGCATTACCACATAATGCTATTTACACAGATTTCTAATCATGCATTACCACATAATGCTATTTACACAGATTTCTAATCATACATTACCAAATAATGCTATTTACACAGATTTCTAATCATGCATTACCGCATAATGCTATTTACACAGATTTCTAATCATGCATTACCGAATAATGCTATTTACACAGATTTCTAATCATGCATTACACATAATGTTATTGACAGTGATGTCTAATCATGCATTACCACATAATGCTATTTACACAGATTTCTAATCATGCATTACCACATAATGCTATTTACACAGATTTCTAATCATACATTACCAAATAATGCTATTTACACAGATTTCTAATCATGCATTACCACATAATGCTATTTACACAGATTTTTAATCATGCATTACTGCATAATGCTATTTACACAGATTTCTAATCATATACAACACCAATATGAATCAGGATTACATTTTTAGCATGTGAGTACCTTCTCATCATCTTAGAGAACAGTGTTCAGATAAGAACCTTTTCTCCCTGATATTACATACAATTTACAACCTAAACAAAAACTGAAAAGTGAGGCAAAACTTCAAAGCCAAAAAGATATCAATAAATCAAATAGTTTACGTTATTTTAGGAAAATAAGTTTTTTAATAATCAATTGAAATGTCATATTTATATTCTCAGTTAATATTAATATTCAATTCATGAGTGAGTGTTTAAAAAGAATCCCTCAAAAACGACAGATTTTCAACTGGCTGAAAAAAAATGCCAAGACTCCAAGATGAGACCATTTCTTCTTTTTAACGGCTGAGTTGAAACCATCTGGTGGCCATATTGGATGTAAGATTGGCAACAGTTTCATTTTGGACCAACCAGACATCATAGGAAGTCTTTTGGTGAAAACCCCATGCCAATATGACCATCCATTCAGCAGGAGCTAAAACAAGATTTTCAAGATGGCCATCATGGAAGCCATATTGGATGCAACATTAGCACCATTTCCATTAGGTCCAACTTGATATAAAAAGTCTTTTGGTTAAAACCTCCTGTTGATATGACCATCCATTCAGGAGGAGTAGCAACAACAGTGGCCATACTGGACCCCAGATTGGTATCATTTTCATTTATAATCACCTGGACACCATAAGAACTCTTCTCATAGAAAAAAAATATTGATATGACTTTCTCTTCCAGGGGAGTAGTAATAATAAGATTTTCAAGATGTCTGCCATGGTATGCCATATTTGATGTCAGATCTGCACCATTTTCATTTAGGACCAACTAAACATCATAAGAAGTATTTTAGTAAAACCCCATGTCAATAATATGACCATCCATTCAGGAGGAGTTACAATAACAAGATTTTCAAAATGGCCACCATGACAGCTGTATTATACGTCAGATCAGTACCATTATCATTTGAAACCAACAAAACATTGTAAGAAGTCTTTTAGTGAAAAGCCCATGTTGATATGACAATCTGTTCAGGAGGAGTAGTGATAGAAAGAGTTTCAAGATGGCCACTATTACAGCCATATTTTATGTCTGAGCGGCACAATTTTCATTTCAGACCAATTAGACGATGGGATAAATGTGTGTGTTAAGTTTCATGGAAATCCTGAAAGTAGTTTAGGAGCAGTAATGATAAACTTGTGCTAACAAACAACAGACAATGGACAACTTGCCACCACATAAGCTATTTTTGTCTATGACCAGAAGAGCTAAAAACTCAAAAGCGATAAAAGATTATATTGCAAAAAGCTGTTAATGTAAAAGCCAATAACTTGTTGTAATAATGACTGTCATATTATGAAGTGTCGGGAATCAGGTAAAATTGTATGATCAATCATTAGTTTCTGCCAAATGATCACTGAAAATGGCACAGAACTGAATTTTGAGCAAAATCAATCACAGCAATTTTAATTGATTAATTGGTCATTTCATTGCAAGTGACCAAAGCACCACCAAACTGATTAATTAATCATTTCATTGCAAGTGACAACAGCACTAATACAATAAATCCTCAAATATGCATGTTGAAGAGAAGTGATGCAATTTTGATTATGATCAATATCCTTCAACAATAATTTTTTAAAATATAAGTGAATGATAAATCCTTGTTTCAGCAGGTGACAGCAATTCCTATGCCCAAGCAGCCCATCCAACTGAAAAGCATTACATGTATTTGCTTAAAAAAACAACTTTCATGTAACTAGCCCAATTTTTTTTAAGGAAAAAAAGTAAAACTTCTAATTTTGAGATGGCGTTCTATGCATTCTTGTTTACAGGCTAGTGGGTCAATATTGGAATTGTTACCCCCTGTTTCAGTGACATAAATGTCTATTAAATTCTTGAACTTTATGTCGTTATTAATAGACAATTAATTAATGGCCAAGTTTCTGATTTTTTTACAAAGTGAACAAACATACTGAATGCAGTAACATGCAATTTTATAATTACAAGTAACCCTTCAGGTCTCCTATCACATTCGAAAAGTCGATATTCAAAAATGTAATTGCGATAAAAGAAAATCAAACTTGAACCATTAGCTAACCGTACACTAGAATTCAACAAAAAAAAGCAACTCCTCTCTTTGTAATGCACTTTAATTAAGACAAAGATGTAAAAATCTAGTCCAATTTTCCCTCTTTGAGATGGTACTTCAATAGGAGCCTATAAAAAGGTAATTAAAGGCAAAGGATGCACAAATAGCTTGCATTAGGTAAATTAATTTTTCATTGATCAGTAAAATTCATTTAGTATCAAGGTAGTCCGCTTTTGTAAAATCAATGCTGCGAAGCTCAAAATGACATGATGATGACTTTTTCATGATGATTACTAAGGCAGCAAAGTTTACATGTGTAAATGGCTTAGCTTAGTTTCCTGCCTGTAAACATTTAAAAATTCAATAGCTGTGTAAACGAAAATGCACATGACTGTCACTGACGCAGGAACTACCCGTTCAAATTATACGATATTTTTCCACATCTTAAGACAACTGTTTAGTCAGATTTTTCTTGTACTTTTAAATATTGATGATTTTCACATCAAAGCATCAAGAAGAAAAACCAAAGCTGACGAGAATTGGTTGTACTGCACATTACACAGATCAGGCTGATTTACTCATCTTGTTGACAAATAATTCTTTAAACTATTTACTTCTGAAAAATATCTTCACTGACAAAACGTCTGAGGAGTAACATTTTATTTTAAAGAAACAGTTTCAACTTAGTAAGCTGCTGCAGTTTCTTGTAGTCATTGCAGAACCTACGAAAGCATCATACAAGCATGTCTACTGTATGTACTCGTGTATAAACCGGGTTCAAATTCAAACGAGATAGACCCTGATCTGCCGTGGAATAATGCACCGGCAGATCAGGGTCTATGCTGTGTGTTCTACTGATTAGTCCTTACAAACTGCATAGACCCAAATCTGCCAGTGCATTATGCGACAGAAGATCTGGGTCTATCTAGTTTGCAGTTGGTGTTGGCTTATACGCAAGTATATACAGTAGGTAGTACGCCTGGTTGTGTTATCTAATTTTTACATCATGTATATACATATGCAGCAGTAAGAAACAATCTCATGATGATCGTAAGGATATTTTACCTAAATTGTCAGATATATTCAACAAAAACATGTCTTAAAAACTGAAATGTGTTGTAGTAAGTGGTAAAATACATGCAGTAAATGCAACAACCTCAAGTTCAGTTAGGTACTGAATGCACGTTGTAAATGGTTTACATATAAATAGCCGTCAGCTGTAAGCCTACTGTACAGATTAGGGAAGTTTTGAGTTTCTAAACATTTCGATTAAACAGCATAAGTTCAGTTATTGTTTACCATGTACAACTTTAAAAATTTTGGTAAACGTTGCAGCCTTAATCATTACATTCTGATGTCATCAATCTGACATCACTTTCTACTTGGGTGTATTGTAGTGCTATGAACTCTGGGAGAGATTGGATTTAAAATGATGTGGTTGCAACTTCTGTCTCTTTTTAATTAATGAAACAGAACAATTATAACCATATATACTCCCGTATAAGCCGGATCCAAATGCATACAACATAGACCCTGATCTGCCATCGCATAATGCGCCGGCAGATCAGGGTCTATGTTGTTTGTTCTACTGATTAGTCCTTACAGTGCATTATGCGACAGCAGATCTGAGTCTATGCAGTTTTCAGTTGGTATCGGCTAATACGCGAGTATATACAGTATACAAGTTTTATAATTGCAATAACAGTCATGTGAAAGAAAATAACAAAGTCAACAAAATGAATCTCAGTGATTTATGACCTGCCGTAAATCGCCTGCATGGGCTTTCTCTTGCGGAAAACCAAAGTAACCTCAATAATTGTGTCATACTGAAAAATTCAGTCACCAACATACCATTTTCTTTGCTTATTTGAAAAGAGGAGGCTATGATTTTCAATCAATGCTAATTTCATGAATTTTAAATACCCATTGCCATACTATGTAATGACCCCTAATTGGGTTTAAATATTTAATTAAGATTAGCACAAGAATATGCACACCAACATTTACCATTTTAAGTGATTTTGGATTGCTTGTACCCTGAGCTATGTGAAAATACCATTTGTACTCGCTTATAAGTCAGGTCCAACTGCAAATAACATATACTCTGATCTGCTGTTGCATAATGTGCTGGCAGATCAGGGTCAATGTTGTTTGTTCTACTGATTACTCCTAACAAACTGCATAGATCCAGATCTGCCAGCGCATCATGCAACTGCTCACCTGCTCTTCAAAGCATTTCAAAGCAACAACATTTTGCACTACGAAATGATCCAATCTTCTTTATAATGAATACTGACCTATCAACTATACTTAACCTGCTATATAAGTAAATCAATTTCCTTATACTTGTAATTTTAAAAAAATTGGACAGAAGAAAATCACAATTAATAATGAAGCAGTATTTTCAAGGCATCTTTAAATTAAAACTCAAAAATTACAAGAGAAATTGGACACTATAACCATTTTATTGTATAACCATTTTATTGGACACTATAACCATTTTATTGTATAACCATTTTATTGGATACTATAACCATTTTATTGTATAACCATTTTATTGGATACTATAACCATTTTATTGTATAACCATTTTATTGGACACTATAACCATTTTATTGTATAACCATTTTATTGGACACTATAATCATTTTATTGGATACTATAACCATTTTATTGTATAACCATTTTATTGGACACGATAATCATTTTATTGTATAACCATTTTATCGGACACTATAACCATTTTATTGGATACTATACCCATTTTATTGTATAACCATTTTATTGGATACTATAGCCATTTTATTGTATAACCATTTATTGGACACTATAACCATTTTATTGTATAACCATTTTATTGGACACCATAACCATTTTATTGTATAACCATTTATCAGACACTATAACCATTATATTGTATAACCATTTTATCAGACACTATAACCATTTTATTGGACACTATAACCATTTTATTTTTTATGTAATAAAGGAAAAGCTGCCAAGGTGTCAGTCACATTAACTGACTCTGAGACAGATATTAGTGCAGATACAACTGCAAAATGAATCATCCTTGGCTCAAGAAATGTAACTGGTCAGTGAACACACCAAAAGTGGCAATTTAATGACAATAATCTAATTCAACGACTTCTGAAAGACTTGGTTCAAGTTATTCTGCAGACTTTCCTACAACATGCAAAGAATTTTATTCCTTTTCCTAGTAAGCTGTAGAGCTTCTCCCATGAAGAGATTGTCCATATGACTGGCCTCGATTTTTGCTTACTATAATTAGCTAAAACAAAAGTTTTTTGTTCTCCATTCTTAAAAAAATTTCAAAATAGTTTAAGGATGTTGCAATACACCAGTGAAAACACTGCTCAATACACAAAAACTGTACAGCATATAATGATTTTGTTACAGACTGCATATACAACCGAAATTATACTGAAAATCTTCAAAATAGCTCTAATGACTACACAATACTGTTACAATTATCCTTGTTGACCAAATCTAGCAAACAACAGATGCCAAAGAAACTACAGCTATTAGTGGTGAATGCATCACAAAGTGCCCTGCTCACTACAATTTGCCTTAAATAGAAAAGCTTTTGTTGTGAAACCAAAGTTAGTAGAAAATGGATATTCAGGGGCAATGATTCTTCTAAAAAGAGCCCCTCGAAGAGACTGATGCTCTACTAAGCAAAAAAAATATTCAAGGAATTCCAACATTTCTTCTTTTTAACTGCTGAGTGTTAAAACCATCTCCGATATTTTTGAGCAATAACAAGATTTTCAAATTAGCCACTGTGTTGGCCATACTGGATGTGTGATCAGCACTTTTTTCATTTAGGACAAACTATACATCATTATATGTCTTTTGGTGAAAACCCCATGTGAACAAGACCATCCATGCAGAAGTAGCCACAAGATTTTCAAGATGGCCACCATGGTGGATATAATGGATCTCAGATCAGTACCATTTTCATTTAGGACCAACCAGACACCATAAGAAGATTTCTCCTGAAAACCCACATCAATATGACTTTCCATTTAGCAATAACAAGATTTTTAAGATTGCTGCCATGACAGCTATACTGGATGTCAAATCAGCACCATTTTCATTTAGGACCAACTAGACATCACAAGAAGTCTTGGTGAAAACCCAATGTTGATAGAACCATCCATCTAGAATGAGTAGAGACAAGATTTTCAAGACAGTCACTCTGGTGGCCATATTGGATGTCAGACTGTCAACATTTTCATTTGGGATCAACAAGACATGATAAGAAGTCTTCTGGTGAATACCCAATGTTAATATGACTTTCCATTCAGCAGGAGTAGCAATAACATGATTTTCAAGATGGCTGCCATGGTGGCCATATTGGATATCAGATTGGCACTGTTTTCATTTAGGACCAAGTTGATATCATAAGAAATATTTCAGTGAAAACCTCATGCTGATATGACTTTCCATTTAGGAGGAAAAGCAATAACACAATTTTCAAGATGGCCATATTGGAGGTCAGATCGGCACCATTTTCACTTGGGACAAACTAGACATCATAATAAGTCTTCTGGTGAAAACCCAATGTCAATATGACATTCCACTGAGAAGTAGCAGTAAAAAGATTATCAACATGGCTGCCATGGTGACCATATTAGATGTCAGATCGGCACTGTTTTCATATAGGACCAATGGACATCCTAAGAAATCTTTTGGTGAAAACCTCATGTTGACATGAGTTTCTATTCAGGGGGAGTAGTAATAACAATATTTTTAAGATAGCAGCTGTGGCAGCCATCATGCATGTCTGAGTGGAACCATTTTCATACTAGACCAACTACACATCATAAGAAGTCTTCTGGTGAAAACCCCATGTCAATATGATATTCAATTTCAGAGCAGCAGTAACATGATTTTCATGATGGTTACCATGACAGCCACATGATTTTCAAGATGACCACTGTGACGGTTATATCTGATGTCCAAGCAGCACCATTTCACTTAGAACCAACAAGACATCATAAGAAGTCGTCTGGTGAAAACCTCATGTTGAAAGGACTTTTCTGTTTAGGAGGAGTAGCAAAAACAAGATTTTCAAAATCACTGCTGTGATGCCCATATTGGACGTCAGATCAGTACTATTTTCATTTAGGACCATCTGGACATTGTAAGACATCTTTTAGTGAAAACCCCATGTTGATATGACCATCTATTCAGGAGGAATAGTGATAACAGGAATTTCAAGATGGCTATTGCGGTGGCCATATGTGATGTCCAAGTGGCACCATTTTCATTTAGAACCAACCAGACAATGTGATGAATGTGTGTGTACAGTTTCATGGCAATTCTCCAAGTAGTTTAGGAGGAATAGTGATAACAAATTCATATGTAGGTCTATAAAACAACGTACACACCAAATTGCATCAGAATATGTTGAATGGTTCTTGACCTATGCTGATTACAAGTAACATCCCATGTAAAAATATGAAGTTGATTGACAAGGAACATAACTCTGTCCAAAATGGCAAACCCATAAAAGGCACATCTAAGACTGAGACAATGTTCTTACCAAATTCCTTCAGAATATGTTGACTGGTTTTTAAGCAATGCTGACTGCAAGCAACATTCCAAGTTTCCATGTGAAGACAAGAATATTCTTGACAAGGGGCATAACTCTATCCAAAATGTAGCAGACAAGATTAAATCCATAAAAAGCACATCTAAGTTTGTAAGACAATGTTCATACCAAATTGCATCCAAGTATGTTTAATGTTTCTTAACCAGTGCTGGTTGAAAGTAATATCCCACATGAAGAGGTGAAGTTAATTTTCAAGGGCCATAACTCTATTCAAAATAGAGTTGAAAAGACAAAACCCATATCAGGCACATCTAGGTCTTTGAGACAATATACTCACACCAAACTGCATCAGAATATGCTGAATGCTTCCTGATCTATGCTGGTTACAAGGATCTGCTGTAGGTGAGATGTAAAAATGATTGAAAAAGGGCAATAACTTCATCAGAATGGGATGTAAAAAGAGGAAGCCTTTATAGGGCACATCAAGGTGTCATATGCAGCTCAGCTACCAAATTGCATCGAGTTATGTGTAATGGTTGCAGAGATTTGGTGGTTACATGCAGTGTCAACAGATGGACAGACATAATGTCAGACTGACCAAAAAGGTTATTACTTTAGGGCTCCCATATCGAGATGTGGGGTCCTATATATTGTTTACATGAGAGCATCCACACATGTAAACCAACATATTATACCTGAATGTAGTTACAAATGGTTACCTTTCCACCTGTATATCAACAGGTAAATCAACATAATATCCTGTTATCCATGCCTGCTATCATGAATGGGACTAGTACTTGCAAGAAAGAAATGAAAAATTCATTAATAGATGAGTTGCGGTCCCACTACATCAATTAAGATTGTGGAGAAATAATTGTAAGGTCTGCGGGAATGTGAATTATATATATATATATGAATCCATGACCATGAATCCATTCAGGTGACAGTGAATTAGTCCACTTCAATCAGCAAAGCAGGACTGCAAGTTAAGAAAAAGTTAAGTGAATGGGGGAAAAAAGTCTGTTTAACAAATATTATACCACATCAAATTGTTGATAATGAACCAATCTGGAGAACCATGGCACCAATTTAAACATAATAATATCTACAGAAAAGAAATAATAACACTTGTAACCGAACAATTTATCATGTCATTTAAGCTACATAAAAAAAACTTGTGCAGAAAATGTCCATTACTCAAAAGAATAAAGACCATCAGCTTGATTCAAAAAATTAGGATCAACAGATGCAGGTAATGGAACTTTCATATTGCATCATTCTCTAATTGATAAAAATTGCAGATAACAGTCAGTCTTTCAGATTTTCAATTACAAATACTATATTTCACTTGCAGCCCACATAACTGATAACATGAATGTGCATTTCTTTCCAGGAAATGATTATCATAAAATTTCTGAAAGTACACACATTAAAATTCTTCTAAAAATGGACATAATTGATGTAATACAAGTTGTTTCAATGATCACTCAACAGAAATCTATTGAAATCTGACTGTAAAGTTTATCTAGCGGTAAACGGCATCAAGTTCCAACATATTAAACAAAGATTTTTTTTTTTACAAGTGTTTTTCAATGTTTATAAATATTTCTTCTCTAACTTGCTAAAAATGGATGGATTGGATGGATGGATGGATCGATCAATAGATAGACAGACAGATAGACAGACATACAGACAGACAGATAGATATATAGTTTGACTGAATAAATGATTCACTGAATTAAAAAAATTAAGATACCTTGATCAACTTATTGCATAATAACTGAGTTACTGGCCAAATAGAAAACAATTAACTGACTGAGTTACTGCCCAAATTAAAAACAATTAACTGACTGAGTTACTGACTAAATAGAAAACAACTGACTGAGTTACTTACCAAATAGAAAACAATTAGCTGACTGAGTTTACTGACCAAATTGAAAACAATAAAATGTAACGAACAGTGTTTGGTGTCTCCACACCCCAGATCAACAAAGCAATATTGTTACAGTCCATGTGGTGAAAGAATGTTTTAATTGCAACTCGGTAAGCAACACTACAAATAACTTCATTCATCGTTTAACACCTATATCATACCGGAACTAAGATTAAACTTTTCATAAAATCATTGCATAGTTGTTCAATCAAATTATCTGTCTTGGGATCGAAGTATATATATGCTCAAATTAGTGGTGGTCAAATAGCCATTTGCTACTTGTACTAAACTCTAAGAAATAGCCCATGTTGGCTACTATTTATACTAAACTCTAAGAAATAGCCCATGTTGGCTACTACTTGTACTAAACTCATATAAATAGCCCATGTTGGCTTCTACTTGTTTTCCTTCTTTGCTCATTGCAAAAAAGAAAAATAGAGATATGTGTTGTGAATACAAACAATTATTATTGATGTAATTTTATACTGGAAATAATTTAGTGAGAACCTAGAATGTTGTATAAAACAACAAGATCAGAATACTTGTATTCAGATCAAATACAGATATTCAATCAGGACACCTAATGTTAATTGGATATAATTAAATGTAGGAGTTTCTGACTACATGTTAATACCCTTTTAATTTACATGCCAAATCTCTATGTCTTGTGTAACTATAGGGTCTAAGTGCTTTCCTAATGAGACAACTTTCCTTGATTCGTGACACCCAAGGGTTCATTTCGGATGGGGGGGAGAGGGCAGGTGAGTAGGGGAGAGGATCCTTATAACACTTTTATAATCATTTAGCAACAGGGATGGAAACAAGAGGTCCAAGTGGGCCTGATACACCTCACCTTGATTACATTACTTAACAACTGACCACTTCCCTAAGCAGGCTTATGAAGTATTGTAACAACACATCCTATGTAAATTATCCTCCAAACTTGATATCACATTGATTTTACCTATTTTATTATATCCTGATAAGAATTATTTCTAAAGATAAAGGCATAATTACTATGCATAGTCTCCTGGTCATAATCAAAGTCATCCCAAATCCTGATGATATAAACCCCGTTACCAAGATTTATAGAAATTTGATGAAAAATATCATCCCTAGAGAGGTAACAAGTCAATCTGATGCAAGATATCTCATTAATATGCACAAATCTAGAGAGAAAACAAGTCAATCTGATGCAAGATATCTCATTATTATGCGCAGATCTAAAAGTGTTATGTATGATGTTTATATAATATTATAAATATTTTAGGAAATTATAAATGTTTCTTGACTTTAATATTTGCTTAAACCTTAATGTTAAGTATAATGTTGACATGTTTAGCTACTGTCCTTGAATTAGGTTGTTTACTTAGTATTTGAGTTCAAGGATGGTTTTGGTAAACAAGTTGTTTATTCTATTTGAGGTCAAGGTTGATTTTGTTTACAAATAAAACCAGAATTTCCTTAGAGTTATCTGTTAAAAATCACACACACGATATAATATTCTAGAACATTCTGTCATGTGACTTGTCTTATATTTATACAGCATTTGGTAAACAAGATTCCATTCCAGTTTTAAATCTTGAATTGAAAACATTCTTGTTTTTTATGATCAGTCTTTTGGAATCATCAGATTGTTTGGAATCATAGTTGTGCTGTAATCTCGTAATGATGTAATGCTGTATTGCTGTATACATAATTAAAAAGGAATTATTTATTGGAACATTCATTGGAGTTACCTAAAGTGCTTACATCAACCTTTGGATTTAAATATATGACTTTTGGATACCTGTGGACATTCTCAAAGATGATCTGGATTACATTATTGGGGTACATCTGGACACTCCAGACTACCCATTCATTTGGAACATTCATTCACTCGGAACATTCATTCATTCAGAACATTTTATATTTAGGACTTGAGATTAGGACACTTAGGATTATTGGATTATTTGGATTTTAATTCACCTTACTGTAAGTGTCTTTTGAATTTTCACTTTATTTGTCTAGAAATAAATTGCTTGTTGATTTTACAAACATTGTTGGTTTCACTTTCTTTCTGTTACATTTTTCTTAGACCATAGAGTCGTAACAGTGATAACAAGTCAATCTGATGCAAGGTATCTCATTATATGCACAAATCTAGAGAGGTAACAAGTCAATCTGATGCAAGGGATCTCAGTGATATGCACAAATCTAGAGAGGTAACAAGCCTATCTGATGCAAGGTATCTCATTGATATGCACAAATCCAGAGAGGTAACAAGCCTATCTGATGCAAGGTATCTCATTAATATGCACAGATCTCACTTATTACAGAACCTGTCTACAACAATAATAATATAAGCTAAAGGTGGAGCAAAATCCAACTGGAATTCGGCCAGGTGAGCTAAAAACAGCGAGCAAGAGGAAAATTGTATTACCACTGATTTGATCAAGTAAATTAAGTTTTCTAAAAAGATCATCTGTACAGTATATTAATCTATTCTGGTCTCAATGTCATTTTTATACTGATGTTTGATGAAAATTTATTTCTTATAATCCTCTGTCGTACATTTAAACTCATTACAATTTGAACACAATTTTTCATTAACTCATGTACATCTCAACAATTAAATTTCTACATGATTGAAAACTGTCTAATTTACGTGAAAATAATCTCATACAAACCTACTTTTATTATTGGTTATTTAATTTTTTTTGGTAATGTCAAACTATTTTACAGATCTGCTACTTGAAATTTTTCCTGAAATAAGTTGGCAGCTGTCACATATTTCAATCTGTGAGTAAATTCTCTTCACAAATTCTACAAAAATAAATTGTATACAAATAAAAAAAAATTTTTTTTTTAGCAGTATGAAAAACAAGAATTTGCAATCACCATCTCAGTTAAAATTCTGTGACCAATTAACATGTAATAAAATGGAACAAAAAGCAAGCATGTTGGTAGACTACCATATTACCACACAAAACACCTAAAAAACAATTTTAGTTTTGCATTTTTTAACTTGACAATTAGCTTTTACTGTTAATTAAAAAACAATTCATGAGTGCTGAAATCACTGAAATCAGCATGAATTTAAGCAAACAGAACAAAATTAGCATATATATAACAAATTTTATTAGAAAAATAGTTTTAAAACATGTATGCACAAACATTCTGCTGTTCATAAGCTGAACTTACTGAAGCAACAAAATTTGATAACACTCAAATTATTATAAATTATAGTGTATCAATTTAAATTTGATCACCCACTAATGGAAGGGTTACTGTATATACATGTAGTACTGTATATAAATGTATTGCTGTATATACATGCATTACTGTATATACATGTACTCACATACAAGTCAGATCCAACTACAAACTGCATAGAACCAGATCTACCATTACATAATGTGCCAGCAGATCAGGGTGCATGCAGTTTACTAAGAGTAGCCAGCAGAACAAACATCACAGACGCTGATGCAACGGCATATCAAAGTCTATGCTGTTTGCAGTTGGATCCGACTTGTCAGTCAGTACATATGGTACTATTTTCTTTATTAATTTATTTACATTATTTCTCTCAAATGCCAGGGAAAGCCCTTATCTATTAATGGATTTATATGTTACTTGTCATTTAATATACTCATTACATCTGTCTTACATAGCAAATTATATTTAATTATTTATATTCTCAAATGATAACCTCATAAAAAATGGCTATAGCTAGAGAACTTTTATCCCCAATGGCATGTCAGCATGGTAACTCATAATAAATGGCTAGCTGGAGGGCTTTTATCCCCAATGGCATGTCAGCATGATAACTCTGATTAAAAGAACATAAACATGTCTAATTATACACCACACACAGCTGGTCACTGCTGCTGTGGCTATACCCCCTTCCAGGTCATTTCTGGGGTCATGAAGTGAGTCAACTGGTCAGAGTCTGCTGCTGACCAGCTGGTCATTAGCATTTCACTGTAAATTCTAATTTCACTTCAGGAAATGATCTGTTCAATAATTTTGTTTCAATGAATGATTGGGATATAGATTATCAGATTATTCATGATCTAAATATATATTAACCTTTCTGCATAAAATAACGATTTTCGGTTTTATATAAAAAAAAATTATTTACAGTGTTCAAAACTCATTCTTTAAGTGGATGGTGAAACTCGTTATTTAGGGAACTGACAATTTTTTTTATCTTGTCTGTTTTTCCCTTTAAATGGGATTAAGATCTGAAATTTTGGATGTCACTTAATTTTTACATTGTTTATAGAATATTAAAGATAGTAAGTAGTGAAAATTGATCTGTATTAACAGAAATGATGAAAGCCTTGGTTAAATATAATGTACTACAAATTATTATCATTCAGCTTTCACAAACTAAATGCAGATGCAGTCACCAACACACATTTCTGCACATCCCACATCTTGAATGTCTGTAACTGAATATCTGCAACAACCATTCACATAACCTACAAAGTGTCTTCAACTGAATATCTACAACAACCATTCACATAACCTACAAAGTGTCTGTAATTGAATATCTACAACAACCATTCACATAACCTACAAAGTGTCTGTAATTGAATATCTACAACAACCATTCACATAACCTACAAAGTGTCTTCAACTGAATATCTACAACAACCATTCACATAACCTACAAAGTGTCTTCAACTGAATATCTACAACAACCATTCACATAACCTACAAAGTGTCTTCAACTGAATATCTACAACAACCATTCACATAACCTACAAAGTGTCTTCAACTGAATATCTACAACAACCATTCACATAACCTACAAAGTGTCTGTAATTGAATATCTACAACAACCATTCACATAACCTACAAAGTCTCTGTAACTGAATATCTACAACAACCATTCACATAACCTTCAAAGTGTCTTCAACTGAATATCTACTACAACCATTCACATAACCTACAGTGTCTGTAAACTCTTTCATATATAGTCTCGTAAAACCAATGATAATCTTCCACCTGAAATTCTATTTGTCAAAATACTCCATTTCTAAGAAAGTTTCAGAAATTTACAAAATAAAGAGCCACAGGAAAATGGTAAACCCTTATTGTGTATCTTCACAGCCATTGATTTAACATGCACAAATTCAATACAATCCTTCCAGATGTTGAGGAAAGAAGTCATAAATCTGCTTGAATTCGTAAATATCATTTTCCCAAAACTATTTCAAAAAATTTACAAAAAAATTAGCTAAAGGAAATTTTTTTATTTTGAGAAGTCCATCTACACCAAACACTTTTTTATCCCACAAAGTGTCAGTAACATTTTTCATGCAGCACGAATGAAGTGATGACAAGCTTTCTCCCAAACATGAATTCTCCAAATCCCCTTTTTAGAAAAAAATTACAGAAACTTTCCAAAATATGCAGCAAAAGAAAACAAGAGACCCTAGTGGGTCTGATATCACTCACCTGCTTACATAACCTAACAGTTGACCATTTCACTAAGCAGGCTTATGTGGTATTGTAAAAACACATCCTATGTAAACTATTTCCCAACTTGCTGTTGATTTTACCTATTTTACTATATCCTGATACAAATTCTTTCTGAAGATAACAGCATAATAAATATGCACAGTCTCTTGCTCATAATTCAAGTCATCCAGATCTTGATGATAATAAACCCAACAGATCAAAAATATGACTTCCAGAGTGGTAACAAAATCAGCCAATCAGATGCAAGATCACCTCAGTAATATGCATCAATCCCACTTATTTTCGAAATTGCCCAAGATCTTAATGATATCTGCCAATATTCCAATTTTATTCAAAATCAAGTCAGAATTAAGACTTCACAATGGTAAAAAGCTCAGCCAATCACGTGCAAGATCACCTCATAAACATGCATGGATCTTGCTCATTACTGACAGTCCAAGATCTTGATGATATAAGCATATGTTCCAAGTTTGATAAAAATAAAATTCCAAATATGGCTTCCAGAGTTGTAACAAATTTAGTGAATCAGATCCAAGATTACATCATTAAACCCATCCAAGATTTTGATGATAAGTTAGATCAAAATAGGATCAGAAATATGGTTTCCACAGTGGCAACATGCACAGCCAATCAGATGCATGAACACCTCATTATTTTGCATGCATCTCACTCATTACTGAACTGGTACAAGATGTTGATGATACAAGCATATATTCCACGCATAATCAAAATCAGATCAGAAATAATGTTTCCAGAGTGACAAGATTAGCCAATCAGATGCAAGATCACCTCATTATTATATGTGGATCTCACTCATTATTGAACCCAAGCAAGATACTGATGATATAAGCATGGCTTCTAGAGGCGTAACAAGCTCAGCCAATCATATGCAAGATCACATTATTGGTATATGTGGATCTCACTCATTATCGAACTCATTTGAGACCTTAATGATATAAGCATATATTCCATGTTTCACCAAAATCGGATCAGAAATCTGGCCTCCAGAGTGGTAACAAACTCAGCCAGTCAGATGCATGATCACCTCATTAGTATGCATGGATCTTGCTCATTATCAAAATCATTTGAGACCTTAATAATATATGCATATATTCCAATTCTAATCAAAATCAGATCAGATAAATGACCTCCAGAGTGGAAATAAGGTTAACCAATGAGATGGAAGATTACCTCATTAATATCCATGGATCTCACTCATTATGGAACTTATCTGAGATTTTAATGATATAAACCCATATTCCAAGTTTGATTGAAATTGGATCAGAAATATGGACTCAAAGGTGGAAACAAACAATTGGTAGATGGGCAGACACGTGACTCACGATGCATGATTCACGACTTGGCCTTATGGCCAGGTGAGCTAAGAAAAAGAAGTAAAACCTTACCGCACATTTGTATCAACCAGCTGTTTAGCCTAAAAGCAATGTAGAAGGAAACTGTGATGGCAAACTTCTTCCTAACACTTTTGATTTCTCAATATTCACAATTATTTAATAAATCTGTAAGAAAATTACAAAAATATAAGGTGCAGATAAAAGGAAAAAAAAACTTTTTGTTTATCTACACATAGCTTGTTCCTTTCAGATTCTTTTGCAAAAAAAATATTTGTGCAATTCTTTATTTTTACATTTTTAGAGCTTTACTTTTAATAAGCACAATACAGTCATCGTTGTATTGATGTGCCACAAAATGGTAATACATACATATCAATGTAAACTTCGTTAATGTTTAAAGAGTACAGTAAATGTCTAAAAAATGATAGGGTATATCTCATACAATGATACAATTTTTGCACCAAGAAGAGCCTTTATCTAGAAACATTGCTGCATATTTAACAAGATGTATATATACCTGCATGTGCTTTAACTTATTAACATTATTTAAAAGTGTAACATTTTTTCATGCAATTTTATGTAAAGAAAAACATCATAATAAATATAAGAATATATTCATGTGGAATCACTGCCAAAACAGACAAAATAAAAAACTGGTGTCCCCCCAACCACCCCCTGTGGACTCAGGGATGTGGAATCACTGGCAAAAACACAGATGAAATCATAAACTGGTGTTTTCCCCCGTGGACTCAGGGATGTGGAATCACTGCCAAAACACAGACAGAATCATAAACTGGTGTTTTTCTCTGTGGGCTCAAGGACATGGAATCACTGGCAAAACATAGACAAAAAAATAAACTGGTGTTTTTCCCTGTGGACTCGGGGATGTATAGGTCCATTGCACCCTACTGTATGTACATGTAGTAACAGGTTAAACTGTAGTGGCACAGTGGTCACAACCAAAAGGGTGTATGTTCAAGTCCTACAAGAAAAGCGGCAGATCAGTCTGAGTCGACTAACATGATGTGTCCTTAGGCACTTTATTACAATTGCCTTAGCACTAAATAACTTACTTGTGTCGTTGTGCTATAAAGTATCAAACCAAACCAAACATAAACTGGTGTTTATGTATAAAATTCTGACAAATGAATCACCAGGGCATGATAGCTGGTAATAATACTCATAGTAATCCCCATAATTCATGATACAATTACTTGAATTATTCTGTACCAACGACTCAATCATATCAAGATACTTTTTTCGATCTATGACTGTACTACAGAATGATTTGGGAGAATGAGGTTCTAAATTTTACTTTCTAAACAGTTTCAAGAAATCTCTCCAAAAAGATTTGATTAAACCAATAAAATCTTTGCATATGAAGACAGAAAAATGTAGTTTTTTGGGGGTTGGGTTGGGGTAAACTAATTTTAATTATGTAATACTTACCTGTTGCTATTGCATAGCTTACCCTTTTCCGGATGGAAAATACCCTCAACCGTATGATGAGAATTCATCCTACATAGGATCACTTCGAGAAAGACCTTAAGTCTAACCCATTACCCTGGCCCATGCACACTAGCCCTCATTCTTTTTCAGGATGTGGACTTAAAGTATTATCTCTCTTCAAAAAGGAAGAGAAAAAAATCAGCCACTGCACTCATAGAGGGATGGCTAGGATTAATAGGATTCCGGCTGCACCAATTGCAAAAGATTCTCCACTTGGCATCATAGACCATGGAATTGATTGCTTCCTGGTCTGAACAATGCACTTGGTGACTTTGCTAAAAAAGCTTGTCCTGGCAGAGAGATCATTTGAGATGAGCCAAGTGTGAAGGTGGAGAATCTGCAGACTGTTGTGTATGAGAGAGCCCCTGTGCTGCGACAGAATGTCTGTCCCCTGGGGTAATGTCCTGAGCTGGTCTACCAGCTGATCGAGAAGATCATTGAACCACGATCATTAGGGCCACAGAGGGGCTATCAAAATGAGCTGAGCAGTGGAGGTCCTTACTTTCTGAAGTACTTGTGGGATAATCCTGAAGGGTTGGAGGGCATAAGTGAACAGATGATCCCACTCTAGGCTGAAAGTGTCCACTGCCCAGGCTCTCTGGTCTGGGACTGGGGAAATGTAATAGGGGAGCTTGTTGTTTAGCCTTGTGGCACAAAAGTCCACCGAGGATCTCCCCCAAAGTCTGATCATTGAATCTGCTACGGATTAGTGCAGAAACCATTCCATGAGGACTATCTTGCCCATCCTGGACAGACTGTCTGGCAAAATATTCTTTTTGCCAGGAATGTGGCAAACTTGGCTGGTAATCCCATTTGAGGTTGCCCAGCAAAGGAGGTTCCAAACCTCAACAAAAAGAGTGAAGGGGCATGTGTGCCTCCTTGTCGCTGAGGGTATGCTACTACCAATGTGTTGTCTGAGGAGACCATCATGCAGCGACTTCTTATTTTGTCGACACAACCTCGAAGGGCTAAGAACACTGCCCTCATTTTCAAATTGTTGATGTGGAGGGCAGATGCTTCCTGGGACCACTGAACCCAGTGACCTTAAGTGGACATCAACTACTCCTATGACCCTGATAAAAGTTCTGGGTGTGGAGGCTAGGCAAAATGGCAGAGCACGAAATTGGAAGACCTCCCCATCCAAGCAAAACTGGAGGTACTTCCTGTGTGGAGAATAGATAAGGATGTGAAGGTACACATCCCTGAGGGAGACCACGCAATCACCAGGTCCTATCACATTCCTGAATGAGGCTGTGGTCTCCATCTTAAAAGGTTCCTCAACAGAAACTTGTTTAAGGAAGAAAGGTCGATAATTAGTCAAAACTTTTCCCCTATGTTTGGTACCAGAAAATCTGAGAGTAGAAGACCAGAAACTAGTTGTTAAACACCCTATCTACTGCACCCTTCTGGAGAAGGCAGTGTACCTCTTCCTTCAACTACACCAGATTCAACTGGTGGAAGCACAAGGTGGTCCTTATTAGAGGAGGAAGATCAAGAAACAGAAGTCAGTATCCTCTTTTTATGATAGAGAGGACCCACCCATCATCTATGATGCCTGACAAAACCTTTGAGAAAAGGTTAACCTGGCACCTATGGGAACTGATAGAAGAGGGACACACTGCAGGAGGATGAGCGAGTGCCTTAGGAAAGGGGAAAGGGCCTGCAAACTTCCTCCCTGGGCCTTTGCAGCATGCCCTTCTAGGGTCCAACTTCCGACGGGGAGCTCTGAAGTTTGGAGTATTCCTTCGACTGGGGCTGCATGGCTTTGAAGAACTTCGCTGACAGACCCTGTCAGTGGTCAGGATGATTCCACTTTTTGGCCAGTTTTGACAAGCCAGGAGCAGATGCAAGGGATCGGTGTTGCTGGTCTCTCAAATCCTCGAAAATCACAGAGGAAATAAGCCCTCTGAAGAGGGTCTCTGCCTCCAGGGGAGCTGCCATCAGAAGATTCCTACTGTGCTCCAATTAGACCCTGGATGTATCCAGAACAACATCCCTGCAGAGATGGAGAAGCTCTGCCAATAAAGCCATGGACATGGATAATGCATGCATAGATGTTTTGGCCACTACTTCCAACAAACACTGAAGGGCAGTTGTTGACAAAGATTCCTCCTTCAACAGGCTGAAAGAGACTGCCAGAAAAAAGGTCGGTATGCGAGGCTATGCTAACTGAAATATAAGCCCAGTACCCATAGAAATACCCAACTATGCCATTACATCATCCAAAGTGGGAGGTTTAAGGGACCAGGAAAGGGTGTGAACCCTGTAACAAGCTGCAGAAAACAAAGGTCTCAACATAGATTGAGGGGACAGACCACCCCTTACATTGTCTAGCAAACTCCTAGCCCTTACTAAACCTTTGGTAAAGCTTCTTAACCACAGTTGAGTGAGGGAGCAACAAGAGATCTGGGCAGAAAGTTGCCCCAGTGAGTCTATCCAAGTTGGTGACGATTTTAGTGTCCTAGGAGCCTGAAGGCTTGGAACATAGATCCAGGGCTCAAAGACGGTAAACTCATTAACTACCTTGTCAAAGGACCAGATTTCTTTCTCCTCTGCTGCAATGATCGATGGTTGGAAGGAGACAGGAGACCCAAAGGGAGGAGGTGAATTCTATACTTGTTCTATGTCAAACTCATGCAAATCTATGAGGACTGACAGGACATTTTCATCCTGCTATCGCTCCTGGTAGACAGGACTTTGTGACCCAATGTCTCTCTGTTGCGGGGGAGACTTAGGGGTAAGGGGGACTTTGACTCATAACTCATTACACGGAGTGAAGGGACTGTCCCTAGTGGCAGACTTGGCAGGTGGGTGAGAGTGACTCTCAACCCTCCTGGGGTGTTTGGAGGAAGAAGGTCTGCCCCACTCCCGCCTTTCTGACCCCACTTCATAAGAGGGTGATGTTGGCCCACAGACTGTAACATCAACCTCCCTACCATGGGGTCAAGGCCCTGAAGTCCATGGCTGTAAGCAAGGGAAGGACTAATCACATCCCTGTGGTGGAAGGCCCCTCATTCCATAGGAATTTAGTGGCATTATAAGAAAGGAGGGGATGCCGATCAGGTCCCTTCTCTAGTCTGGCATCCGTATGCTGATTCTCAATCCCAAGTAGGATTCAACAGTAGTTTGGAAAAAGGGGTTTCGACCCGATCCCTATCCCCATACATAGGGCTCCAATGACTGGTGACTGGTACTCATAGACTAGTAACTAGTGTCAGGCGCCCCAGCAACCAGTGCCCTGCTACTGGGAGCCAGGTGACCGGTCAATGACTGGTCAGGTGACTCTGATCCATTGGAAGACCCTTCATGAGATCTTATAGACTTGTATTGTAGCTTTCCTTTTCTGGGTGGCTCAATCCTGTCGCCAACAACAGGCTTTGAGTACTGAAAGGTTGCTTTTCCTCCTTCACGGGGGGTAGCGCGATTCACTCCCAGCCAATACTAAGCTGTGGGCCAGTAGAGGGTGTTGCTTCATCCTCACAGAAGGAGGGGAGGGTGTGCATGACTCACTCTCTGCCCTACAGGACTGAAGAGGATGCTGCTCCTTCTTCAGGGGGAGGGGATTCGCTCTCTGCCCTACAGGATTGGAGAGACTGCTGCTCCTCCCTCATGGGAGGGCACAACTCACCCTCTGCCTGGTTATTTCCTCTCTTGGGAGGGAGCCCAAGGGCATTATGGATCTCCAAAGAGACTTGTCTAATCCTCCCCTCAGATCCAAGAGACTCAGCAATGTAAAACCCAGAAAATTCTGTAGAATAAGAGGAAGGCCCTTTCTTCCTCCTTTTGTATGTCCATCTACTGTATACTATCCTATACTGACTTTCAAGAATGAAAGGTATTCAATCACTAAACACATATAATTGTATGGAACCTCATTCCAGTGAATAAAAATAGCAAAAGTCAGCTTCAATGCAATATAAATTCTGATGATTCATACTGTATTAAAACAAACAAAAACAAATCAAGATGAGACCACAGACCAAATCAGCAATGATAGGGATAACTAAGTACCTACCCGAGCTAGAAAAAGGAATACAATAATTCTCAATCACAATAAATGTTACCCAGACACCCCAGTGTGTGTGTGTGGGGGGGGGGGGGGGGGGGAAGGGGGGGTAACCTAAATGCAAGGTTATGAAAAATGTGACCAAAAACTGCCAATAACTCTCTCAACAACCAATTCCAAACAGGAATAATACTTGATCTGAGTAATGAAAATGCTCAGTTTGCAATGTATGACTCAAAGCAAAGGAAATTTTCTTTGAAGAGTAATTTAAATCGCCGTAATGATGGCAGCAACTGAAAAGAATGAGGGCTAGTATGCATGGGTCTGGGTGATGGGTTAGATTTCAGATCTTTCTTGACGTCACCCTTTGGGAGCATGATTCTCATCATATGGTCGAGGGTATTTTCTGTCCGGAAAAGAGTAAGCTATGCAATAGCAACAGGTTATGTATTATTGATATTAAACTTTCTATTTTCTACTGTCAAATCCATACTTCAAAAAGCAAATTAAATTATGACATGTTTCATGACAATCTATTAAACTCTTTCTGAATGCTTTTGTGGTGCTCCAGCTGAAACTGTTTTTCACTTCTTATTTTAATGTCATAATTATACTGGGGCCAGGGTGATGCTGCTTAAAGATCTTCAAGAATACATTTTAAGTTGTGGTAAATCTTGAAGACTTGCTGTGCAGTAATGCAACATTGTATAACTTGCAAAACACTGACATATGCAAATCTGTGTACAAATTTTTGTCTGATTCAGGTCACTTCATGTATTATACATACGATTTCATAAATTTTAGTATAATACAAAGATTCAAGCCCATGGATTAATATACAGCTGGACAACTTATAATTGGACTATTGTTGCTTGTAAGAGATTGAGATCATGCTGATTGTATCTCATTACTTCATACCTGCCAAAACACGATGTTCCACACTAAAAACAGTTTTTGATTTCCGCGATGTTCGACACTAAAAAGAATTTAGTGTTTATAAAAATATGACTTGTAATCTTATTTGTTAAAAAAGAGAGACCTTTCTTGACACTATAATACATATCCATAACCTGTATAAATAGTAAACAGTCATGCTTAATGCTCATGGAAAAGTATCACCACAGGGCAGTTTATACAGTTGACAATCCAAGAAGTAATTAAAAGATAAAGGCAATCAGAGATAAACAACCAGCACATCACAGATTACTTAAGTGGCAGACAATAGCAAAATAATTCTGTGTTGAACTGTTCTTTGAAAACTGCTTTATGTGGCCCTAATAGGCCAATTTGCATAGGTAAAGAACACCACAATCCAATTCATTTCAAGTTAGATAAATCAATTGAATGCGTGTTGAAGAAACAAAAGTTAGTACACTTTGTTGCCTTTATCGAGAACGTTTAAGCCATCTTTATTAAAGATTATTGGCCTATTCTGTGATCAATAGCAATGTTTCTTTCAATGGCAAAATTTCTTTGAAGTCAGATTATTTCAGTAGCTGGAATAGTGTATGTGAGATTCATTCTTGAAGGCAAAATGTCAAAATGCAGCTGTGATTCAGGGAAGATTCAGTTATCTATGAAGTGAGCAAAGCCAAACAAAACAAAATTTCAGAACTCTTGGTTGATGGAGTTTGATTTTGTGCAGTGCATCTGCAGGAGGGAGCATCTTATTCTGCACATATTGCAAAAACCATATCAACATTAGTCATTCTGGAGTGTATGACATCCGTTGACACAGCAAATACCATTCTGCATTGGAATAACAGTACATATACCATCCATTCTCTAATGAGTGCAAAGATGAACACTAATATTAGAGAATTGCATCACCTTAAACCTCTGCACTGAACTATTGAGAGTAGCAAAGTCTGCATCTAGTTAGCTTTAAAAAAATAATCTTGCTCTGATTTGTAGAAAAATACACTAATTCTGTCCATTATATTAGTTTATTAGTTGAGAAAAAAAAAATCTATCTTGAGATAAATTAAAACTTCCAGGTTATAAAAACAATCCCAGCCAGTCACCCCCCTTAAAAAATTAAATTGTCAGTCCCTCAAGACTGTATACCACTGTCCAGTGGATTTTAAAGACAGAAACTTAGTGTATCTGTTATTTAATGACGGTGTGTATTGTGAAAATGTGAGTGTGTACACATGTGTGTATGGTGATGTTATTTGACAATGCTAAGTCTACCAACTATTTTTTGTTTGAAAGAGTGTTAAATGCTTCAAAGAAAACATTTTTTTTTTTTTTATATTAAAATTTGAATTTCCATTCATTTTCTGGAGGCTTATATGAGTACATAACTTATTCTCAAAATTGTACGACATAACTTTATGGGGTCATGTACACTGAACCCCATTTGGACCACATAACACATTTTTTGAGTTTCAAAAAACCCCTAACACTGTCTGGAAGGTAAGCAGGTATGAATTTTTAGAAAATGGCATGGGTGTCTTGAGTTCTGGGAGTTGAGAGTCCTGGACACCTAATACAAAATTCTGTTCAGAGCTGCATACATCCTTTCAAGGCTGACCAACATTTGTACAGACATGATGACAGAACCAAATGAAGATGCCCCTGGGGCATACAAATGTGTCTTTGCAAGAGCAAGTGAAACCAATATCAGATGTATTTACTTTTTTATGTTGTGTACATTTTGAAAAATGCATAAGAACAAATTAGAAATGCTAACAAAAGAAATCAAATACCTTAAATGTAATGTTGATGATATATATATAGTTACCCTCAGAACTGGCAACAAGAAGTAGATGTAGAAATTACCTCTATACAAATACATCTTTCTCTAATAGTTATCTAATAATATAACCCATGTTTGCAAAAATGACTAAA
This sequence comes from Margaritifera margaritifera, assembly GCA_029931535.1. NCBI lineage: Eukaryota > Metazoa > Mollusca > Bivalvia > Unionida > Margaritiferidae > Margaritifera > Margaritifera margaritifera. Next base: position 3,198,685 of record JAQPZY010001580.1, read on the forward strand.
CATGAGTGTTTTACAAAGAAAGTTTTTGAATATTTCAATGTACTCCTTATGGAAGTTAACCCAATTTGAGATGTATACCACAGCAACAGGAAGTAAAATACTTTAATACTCTTATACACTGATTGAACTGCAATCATGTTATGAATATAGTACAAAACTGATGTAATGGATAATCTGAGATGTTATTTTGCCTGAGGACAATATGGGCCTGAGATCGCTCACCTGGCTTACATCTGCCTAACAGCCAAATGCAAGAGCAGTTGGCACAGAACTCTGACAGAGTAGGATGCTTTCTCAAGAAATTTCTTCTAATGCTGTTGATTGCATATGTTATGAAAACAATTGTGTCAAAGTTTCTCTTGTTTTCATATCTTCATCCATATTTTATGGCACATCAGTATCCTATGTCCAATACTGAAAGGCATCTGTGCCAGGACGCTTTCTGTCTAAGTCAGTCAAATTCTATTGATTGGCTTTTTGAGATAAAGTTGTGTATATGTTTTTCAAATATGTTTTTCTATTTTTAGTAACAATTGCCATATCTGATTGTAGATTGACATCGTTTGTAAAACATTGAAATGCCTTCAAACAAGGAAGCTTTCTGTCAAACCAGCAATATTTGATCAAATTCTGTTGATTGTGTTTTCAATATTTGATCAAATTCTGTTGATTGTGTTTTGAGAAGAAGTCATTTAAAGGATTTTCTATTTCTAGTAATGCCAGAAAAATCTGATGGCAAATCAATATGATTTGTACAAATGTGAAAGCCCTTAATGCCATAATGTTTTCTCTCCAATTTAATCAAATTCTTTTCAGCAGTTTCTACTACGAAGTCATTTAAAGCTTTTTCAATCTTTAGTGGTGGATCAGAACCATTTGTACACATTTGAAACACCTTTATGTCAAAGTGCTTTCTTCCAAATTTGGTCAAACTCTGTTGAGTGGTTTTTGAGAAGAATTCATTTAAAGGTTTTCTTTTTAAAGTAACAGCAGACATATTCTACTGCTGATCTGAATCATTTGTACAAAGTACCAACTTGAACTTGAAAACTCTCAATGCCAAGATGCTTTTTGTCAAATTTAATAATAATAATAATAATAATAATAATAATAATAAAGTCTTTCTTTTATGAGGGTGACACAATTAGTACAAAAACTAATCTCCCTTGTGGCCCTCAATTATTTACATATGTACAGGCAAATATATCAAATGCAGCTGGGAAACAATACAAAAGAAACAGAATATGAATTCAGCACACAGAGTATTGTGTACACAAACATGCATGATTTTAAACTTTTTCATACACACACACACACACAAACAAGCAAACCTTTTATAATATATATATATATATATATATATATATATATATATATATATATATATATATATATATATATATATATAGAAATATACAAATATAAAACAAAGTTTGCCATAACCAGTTTTAGACATGATCTGGATTACATCCATTGCAAACATCTGTGATGAAATAAGGCACTGATGATGCTTCTTTAACATCTTTAGGTAGACATTTGATTACATTCTTTAACATCTTTAGGTAGACATTTGATTACATTCTTTAACATCTTTAGGTAGACATTTGATTATACAATTTTTGAGAAGTTGTAAATAACAACTGTGAACACATGACAAAGGAATTATGCTCTACTCTCCTGAAAGAATTTCCAGGAATTCAAGATAAAATCATTTCTTCTTTTAACTGCTTACTGTTGAAACCATTTCTGATATTCTTCAGCAACAAGATTTTCAAATCAGCCGCTGTGGTGGACATAATGGAAGTAAGATCAGCACTGTTTTCATTTAGGACAAACTAGACATCATTAGAAGACTTTTGGTGGAAATCCTATGACAATATGACCATCCATTCACAAAGAGTAGCAATTAGAAGACTTTCAAGATGACTCTTGTGTTGGCATTACAGGGCATCAGATTGGCACCATTTGCATTTAGGACCAACTAGATATCATAACAAGTCTTTTGGTGAAAACACCATGTTGATATGTATATCCATTCTGCAGGAGTGCAAAAACAAGATTTGCAAGATGGCCACTGTGGCAGCGATATTGATGTCCAAGTGGCATCATTTTAATTTAGGACCAACTAGACATCATAAGAAGTCTTCTGGTGAAAACCTCATGTCGATATGACCATCCATTGAAGAGAAGTAGCAATGATAAGATTTTTAACATGGCTGCCATGGTAGCCATATAGGATGTCAGATTGGTACAATTTTTTATTTAGAACCAGGTAGACACCATAAAAAGTCTTCAGTGAAAACCCCATGTTAATATGATTTTATGTTCAGGAGTAGTGACAACAAGATTTTCAAGATTGCTGCCTTGTCAGTCATATTGGACGTCAGATCGGCACCATTTTCATTTAGGACAAACAAGGCATTATAAGTCTGTTAGTGAAAACCTCATGTTGATATGTCCATCCATTCAGGAGGAGCAGCAATAACATTATTTTCAAGATGGCCACTATGGTGGCCATATTAGATGTCCGAACGTCACCATTTTCATTTAGGACCAACTAGCCATCATAATAAGCCTTCTGGTGCAAATCCATGTTTATATGACTTTGCGTTCAGGACAAGTAGCAATAACAAGATTTTTAAGATGGCTGCCATGGCAGCCATACTGGACATCAGATCAGCATCACATTAATTTAAGGCCAGCTAGACATCATAAGAAGTCTTTCAGTGAAAACACCATGTTGACATGACATTCATTCAGGAGGAGTAGTGATAGCAAGTTTGTCATGACAGCTACTGTGTATTTTGGATGTCCAAGCAGCATTATTTTCATTCAGAACCAAGTAGACACGATAAAAAGTCATTTAGTGAAAACCTCATGCTGATATGACCATCCGTTCAGAAGAAATAATTATAACAAGATATTGAGGATGGTCACATTGGCGGCCATACTGGATGTCCGAGCAGCATAATTTTCATTTAGGACCAACTAGAACTTTGGATGAATGTATGTGAACAGTTTCATGGCAATCCTCCAAATAGTTTCAGAAGAGTAGCGGTGACAGACAACATACGATGGATGGACAAGAGGTCATCATATAAGGTCTTCTGGTCTATGGCCAGTAGACTTAATAAAAAGCTCACTTGGCTAGAAATTACAAAATCTCCTTTCAGTGAAGAAGAGTAGTAACTCAAGTCAGCATTGTAATGGAGGTGGTCTTTGTCATAATCTGATGATCAATAAATAAGTGCACTTTCAGAAATCAAAGAAAATAGCATGAGGAAGGTTTGCAAGGATGGATTTTTATTGTAAAAGGTAATATTTTTATAGTTTCATTTTGATACCTGTGGCATGCCCAATAACAGAACACTGTTGCCTTGTATGTGCACTAAAGAATGAGACTCTTTGAGAAAAAAAATTCACATTTTTGAAGCCAAAAACCAGGAATTTGTCAGAAAATTAGGAAAGATAACATGTACAGATGTCAGCAAGTAGTTATTGGGAATATTAAGGGGTGCCACAGGGATCTATTTTAGGATCCCACCTATTTTTTTCTATTTATCAATGACTTACCTCTGTTTGTAAAGAATTCTAACACAGACCTATATATATACAGATGATATTATTTTGTTTAAGTCTGCTCCAAATGTCAGTACAGTCACAACTGTTTATACAGAACAGTCTGGGGACCACACAACTGTTTATACAGAACAGTCTGGGGACCACATAAATGTGCCCTTTATGGATTGGACTATTACAGAGAGATTAAAAAAGATCATAAATATAAGAAAAAGCCCTGTAGACACTTTCCTTTATAAATATATGTCCTTTATAGAGAGGTTAAAATGGCAACAAATATAAGAAAAGGGTCCCATAGACATTACCCTTTATCAATAGGTGTCCTTTATAGAGGTTAAAATGATAAGAAATATAAGAAAAGGGGTCCATAAGCATTTCCTTTATGCACAGGTGTCCTTTGTTCAAAGGTTAAAATGACAATAAATATAAGAAAAGGGGCCCATAGACAATGCCCTTTATCAATAGGTGTCCTTTATAGAGGTTAAAATGATAAGAAATATAAGAAAAGGGGTCCATAAACACTGTCTTTATAAATGGGTATCCTTTGTATGGAGGTATTTGCTAAGACAGGCTTATTTGTAGTTTAAACAAAGGATCTGGTGAAGATTTACATGTGCATGCACAAATAAAGAATGAAACTAAACTGATAAATTGAGAATGTCAAATGTTAACAGAATATGTTGCTCTTTATACTAGTAACCAGTCTAGTACATACTGCTTCATGTTGCTCTTTATTCTAGTAACCAGTCTAATACATATTGCTTCATGTTGCTCTTTATACTAATAACCAGCTTAGTACATATTGCTTCATGTTGCTCTTTATACTAGTAACCAGTCCAGTACATACTGCTTCATGTTGCCCTTTATACTAGTAACCAGTCTAATACATATTGCTTCATGTTGCTCTTCATACTAGTAACCAGTTTAGTACATATTGCTTCATGTTGCTCTTTATACTAGTAACCAGTCCACTATGTATTGCTTAGTGTTGAAAGAATTGTCATGTCAAAGTTTTGTGCATTTTTTTTTTATACAAGGCATCAGGGGAGAATATATTTATTTTGTAGCTAAGGGAGAATATATTTATTTTGTAGCTAACTGATCTATTTTCTTTTATTTATTTATTTATTTATTTATTTATTTATTTATTTTATTTATTTTATTATTATTATTATTATTATTATTATTATTATTATTATTATTATTATTATTAAAGACTATACAAGTCTTCCAATTGTTGGAGCAGGGCAATACTACATACTATAGTCTGAGATGCAGTAGCTCAATGTGAACTTGTATGCTAAAAGAAGTCACTGCATATACACTGTATAATTAAACAACCTGCAAGATATCCACCACTACAATGGCTATGATAAAAATAAAACATGAGACTGGCAATTGCCTGCATATCGAGACCACCTTCTGAGCTTTTGGTACATCAGTGTTTGTACACATCAAAATGTATCCACAGACCAAGTAACATGACTCTGTAACTGAATGTACTTGAGAAACTGGCAACATACAATACTTGAGCATTAAGGTGTGGACATAATTGGCATCTCTACATGCACACAGACACCACAGTGATCAATATCGAGCTTCCACCATAGTGTTCTCAACAATAGATACAAAACCACGGTGACAAAATTCTCAGAATCTGAAAAATGTACCGTAATTCAAGTTGGATTTATTTTGCCCCTCTTTTATTAACATGCAAAAATTTCTGGAATAGTGCAGTCATAATAAAAATGGTTTGCTCTTACAGTAGGTGAAAATCCATTAAGTCAAACTAAAAACAAAAAAAAAGACCAAACTACATGTATTTTAATACCTAATTTAAAAACCAATTAAATGCTAACATACATATTTAACTTTGGAATACCGGTAATACCAGGGTTTTTCCCTGAAACAGAAAACCTGCATTCCTAACTCAAAGTTATCTGCAGGAACCCACATTCAATGATGTGGGAGTCCGATGGGCAGAACTTTTGAAAATTTTCTTAGCATGGGTCAACTAGAGTGACCTATAACTATGACACTGGTTCTCAGATTTAGAAAGCTGAAGAATCATGAAGATCTCTTAATTAATCTCCTGACCAAAGAAAAACCCTCTCATATTGTTTTAATCTGGCTTGACCAAGATTTGGAGAAAAATAAAGTACATCCTGAGGTTGCACCAAGTGTTACTTATTTGGAAAATATTCTCATCAAGACATCTGGGCATCTACCTATAAAAATCAAGACAAAGTGAAACTGGTTGATTACTTACTACCAGTAGTCCATTATAGATACATATTTGAACTTTCTTGTATCAAGTCAGATTCATGTATTGGGATTTTTGCATCAGATAAAATAACTGTCCAATTTAATGCTGCATGTTTCATGATAAAATAGGCAGTGCTTGCAATTATGAAACCTCAAGCACTGGTCTCATAAATATATTATACCTAGAATAAAAATAAACAACCTTTTTCAAATCATAATGGCAATTAAAGTAATTATATGTCTCACAGAAATAATGATGATTTTAGCATTATCTGTGTAATGCAGACATTTCATTCCAATATAGGAGAGTACTGAATGCTGATTACTTCAAGACTGACTCATCACAAATCAAATCAACTCTAAAACAAGCTACTCATAATACAACATGGGAATTTCATGGCTTCAAGAGAGTCAAAGCAATTTCTCCAAAACTTTCTCACCCTCTGCCATTTTTGTAAAAAGGGGGATTTTCAGTTTTTATGGGGAACAATTTTATATGAGAATAGTATATATGAATAATGTTGATATACTTCCACTGGCTGACTACTTTTCAACCATTTGGGGAAATTGTGCTAGTTCAAAACTAGAGGAATACCCAGGCTTCAAAAGTCAGCAGCTTAACTGACTATTGATGACACCTTTGATGCATCATAATCTGACATGTTCACAGAACTAAAATGGTTAAGAACAGATATGAGAATAGATTTTTTAAAGCAGTTGTGGTTTTTAAATGTATCTTGGAGATGTTCCAAAGTACATGACTAAATTATTTAAATGTATCAAAGGTGATGTTTCAGAGTACATTACTAAATTATTAAATGAATCAAAGATATTCCAAATGCATGACTAAATTATTTAAATGTATCAAAGGACATGTTCCAAATACATGTCTAAATTATTTAAATGTATCAAAGGAGATGTTCCAAATAGATGACTAAATTATTTCAATGTATCAAAGGAGATGTTCCAGAGTACATGACTAAATTATTTTAATGTATCAAAGGAGATGTTCCAGAGTACATGACTAAATTACTGAAATGTATCAGAGGTGATGTTCCAAATACACGGCTAAATTATTCTACAAAACATCTTCTACCTATAATCTAAGATCAAATTTGCAAAAAAATTTAGAATTACCAAAATCATGCATTGAACAGTTCAGAGGAATTCCATAGTATTTGAGGGCCAAAATATGGAACTCACTTCCTGCTCACACTCGATCTGCTGATTCAGTTATATCCTTTAAGAAAATGTACATGCAATACTTCAAACCTATATATTAACAAAATATGAAGATAAGTGTCTTTACAACTGTTTGGAAAGTTTTCAATATTTTTTGTTTGTTTTATTATAGATCAAATTAAGGGATTTATTGTAACAATACTGTTAGGAATTCATTATTTGCTTTTTTGTGCCCTATATTTTAACATTTTCTTACAGATGTGTATAAATTGTAATATCTGTACACATATAAAATGTTGTCAAAATGTTACTCAGTGAAACTCAAAGTACAACACTGATATAAACTTTACTACATGCCATATTTCTGCAAAATGACCCAATGGTATATCGAAGCAGAAGTAATCATTAACTGTTACATATACTTTAAGATTTTGTTTAAAGTCATTTAAAAACACAGTTATGAAATTCTGCAGTTAAATTCTGCTCCTTTTATAATGTATTTTAGTAATGTTTATGTACTGAAGAGGGTGTGTTTACTTGTAAATATTTTTTTTCAAGAGAGAGAGAGAAAACTTGCATGAAGATACTTTGCCTTAACATGCCTGATAATACTGTGTGTGTGTGTATATATATATATATATATATATATATATATATATATATATATATATATATATATATATATATATATATATATACAGAGAGAAAGAAAGACTAAATGACTTACCCTCTTTATTATCATAATCATTGTTATTATTATTATTATTATTATTATTATTGACCTCTTACAGTATGTTGCAGCATACACGTGATAAATAACTTTTTTAATGAATACATCTTAATTATTGTGTTACGACTCTAGGTCTTAAAATAATGTAACAGAAAGAAAATGAAACCAACAATGAAAGTAAAATCAACAGGCAATTTATTTCTAGACAATTAAAGTGAAAATTCAAGAGATACTTACAGTAACATGAATTATAATCCAAATAATCCTAAGTGTCCTGATAACAAGTCCTAAATATAGAATGTTCTGAATGAATTTCAGTAGCCTTGAATGTCCTGATAGACCAATAGTCTTGAATGTCCTGATGTGTCAGTAATCTTGAATGTCCAGAATGATGTAATCCAGAATATTGTTGAATGAATTCACAAAATCCCCAAGTCAAGTATTAATCCAAAATGAGAATGAGCACATTTAATAAATCCAATGAATATTTCAAATAGATAATTCCTCTCTCTGAATTTGCTCTGATTTTCACAACTGTAACATCTGATTAATAAAATAAATTCCTTAAAAGACTGATCTTTATAATATGAAGTTTAGTATAGGAATGGAATCTTGTTTGCCAAATGCTGTATAAATATAAGAAAAGTCACATGACAGAACATTCTAGAATATGAGAACCCTAAATGGGATTGTACTGGTGTACCTGATTTTTCTCATGTCAAGATATGGAAAATTCAAATCTAAGTACTAAATGCTAGGTAAACAAGTCTAACCTTGAACTTTAATGCAGTAAATATGCTGTTTACAAAATGACTAAAGTACAACTTACCTCATGGACACATATTATAAATTCAATATACATAACAATTGGCACAGTGGCAGTGATTATGTGTTATGATAATGGCACTATGTCATATTCATTTAAACTGAATGTAACAGTAGAGTATCACCAAATATTGCAAACTGCATCACTATCACTGTACACCCTCACCAAGTGTAGTTGGTAAAATGCCTTTAATAACTAGATAATCAATTAAAGTGTCTCACTGCTCAATAGTGGACTTTCATGGTTATCTCCCCTGATTACTCCTCACATGAGAAGACACGAAAATGCAGTATACATCTGAGAGAGCATTGTTTTAGTGAATCATGTTGAGAGAACAAGCAAAATGATTGAATAACTATTTCATACAAGATAAAAAAAATTATTTACTGAATAAACTTGCTGACTTCAATGCTTTTTTGTTAGAAATACTTTATCAGTCAAGTTAGTGAAGTGACCATAGATTGCATCATAATATTAATCTTCATAGAACATTCCCGAACAGAAAAGTAAAATATAAAAACCAGAATGAATTTGTCAAACTATTGACATATGGCCTTCTAAATATTCATCACTACCTCCACTAAAATATAGCATTCTTTGCAAGAAATTATCTTTTGTTGTAAAAATGTATGTTTCATCAATAGAAAAAGAAAACTTTTAAGGCAAAACCTTCATAGTTTTTTATATGATAAACTGAAAGACATAGTTGGCCAGGATTGACATTGTCTGTTGGAGAGAGACACAGACTAAGAGAGAGAGAGAGAGAGAGTATTATGAGCAAAATTATTTTAAAAAACAGTTTTAGACTCTCTATAGAATCTCTAATTAATTCTCTATACATATATTTTTCCACAAAAAAATAGAACTAATCTTCAGCAATGCACAACAGCTGTATCAATTTAATTATAACTTTCTGCCTTAAGATTTTTCTGAAGATTTTTGAAAAATTATTATTAAGACTGCCATTAATAACCTAATTCATTCAGTTTTTGATTTCACCAGTCAGTCTTATAATTATAATGCACAAAAGAAACAGATGAACAGGCGTCAATGCAGATAATTGGATAACTGAAATAATGGGCATAAGAATGAATAATGAATGAAATAATGCAAAAATGAACAAACGATAAATTAATGTATGAAAAGTGATACAAATAGGATAAGGATGAAATATATGAATTTACATGTGACTGAGAATAAACAAAAGGATAAATAAATGACCATTACAATAGCATAAGTATATAAGATCAAATAGAAAACTTACTCATTTTATTCACAAAATGACACTTTATTTTGCAAACAGACAATTTTTTTACTGTAATGAAAACAGTACAGAAAATAAAGTTGCAAGGTGTAAATTTCAAGAATGAATGAATGTAACTTTTGAATACAGGGTTTCATTTAGTGTTTTTTACGACCAAGCAATAAAATAATTATCTTCTCACCCCATGACCCTCAGGCACTGACTGTATAAACTTTCAACATAGCTGATAAGGCTCTAATCTTCCCTAATTGGAGGCCTTAGAAATAAAACAATCCTTTATTTTATTTACTCTACTACATCTGGTTTTTATTTCATAATTTCATGTCCTTTGTACACACTGATATGAGCAGAGCAACATTCTTGTAATTCAAATTAGATCTTTGACAATTCTAAGGTGACATAATAAATAACCATCATAGTTAATGATTCCTCCAGTAAATCAAAACCTTCTTATCTGTGATAAATGAGAATCCATATTTGTTATTATACTTTTTGCGTGAAGTAATAGATATTAATGTTTAAAACACAAGTTTGAGATCTTGCGGAGTAGCATTGCTTTTTACTACCAATTTCTTGATGGCCTATGGAATAGTTGACAGGTTTGTCCCCTTAAGCGAAACCTCGCAAGTTCTCATGTCACTTGAAGGACCGTAGGCATGCAAACAATGTGAAAGTCCCCTATCGCAAAAAGTCACTCAGTAAGCACTTGATTATGGCAAAAATTCATTCAGTAACCACTTGATTATCGCAAAAATTCATTCAGTAAGCACTTGATTAGCGCAAACATTCATTCAATAAGCACTTGATATGGCAGCTAATCTAGAAATCAAGCAGTTACATGATTAGATTGAGCTTTGCTAATTTTAATGTTACAGGTTATGTTCATGGCAAATCAGCTGTTTGATTTGGTTTTATGGGTTTAACGCCATTTTTCAGCACATGATAGGCTATACATGGCGGCCAGTATATCTGGTGGAGGAAGAACCCGAGAAAATCCCGGAAAAGAACCACCAAGCCATGGGAAGCTGCTTGCAAGCTATCTCACATAACCACATTGGCCGAGCCCAAGACTAGAACCCATGCGGACAGAGGTGAGATGGCAGTGATCGGTAAAGGCGAGCGCCTTAGACCACTCGGCCACCCGGGGCCCTCCAAATCAACTGTGTATGACTATCGCATGCTTACTCATTTTTAAGCAGGGAATTCATTAAATTTAGCAGGCATTTGTACAATCATGCATTATGAAGAAAACACTGGACTAATTGTTAATATCAATTTTGATACCATTTTATATCCCAAAAACTTTATAAGGTGAAGGCACATGTATAAAAACCACTGAGAGTCATATTTTATCCCATCTTAAATCATGTACAGTATTATGCTCCATCCATAATGTTTCAATAGATTAGTGATTTTGGTCAATACTACATTGTTAAGTATAGATGGTTAGGTATGGAAACAGACTTCCTAAAACCATACAAATGTTCAGAATGACTGTTAATCAAATCATGGCTAGACAACATGTTGCACAGGGCAGTTTTGTCATCTGAAAGCAATAAATCAGAGCATTTGCCATAGGATCTTCAAGTGCACGACACAAGTTATGCTCTGTCTCCATTTACAAAACAGGTAGATCCATGTTTCATGATGAAACTGCGTGTCTTTTATTTCATTTTCACATTTATACAGTAAACTCTCCCTGTATGTGTGATGTTTTTATTAAGAGACATACCTTTTCAATAGTATCATTTAAGTTTTGAAAGGTTATTCTCCTGGTAAGTTTCTCACGGAAATAAATGTCTACTTTTCTAGACAAGAAAATTAAGTCCTTGAGTTGTTGAACTAAATCAACAATGTCACTTTTCCTTAATAGAGGAAAAATTTAAACTGTAAACAAGCAAATTTAGTGAGTTTTCATCCCCGCCAAAAGTGATGAGGACACCAGAAGTATACAATAGCTACAGCTATTAGCAACAGGTGTGCATTGCAAAGGCCCACACTTACTACAATTTCCTCAACAGGGCCTTAAACTGAGGAACTCAAGTTGGGAAGCCAAAGTTACGATGCAATTTTAGATGACACAACTATTCTAAATACTGATGTGGAATCCTAAAAAGCCAACTCAATCAAGGAACATAACTTCTCTAAATGATGATGTGGAATGTTGGAAAGTTAACTCAATGTACATAACTTCTCTAAATGATGATGAATGCTGGAAAGTTAACTCATTCAATGTGCATAACTTCTCAAAATTATGATGAATGCTGGAAATCAAACTCGTTCAAGGTCTCATCAATATAAAGATGCATGAAAAACTACTGGAATCCAGCAATCAAAGTAAAACAAATGTGTTATCGAAACCAAAGTTAGGAGATCAGAAGCCAAAGTTTTTCTAAATGATAATATGGACTGCTGGAAATGAAGCTTATTCAAGGTGTCTTCCATCTAAAGCTGCATGCCAAATTTGGTCTAAATCCAACATTCCCTTGTTAAACTAATGCTTCAGAAACCAACGTGAATCAGGGGCCATAACATCTGTAAATTGTGTCACGAATGCAGTGGCGGCTTGAGGATTCAAGGTGCCTGGGGGCAATGTTCTTTAGAGGTCCCCCTACCAAGATGCCCAGGAGCAATGTTCTTTAGTGTTGCCCCTACTTTGCCACAGAGAACAGTTTTTATGTCAATTGCCAACCTCCAACCTCCCCCAGCTATGCACCGGTTACAGCCACAAAAAAAGCTCCTGATGGTGCCCCCCTTCGCATGGCACCTGGGGGCAATTGACTTCTCGCCGACACACAACGAATGCAAGAAATGGAACTATTTTAAGGTCATGTCAATATTAAGGTGAATGCTAAATTTAGTTGAAATCCAAAAATCCTTAGTAAGTTGTGCTGCAGAAAACAAAGCTGGGACAATGGAAAATCAGGGGTCATAACTCCTTAAATAATATTGTGGAATTCTGGAAATCAAAATTCATTCAAGATCTCATCCATATAAAGCTGCATGCCAAATTTAGTTGAAATCCTACAATCCTTGATCAAATTATGCCTCAGAAACCAAAGTCAACATGATGAACAATAACAGGGAATAACTCCTGTACATGATGTCCTAGAATGCTGGTAATCAAAGTAATTCAAGATCTTATCAATATAAAGCTGCATGCCAAATTTCATTGAAATCAACAATTCTTGGTAAAGCAATTTTACAGAAAGTACAGTCAAGAGGACAGGAAAATAGGGAATATAACTCCTGCAAATGATGTTGTGGAATACTGAAATTAAAATCATTCAAGGTCTCATCAATACAAAGCTCCATGCCAAATTTGGAAAAAATCCAACAAACCCTGGTAATGTTATGCTGTGGAAACCAAAATCAGTAGGACAGTAAAATCAGGGGGCATAACTCCTACAAACGATGTTTTGGAATGCTCAAAATCAAACTCCTTCAAGGTCTCATCATTATAGAGCTTTATGCAAAAATTTTGTTGAAATCCAGCAATCATTGCCAAAGTTAAGCTGCAGAGAGGAATGTGAGGAGGACTCACAATCAGGGGGCACAACTCCTCTAAATGATGACTTAAAAAGCTGGAAATCACACTCTTTCTAGGTTTTATCAATATAAAGGTGCATACCAAATTTGGTTAAAATCCAACAATTTCCAGTAAAGTTATCTTGCAGAAACCTGATTGTTGATGGATGGACAGATGAACAGATGGACAGACAGTTGAACTGATGTACAACATGATTACAATAGGTCTCTACCAACTTTGTTGAGATGGGTCATAATGAAATCTGGCTATGGTCTTTGTGACAGAAATGTAGAGTTACTGGGCAAGCATGGAAACCTGGAATGCAAACAACTTTCAAGGCTCTATCCGAAAGGGCATTAGCATGAAATTGCAGAAAAGGGGAAAAAGTTATATATATTAACAAGATCTTGTACAGATACAATTGTGACATGTGAGATGTGATCCAATTGAGAAACACAAGTGTACCATGGCTCATTCCAGTATTATAAATCTTGTACAGACTTGACTGTGACATGTGAGATGCCATCAAATTGAGAAACACAAGTGTACCATGGCTCATTCCAGTATTATAAATCTTGTACAGACTTGACTGTGACATGTGAGATGCCATCAAATTGAAAAACACAAGTGTACCATGGCTCATCCGTGTATTATAAATCTTGTACAGACATGACTGTGACATATGAGATGTCATTAAATTTAGAAACACACATCTACCATGGCTGATGACTGTGACATGTGACATGCCATCAAATTGAGAAACACAAGTGTACCATGGCTCATGACTGTGACATGTGAGATGCCATTAAATTTAGAAACACAAGTGTACCATGGCTCATGACAGTGACATGTGAGATGCCATCAAATTGAAAAACACAAGTGTACCTTGGCTCATCCCTGTATTATAAATCTCGTACAGAAATGACTGTAACATGTGAGATGCCATCAAATTAAGAAACACAAGTGTACCATGGCTCATCCCTGTATTATAAATCTTGTACAGACATGACTGTGACATGTGAGATGCCATCAAATTGAAAAACACAAGTGTACCTTGGCTCATCCCTGTATTATAAATCTTGTACAGACATGACTGTGACATGTGAGATGCCATCAAATTAAGAAGCACAAGTGTACCTTGGCTCATCCCTGTATTATAAATCTTGTACAGACATGACTGTGACATGTGAGATGCCATCAAATTAAGAAGCACAAGTGTACCATGGCTCATCCCTGTATTATAAATCTTGTACAGACTTGACTGTGACATGTGAGATGCCATCAAATTGAAAAACACAAGTGTACCATGGCTCATCCGTGTATTATAAATCTTGTACAGACATGACTGTGACATGTGAGATGTCATTAAATTTAGAAACACACATCTACCATGGCTGATGACTGTGACATGTGACATGCCATCAAATTGAGAAACACAAGTGTACCATGGCTCATGACTGTGACATGTGAGATGCCATTAAATTTAGAAACACAAGTGTACCATGGCTCATGACAGTGACATGTGAGATGCCATCAAATTGAAAAACACAAGTGTACCTTGGCTCATCCCTGTATTATAAATCTTGTACAGACATGACTGTAACATGTGAGATGCCATCAAATTAAGAAACACAAGTGTACCATGGCTCATCCCTGTATTATAAATCTTGTACAGACATGACTGTGACATGTGAGATGCCATCAAATTGAAAAACACAAGTGTACCTTGGCTCATCCCTGTATTATAAATCTTGTACAGACATGACTGTGACATGTGAGATGCCATCAAATTAAGAAGCACAAGTGTACCATGGCTCATCCCTGTATTATAAATCTTGTACAGACATGACTGTGACATGTGAAATGCCATCAAATTGAAAAACACAAGTGTACCATGGCTCATGACTGTGACATGTGAGATGATATCAAATTGAGAAACACAAGTGTACCATGGCTCATGACTGTGACATGTGAGACGCCATCAAATTGAGAAACACAAGTGTACCATAGCTATCAGTATTATAAAGCAGAAACAAAAACAACCTTAAAATACTCACCTGTGACCTTGACCTTAAAGACAGGACCCCAAAATGATGTATGAGGCATACCTTATATACATATATGCATGCACACACACGCACACACACACAAAAGAGATACTGAAATCACTGTATTTGCTGACATGTCCGGCAGATCAAAGTTTTGACCATCACATACTCTGACCAACTGGATATCAGTCATAAGATATCTCAAATTTCGTTATATAAAATTGTCTTTTGTGAGTTTTTCCATTAAATTGTCCAATACACACCATAACAAAGTAAAATTTAAAGGTGACTAGGTCTAGTTTACATATTGTTTCTTTGTCAGAAAAACAATACAGTTGTTTGCCAACTAAGCTTAATTTAAAGGTGATTAGTTTACACATTGTTCCTTTGTTGTTATATGGGGTATATATGGTTTTGTATTTGGTATATTGTTTGGTCATTATGTTTTCCCAATTGTTTAAACACTTGATACCCATGCACATGACAAAAGAGGTGTGAAACCTTATCTTCTGGACTTATCAAAAACACTGTAACTGAACAATTGTTCCAGGGTCTGTACCAGGGTCTGATAAGTTTCACAACACCATGGTTCTTAACTCATTAACCCCTGGAGACACTTTTTATTTCCACCTGAAATGGGGGTAGGAAACACATTTTTGGGGTTACTTTTGAATGCAGCCAAACACATCTGCTTAAGAGAGTTTTTCGTTTAGCCAGATGCTTAGGTGTATCAAAAACGTCTTTTATTGGCTATTACTCTCATGTATGTTCAGAAGGGTACAAGTTATACTTTTTTTCTTTTTTTTCATATTGGACCCCCGATTTTTGTGTCCTGGCCCCTTTTTACTCCAAATCTCAAACTTATCCTACTTTTTGCAAAGGTTCATCTGTCCATGTGCAGTTCAAACTTGTCTGCTTTAGATCTAATGCCAAAAACTCTAAAATCCTGACACAAACTCCGGTTCCAAAATTGGCAATTTTCTACCTAAAAAAATTCAGTCTCAAAAATTATATTTTGTCCACTGTATTTTTTAATGCGAGTAGAAAGTCGACATTACAGTATTTTGTATCACTGTAGAGCTACATCTGTCTACTTTCTTTCAATACCACCCAATTTAGTGTATCTTAAATGATGTTGACACTACAGACCTCGAAGTTGGGTACAATGTCATGACACGTTAACGTGGCGCCACGGGTTAATGAGTTAAACAAGTTTTGGGAAATTTCTTAGAAATTGTCCAGGAATGGCTATTTTTGTAAATTTTTGTGCAGTGGTAATGCACAAATGATCAAATAAGCAAGGAATATTCAAATTTGGCGACATGATCGAAATTCACCCATTAAATATAGTGTGTCCCAGAGAGTCAGCACATCATACCCTTAGAACAAAATATGTGAAGCCTGTGTCCAAATTAACAAAGAAAAATACTGGCATCAATAACTAACATTTAGCATCATGCCCAAATTAACAAAGAAAAATACTGACATCAATAACTAACATTTAGTATCATGCCCAAATTAACAAAGAAAAATACTGGCATCAATAACTAACATTTAGTATCATGCCCAAATTAACAAAGAAAAATACTGACATCAATAACTAACATTTAGTATCATGTCCAAATTAACAAAGAAAAATACTGGCATCAATAACTAACATTTAGTATCATCCTACAAAACTTATTTGGGGACCTAATCTAACTTTACTGGAAATGCCTATCAATTATGTTTTACATATTTTGAAGGTAGTAAGTCTGCTTGTTGCAAATTAATAACTAATTTTATCAAACAATAGACTAAAATAAAATATTTAACTGTTATTGGATGAAAATCTATAGCATAGTGGTTTGAAAGAACCAAAAGTTCCTTGAAGGGACTGATGCTCAACTGCCGAAAAGAATTTCTAGGAATTCAAGATAAGACTATTTCTTTTTTTTAACTCCTGAGTGTTGAAACCATCTCTGATATTCTTGAGCTATAAGATTTTCAAATTAGCCACCAAGGTGGCCATATTAAATGTAAGACTGCCACCATTTTCATTTAGGACAAACTAGACACCATTAGAAGACTTTTTGTGAAAACTCCATGCCAATATAACCATCCATTTAAGAGTAGCAAAAGATTTTCAAGATGACTGCCATATTTGAGGATAGATCGGCACCATTTTCATTCAGGATGAACTAGATATCATAATTAGTGTTCTGGTGAAAACACAATGTCGATATGACTTGCCATTTAGGAGAAGTAGTAATAACAAGATTTTCAAGATAGTTGCCATTGTGGTCATACTGGATGTCAGATTGGCACCATTTTCAGTTAGTACCCACAAAACATCATAAGAAGTCTTCTGGTGAAAACCCAATGTTGATTTGACTTTCCATCTAGGAGGAGTAGTGATAAGAAGATTTTCAAGATGACTAATGTAGCAGCCATATTCGGTGTCAGATCGGCACAACTTTTATTTAACAGCAACTAGATATCATAAGAACTCATCCAGTGAAAACCCAATATCAGTATGACTTTCCATTCAGAAGAAGTAGCAATTACAAGATTTTCAAGATGTCTGTCATGGTGGCCAGACTGGATGTCAGATCAGCACCAATCTCATTTAGGATCAACTAGACATCATACCAAGTTTTTTAATGAAAACCCCATATTGTTATCACCATCCATTCAGGAGGACTAGCGATAACAAGATTTTTAAGGAGGAACAACTAGACTTTGGGATGAATGTGTGTGTCAAGTTTCATTGCAATTCTCCTAGTAATTTAGGAAAGGTAGCCATAACAAACATATGCTGACAGATGGATGGATGTCTGAATGAACAAAATTGTTATATCATCACCAACATAAGTTCTATTACGATGGTACTTTTTTGAGAGGTTTGAATTGTCCTGAAAATATAGGTTGGGGGCGGGGGAAGGAGGGGGGTAAAACTAATTTTAGTGATGTAATACTTACCTGTTGCTATTCTGTAGCTGAGTTTATTTCTGGATGGAAAATACCCCGACTGGATGATGAGAATTCATCTTCCCATAGGGAGAACCAGAAAGTTCCAGAATACTAGAACACTACTGGTCCAACCCACAGATAACATGTCCATGTGCACTGTCTTTCATCCTTTTTCAAGACATAGCCTAAACTAGTGGGACATCAGTGCAGGGTGGGAAGAGGGAATCTGGAAATAGCAATAGGTAAATATTAAATCATTTAAATTAGTTTTACCCCCCCCCCAAAAAAAAAAAACCTACAAGTTAATGTTAATAATACAACACCTGTTGTTATTGCGTAGCCAAATTTGTGAGTTTGGTGGGAGGCTGATGCTCCCAAAACTGGCGAACGAAAAACAAACACAAGGAATACTCATTCTCACTGTACTGCCAGATGGTATCCGTATGGGCCACATTTTGTGCTATGACAATCGGACCCAAAGAAAATATGCCTTCGCTCTGGTGAGCCAATGAGCAAAGGTAAAAGTAGGAGAAGGTAGTGTGAGATCGCCAAAATGTGGCTTTCATTATATCCTCCAGAGACAAATGAGTTAGATAGCCCCATGAGGTAGCAATGGCTCGAACTTCATACGCTTTAATTTTCATGAGTCTAAGGTCCCTATTGGTAAGGGACTCATAAGCTCTCTTGTTAGTTATTGCAATCGACCTTGAAATGGTGGAAGCTGAAATATCAGTTGAACCCTTGAAATGGTCCAAGCTGAAATATCAGTTGAACCCTTGAAATGGTCAAAACTGAAATATCAGTTTAACCCTTGACGGGGAGGAAAATATGCTTCCTACCCTTTCTTCTCTCTTTAGAGGCAGCCAAATAAAAACATAAAGCCCTAACTGGACATAAAAGTCTATCTTGATCATCCCCAGCACAGATACGGCTGAGACTGGGAATCTCAATTGGGAATGGAGTAAACAATAGAAGCAGGTTTTTTGCTAAAAAAACCTGGCTGGCAAGGGAGAAAAACCAACTCAACATTTCCAGTGAACCTCATACAGCCTTGCTATATAGATAGGGCATGAAGCTCACTCCTTCATCTCATGAATCCTAAGGAGAGCAAGAAAACAGTCTTGATGGTAAGATTCTTGAACGAGCTTTACCCAAAGGATGATAGTTTTTTTTTTAAAGATCACAAGATACAAGAAAGATTACATCTATTTAAGTGTGTGGGATAGTAGAAACCAAGCATCGTTTCTCTACAAAAAAGAAGTGAAGAAATTCAGCCACTGCACTCTTAGTGGGATAGCTAGGATTGACACATTTCCTACTACACCAATCATTAAAGTTTCTCCATTTGGAGTCATAGATCTTAGACACAGATCGTCTCCTGGACTGAATGATGCACTTCACAACCTTGTTCAAAAACTTCTCTTTGCGGAGAGATCGTTTGAGATGAGCCAAGAATAAAAGTGGAGAATATGTGGGCTGTTGTGCAGGAGAGAGCCCCTGTGTTGCACTTGGCAACTTTGTTCAAAAGCTTGTCTTGGCAGAGAGATCATTTGAGATAAGCCAAATGTTAAGGTGGAGAAATTACGGACTGTTGTGTAGGAGAGAGCCCCTGTGTCCTCTGGTGTAATGTTCTGGAATGGTCCACCAGCAGATCAAGAAGATCATTGAACCAAAATCGCTGGGTCCACAGAGGGGCTATCAATATGAACTGAGCAGTGGAGATCCTTACTTTGCGAAGTACCTGTCAGATCATCCTGAAGGGTGAGTAGGCATAAGCGAACAGATGATCCCACTTCAGGCTGAAAGCATCCAGTGTCCAGGCCCTCTGGTCGGGTACTGGGGAAATGTAAAAGGGAAGCTTGTTGTTTAGCCTTGTCACAAACAAGTCCACCAATGGTGTCCCCCAAAGTTGTAACAGGGATCCGCTACGGATTGGTGGAGAGACCATTCATGAGGACTATCTTCCCTTTCCTTCAAAGACTGTCCACAAAAATATCCTTTTTGCCGAAAATGTGGCAAAATTGGAGGGTAATCTCTTCTGAGCCTGCCCAGCAAAGAAGGATCCAAACCTCCACACAGTGAGAAGGTACATGTGTGACTCATTGTCGCCTGAGGTACACTACCACTAACGTGTTTTCAGAGGAGACCATCACGCAGCGACCTCTTATTTTGTTGACACATCCCTGAAGAGCTAAGAACACTGCCCTCATTTCCAAATTGTTGATGTGGAGGATAAATTCTTCCCAGGACCACAAACCCAGAAGAATCAGTCCTTCTGGCTCCAGATGAGTGCCCCACCCTGAATCTGATGTGTCTGCAAACTGATAGTAGTGGGATTCAGGTCATGCATGGGAAAACCAGTCCCAATTTGTCCACCAAATCAGATGATGGTGGAAATCCAGACCTAGAGAAATCTGAGCATTCAGAGAGTCCCTGTGCAGTTTCCAGTTCACCAAAAGAAAAAATTGGAGAGGACACAAGTGCAGTCTGCCTACAGGAACCAGATCTGCTGCAGAGTTCAAGGTCCCCATATGAAAGAAAAAGACAAGCTGACAATGTGGTCTTTGCTCTCAGTGCCTCCAACAGTGACAGGATCTCGTCTACTCTGTCCTGAGGGACATGCACTAATCCTCTGTTCATGAAGAAATTCATACCCACATAGACAAAATCTTGAGATAGAGTAAACTCTGATTTCAATAGGTTGGGTAAAAGACCCAGCCTAGTCACTATGGATCAAGAGTGAGACAGATCTAGTCTGTGAGACTCTAGCCCACCATTGTGGACCAACCAATCATAAAAATATTGGACGTTTGGGATACCTAGTGACCTTAAATGGAATACAACTACTCCCATGACCCTGGTAAATGCTCTGGGTGCAGAAGCTAGAACGAATGGCAGAGCTCAAAATTGGAAGACCTCCCCATCCAAGGAAAACCGGAGGTACTTCCTGTGTGGAGGAAAGATAGAAATGTGAAAGTACACATCCTGAATATCAATAGAGACCACCCAGTCTCCATCTTGAAAGGTTCCTCCTGCAAAAATCTGTTTTGGGAGGAATGGTCAATAATTAGACGAAACTTTCCCCTTTTCTTCGGAACCAGGAAAATCCAGGAGTAGAAGACCGGAGATTGGTTGTTGAACCCCCTCTCTTCTGCAAACTTTCTTAAGAAGGGAGTGTGCCTCTTTCTTTAATTGCAGCAGATCACTAGAGGAGGAAGATCCCAAAACCAAAGCCGGTATCTACCTTTTATGATAGAAAGGACCCCGTTATGCCAGACCAAGCCTCTGAAAAGAGGTTTAATCTGGTACCTATGGGAACGAGCGGAAGAGGAACACACTTCAGGAGAGGGAGCAAGTCCCTACGGCTGTCTGCCCTTGTCCTTAGGAAAAGCCCGCAAACTTCCTCCCTGGGCCTTTACGGTATGCCCTTTTAGGGCCCAACTGCCAAGGGAGAGCTCTGAATTGGGGTTGTTGCTTTGATTGGGGCTGAACTTAGCTGATAGACCATGTGGTTGGTCAGGATGATTTTGCTTCTTGGCCAGTTTAGAGAAGACATGGAGGAGATGAGCCTTCCAAAGAGAGTCTCTGCCTCCAGGGAAGCAGCCCTCAGAAGGTTCTTACTATACTCTAGTAAGACCTTGGATGTGTCCAGAGCAACATCCCTGCAGAGGTGGATAAGCTCTGCTGACAAGACCACGGACAAGGAAAATACATGCCTAGAAGTTTTTGCCCCTGCTTCCAATAAACGATGAAGGGCAATTGGCGACAGAGATTCTTCTTTCAGCAGGTTGAAGGAGGCTGCTGAAAAGAGGTTGGCTTGGAAGTCTACATTTACTAGTAACCTAGCCTTTTGTTCTAAGGTTCCAGTGTTTTAACTGGGAGGCGAGCTGAGGTCCCCATGGAAATACCCACTTGTGCCACTTCAGCATCCAGAGTGATAGGTTTAATGGGCCAGGAAGGGGTTTCAAACATAAAGGGGGGGGACAGACCACCCCTTACATTGTCTAGAAAAGTCCTGGCCCTTACTAAATCTTTGGGAAAGCTCCTTAATTGTAACTAAGTAAGAAAGCAACAAGAGATCTGGTTGAGAGTTAGCCCCAGAAAGTTTCTCCAGGTTGGAAAGAATTTTAGAGTCACCAGAGCATGAAGGCCTGGGACACAGATCACTAGGCAAAAGACAGTAAACCTTGTTTACCACTTTGTTGAAACACCAGCTCTCTTCCTCCTTTGCCACCTTGACTAATGGATGAGAAGAGGCAGGGGACCCAAAGGGAGGGGGTGCCATATCAGCCTGTTTTGTATCAAACTCGTGCGAATCGACAAGTACAGAAATGACAGCTTTATACCCGCTCTCTCTCCAGGGAGGTATGACTATGGAACCCAATGTCGCTCTGCTGCACGGGAGACTTCAGGGAAAGAACAACTTGAACCCATAACTCCTCACGTGGAGCTAATGGACTGTCCCTAGTAGCAGACTCAGCAGAGTGACCCTCTACCTTCCTGTGTCATTTGAAGGAAGAACATCCGTCCCCCTCCTTCTTTTTTGACCCAACTTCATCAAAGGATGATGTAGGTCCATGGCCCGCAGTGTCAACCTCTCTACCATGTGGCTAAGGTCCTGAAGTCCATCGCAGCATGCAGGGAAAGGGCTGATTACTTACCTGCAGTGGAAGGCACTACATCCCATAGGGATTTAGAGGAATTATAGGAAAGTGGGGAATGCCGATCTGATCCCCTTCCCCAATCTGTAGGGGCTCCAATGACTGGTGACCCGTACTCATAGACTGGTGTACAGCACCTGGTGCCCAGCGCCCAGTGACCAGTCAATGACAAGTCAGGTGACTCAGATCTGTAGGAAGAGCCTTCCCCGGATCTGACAGACTTATATCTAAGCTCTCCCCTTACTGTGTGGCTCAATCCCATTGCCTACAACAGGCCCATGGGAATGAAAGGGTGCTGATTCCCGCTTGGGAGGGGGCACATCTCACGTTCAGCCCACACTGAGCTGTGGGTGAGTGGAGGGTGTTGCTCCACCGTCAGAGGAAAGTGTGAATCACTCCCTGCCCTTCTAGACAGAAGAGAGTTCTGCTCCTGCCTGAGGGGTACGTGCGACTTGCTCTCTGTCTTAGTGGAAAAGAGAGGGTACTGCTCCTCACAAATGGATGCAACTCACTATCCACCAGTTTATTACCTCCCTTGGGAGGGGGTCATTAATCTTAAGAGTCTCCGAAGAGGGGGGCACAACTCACTTTCAACATGCACTGAGCTGTGGGCAGTAGAGGGTGCTGCTCCCCCCAAGAGCTGTGTATGTATGTGGTGATGCGACTTACTCTGCCCTTCTGGAGAAAAGAGGGTGCTGCTGCTCCTCCCTGAGGGGAAGGCATGACTCACTCTCTGTCCTAGTAGAAAACAGAGGGTGCTGCTCCTCCATAACAGGAGGGTGCAACCCACTCTCCTCCTGTTTATAACCTGCCTTGGGAGGGGTCACTAAGCCCAAGAGCCTCCAAAGAGACTTGGGTAATCCTTCTCTGAGACCCGAGGGACTCCGAGAAGGAAAACCATTAAAATTCGGAGGATGACAAGGAAGGAACTCTTTTCCTTCCTTTATAGGTACATCTATGATCAGCGAAGTCCTAGGCCTCGTCTAACCATAAGCTGCAAAAGAAACAACCATCTGTCCTTTCGCAGTCTGTACAAGATAGGCTAGTGGTGAGTGTGTCCAAAGGGGCTTTCCTGTGGCCACACTTATCCACATTTTGCTCAGCCATTGCTGCTAAAGAATTCTGAAAAGATTTATTCAAAAACTTCTGTGCAAGTATATGTAAAATATGTATTTGCATGGGCTAAGTCTACGCTAATATGATAACAGCAAGAACTCACCTATTCTAGGTGTTGTATCAAAGAATTAAAACAATCACTGATATTTTAATGCAAAAAGGTAAGCAATGCTAAGCTGGGTACTGAATATTATTAAAAAATGACATCAACCAGGCTTATCAGAGAATTGGGGATGACTAAATTAGCAAACAATCAGCTGGTAAGATTGTTAATAAAAAAGGATAATAACAAGAAATACTATCCAACACTAATTCTGAGAATAAACTGGTGTTTGATAGCTAAACACATAACATAAAGGGAAAAACTGGTATGTGACCTGCTTTTCCAAAATAAAAATAGCACAAGTAGCATATTAAAGAAATGTGAGTTACGATGATTCATTAATGTAATAAACAATGAAATGAATCAAAATGAGTCAGTAAACCAAATTAGGTAAGGACAGGGATATTTTTACTAATTACCTGCCCAAGCTAGAAAATAATTCTCAACAATAATAGTTATGCTAAAACCACTGTGGGGCAAGAACCTAAATGCAAGGTAGTACAAAAAGGAAGTACAAAAATGTAACCAGAATTTTTTTTTTAATAACTAGAGAGATAGCTCAATTCGAACAGAAAAAATTCTTGATCAGGGATAATTCCACACAACAAAAATGATGCACATAAAGAATGAGCCAAATCGCGAAGTTAACACACGAAGCAAAGGAAATTCTTCTTCAATGTAAATTAAAGCAGCCGTAATGTCGGCAACTGGAAAATGAATGAAAGACAGTGCACAAGGGTAAGGTATCTGTGGGTTGGACCAGGGGTGTTCTAGTATTCTAGAATCTTCTGGTTCACCCTATGGGAGGATGAATTCTCATCATACGGTCAGGGTATTTTCTGTCCTGAAAAAAGCCTGCTACACAATAGCAACAGGTTTTGTATTACTGATATTAAAATATTTTATCACAGTCACTTTTCTTTCAGATTAGGAACCAAACAGATATTGGCTAAAAATGTGTACAAAAAAATATCTGGATAGAGTTTAATAGAAACTTGTATAAGTAAAATATAGACAAGTCCATATACAATGAAGCATGGCATTTACAAATACTGATACAGTGCATTTATAGATAGTGCAATGTAAACAGCATACCCAATGAAGCATATATTATATATATATATATATATATATATATATATATATATATATATATATATATATATATATATATATATATATATATATATATATATATATATATATATATATATATATATATATCAGGGATCCTTAAATTCTAATTTCTCTTGCAGGAATTTTTTTCCTGAAAATGAACATGGTGGCCATATATTTGTGAAATTTAATATAAAAACATTCAAGGGAGATAAAACAAGTTGTGACAAAAAAGAAAACATTGATATACCTAATTATTAAATGCACCGGAAAATGTGTCATTTTCGGTTCCAGATTTGCTGCTGCTTTAGTGTTAATACAGACCCTGAAGCAGTCTTTCAATTAAGGGATTCTTGATAAGTCCAGAAGATAAGCTTTCACACCTCTTTTGTCTTGTCTTTAATGGCTATAACGTGTTTAAGCAATTAAAACATAATGACCAAACAAGCTTAGTTTGTGACACCTCCATTACTTGTCGAACAAAAAAACAATCTGTAAACTAGACCTAGTGTCATTTAAATTTTACTTTGAGAAGGTGTTTATTTGGCAGTCTAATGGATAAACAAATCAAAGACAAGTTCATATAATGGTATTTGAGAGCTCACATGACTGATGTCCAGTTTCTCAGAGTATGTGCTGGTCAAAACCTATGATCTAGGGGGCATGTCCAGACAATATATATGGATTTCAGGAACAGGAACTCTGATACTCTGATATATATATATATATATATATATATATATATATATATATATATATATATCATTCCCCAGATAATCAAAGGGTGGTGGATGATTGAGGTTTGTCTAATAGATAGATAAATAGGTAGATTGATAGACACAGGTAAATTCAACCAGTGGATCATAAAAAAAATGATGCAAAGATCAATAAAGTGAATTTTAATCAAATTAAGCTTCTTACATATTTACAGAAAATTATAAGACAATGATTTTACTCATGCTGACATCAGCTTTCTTCAATTAATCTAATTCCACTTACACTGATCTTTGTTGCTAACATTAAGTTACATGGCTATTATCGTGAATCGTCTCAAAGGTAGTCAGCCCAGATAAGCAGAAAACAAATTTAGATATTACTGATCACATTTATTGGAGGTGGTCAATAATTTAAATTACTAATTGGATTGTTCCAACTAACAAACATGGTGGGTGGTCGAGGTCTGCGATCATTATTTATAATCATTTGTATACTGATTAGGCCTGGTGGATGGCAGATATATATTTAATATAATCATGTATCCCAAAATATCGTACACTATTATTATTATTATTATTATTATTATTATTATTATTATTATTATTATTATTATTAATCACAAGAAATTAATTATTTATCCTATAAAAAGTGAGAATTTAGTGAATATATTAAATTGCAAGTCAACTCTAAAAAAGAGACATCAACCATCATCTGGGTTTATGCTAATTATTTCACCAATTTCAAGTAAATAAAACGTTCATTATTTGATAGCAGATCTAAGTTTGTTCTGTGAATACAAATGAATGCACAGAAGAGAAAAACTATTCTAAAGCACAGCATCTTGCTCAATACAACAAATCCCCTCCCAAGGTTTATCTCTGATTTATAGCTTTACAATCTCTCTGACAACAAAGTTCCTGAGCAATCAGACATTATCTGAGTTTCCATTAAAACATCAACAGTGAAACAATCAAGGCCAATCATAAACACACCTGTCTGTACCACACCTGTACTGCAAAAAGGTTAGTAATAAAAGTTAATTAGGAAGAACTACAAATGAATCTATCTTACAGAGTTAAAAATAAACAAGAGTTGTAGCAATTTAAGGACATATGAAAAGAACAATTATTACAAAAATGCTTGAGCAAAGTTAAACTTTGGCAATACTGAATTAGATGCCTATATTTTCCAGTGTTCAACAAAATTTGTTTGTAACACGTGTGTTTCCCGGCCCATAAAGTTAAAAAATATAAAAGAAATTGAAAAAATGCTATTATTGCATTAAAATATAATCAGGTAACCTAAATATGCATACAAGCTTTCTAACAAATTTCATTTGTCTACCGTAAGTGACTTTTGCTTAATCATGCTAATGAGATTTTAATCTAAAAAGTTTAATGTGTGAAAATGTCAAAAATGTAAAAAAAAATATTCTTAAAAAATATAAAAAATTGAATTTTTTTTAAAATGACCTGACAATCTAATCAGGTCAGCTACATCAGTTACATATAATATAAATATGCCTACTGAATTTCATTTGTCTATCTCAAGTGTTTTTTTCTTAATCGTGCTAACAAGTCCAAAAGTTCAAGGAGATGTGTATTAAAACAAACCTCAAAAGATGCTGTAGTGACCTGAAAATCTAATAAGGTCATCTGCATATGAATGAAATATGTCTACCAAACTTAATTTGTCTGCTTCAAGCAGTTTTCGTACAAAAAATATGTACAAGTCCAAACAATTCAAAAACATATACAATTTTGTTTTTAAATTCCTGTAATAGCCTCAAAATCTATTCATGTCATATACATACAGAAAGAAAAATGCTATAAATATTTCATTTGTACAATCTTGCTAGCAAGCTTGTCAGGACAGATGACTGAATGGATATGACCAAATCATGATGCCCCACTGCAAGTTGTGAGGGCATAAAAAAAACTACAAATGAAGCAATTTGTTACAATAAAAAAACATTTGGAAGTCAAACATGTATTGGCATTTTGAAGATTCAAGTTGTGTTTAGATTAGTAATGACTGTTAGTGTATGAGAATACATGTAGATTATATACTTAACAATAAATACATACTATACATTTTATTTCCCAGTAAAAAAGTGGGAAAGGATGAAATTTCTAACAATCCTAATTGTGAACAGAACAAAGGACATTCACTTTGTCATATCTAGATCAGGTGTGTGTATTAGCCCTTACAGTCTTTCCTGCAACCCTTTGTGAAAAAAGTAGAGATAAATTATGGCTACTTTTTTTTTTTAAAGTAGGGAAAAATTAGGGCGAAAAAGATATATTTATGAAGAAAACTAGTATTACATTTATGTAAATTACAAAAAAAAATAAAACTGTTGCTTCACTTTCCTTTTTAAATTTCAAAAAAAAGCATGCTGTTTACATACTAGCTATCTCTCTGGTCCAGGTTTAATCTAGTTTCTTGAAAACCCGTCTTTCCTTTTACCACAAAAATACTTTCAAAAATACATATGGTTAGCAAAACAGCAATTAGTATCATATGTCAACATAAAATTGACAAAAAAGTAGGGATAATAGGGCCATTTTGGAAAAAGTTGGAGAAAATAGGGAGTCTGACAAAAAAGTAGAGAAAAGTAGGAAAAACCAGGGCTGCTGGAAAGATTGATCTTATGACTGAAATACAGTTCAGCATAAATCGCCACTCATATGCTTTGGTGACCTTCAAGGCTTGGCTGAAATCTAAAAATTAAATCCTTTTCTTTTCATGATAACAAAGCTAACAAGACACCCAGACAACAATTCAGGGTGAAAAAAATGTCTGGTCACAGCATGAAAACACTCATAGATGAATTGGACAGTTCACAGATTAACAGTGTTATGCATGGAATTATTTGCATTGGATCAATGACCAGAAACTACAGACTCCTGGGTACTAAACAAGTAATCAGTAATTACTGCCTGGACCCTGGGATTCCAAACAAGTAATCAGTAATTACTGCCTGGACTCTGGGATGCCAAACTTGGGTTTGGTTATGCTGCATTAATCATCCACCTAACTAGGCCATCTCTATCTGATCATTCCTCCATTTTTCATGAGTTCCTGCTTGAGACAATTCCATCGTGCCTGATTTGCTGCTAAATTAGGCCTGACCAGCTCCTATTTTTTTCCTAATATTATCTATAAACCTTATCAGTGAAGAAAAACAAAATTTAAGTTAGTATCATGTCTCATTATAAGTATTTCACATAAACAGCAAGTCCTGATATCTAACTATAAGACTGCAAAAATGCAATATCGTACACTTTGCTCAATGATTTCTACCTCCCCACCATCATTATACACACATGCAAAAGTGTCCCACCATCAAAAAAAGCTCTAATACAAAGCAGATGAATTGAAATTCACCTCAATTTCTGTACAAACCACTTAAATCCAGGGTGTTCAAATACCATTCAATGTACTTGATTGCCAACACAGCGGTCAACAAATTCTTACATTTTACATACAAATATAGTTCCAGCAATATCTGACAGTAATAAATAAAATAAAGATGAATATTGATGTGTAACCTAGGAAATGGAAGGGTTGAGATTTTATTAGATTGACAGTAATTATACACAACCATCTCTATTAAGATTCAAGGAAAGAGAGGAAATGACACAAAATTCCAATTTCCACTTCCACAATAATAGGTTGGAATCTTGGAACTGATCCATAAATCAATGAGAACAACTTTAAGATTTAGATTTGCCCAATTTCCTGCACAAAATGGTGGAGGTTAATAAAGAGTTAAGGCACAACTCATCAGTTGTTTTATCCTTGCCCAACTTACTTAAAACTGACAGTGCTAACAACTTTAAAAAACAGCAAGCACAGGAAGGCAGGTTACACATTCAGACTGGTCAATATCAAAGTCAGGGAAATTAAATGAATGTCAAACAGCACACCTAGTCTATATCATCAGCAGACTGCTTCACTGACTTTTCCCAATAAAACAATTCACTTCTTATAGAGATCATGAAACTCATTTTTATTTGTCCATCTGTTCACCTTCCCAGCCAAAAGTCTTAAATATTACATTTTTATCAAATTGTCCATTACCATAATGGAAAATATGGATTAGGTCCAATACCTCATGTTGATGGCAAAAACATTACAGAACAAGAGCTATTAACTATGGATGAATTTGCAAAGGGCCCTGCTCACTACAATTTGCTCAGCAGGGCCTTAAACAGAACAACTTCGGTTGAAAACCCAAGTTTGGAGAAGAGGGTATTGAGGGTCCATAATTCTACTTAATGATGATGTGGCATACTTGAAATCTGACTCATTCAAAGTCTCATCAATATAAAAGTGCATGTTAACTGGTTGAAATCCAACATTCCTTAGTAAAGTTACGTTGCTGAAGCAAAGTTTGGAGGACAGGCAAGCAGGGGCCATAACTATTCTAAATCATAATGTGGAACACTTGATATGAAACTCATTTAAGGTCTCTTTGATGGAAATCAAATTCATTCAAGGCCTAATCAATCTGAAATTAATCTACATGCCAAGTCTAATTGAAAAATCCAAACATTTTTGGCAAAGTTATCTTGTGGACTCGAAAGTGAGAAAGAATGCAATCAGGGGGCCATAACTCTTCTAAACAAGACTAAACCCATAAAAGGCACAGGTATGTCTAAGAGAGAATGTTTATACCAAACTGGATCAGGATACATGTATGTCTAAGAGAGAATGTTCATACCAAACTGGATCAGGATACATGTATGTCTAAGAG
The DNA here is from genome assembly GCA_029931535.1 of Margaritifera margaritifera. Taxonomy (NCBI): domain Eukaryota; kingdom Metazoa; phylum Mollusca; class Bivalvia; order Unionida; family Margaritiferidae; genus Margaritifera; species Margaritifera margaritifera. Next base: position 3,229,535 of record JAQPZY010001580.1, read on the forward strand.
AGAATGTTCATACCAAACTGGATCAGGATACATGTATGTTGAATGGTTTTTATGCTATGCTGGTTACAAGCAACATCCTATGTGAGGATATGAAGCTAATTGTCAAGGGCTATAACTTTGTTCAAGATGGAGTAAATGAGAAAAATCCCATAAAAGGCACATCTAGATCTATGAGACAATCTCTATACCAAATTGCATCAGAATATGGTTCTTGAACCATGCCAGATAAAAGCAACATCCCATGTGAGATATGAAGTTAACAGTATAGTGCCTCAACTCTGCTCAAATTAGACGAAACTCGTAAAAGGTACATCTAAGTCTATAAGATAATGTTCACATCAAATTCCATCTTACTATGCTCAGTGTTCATTTGTTTATTCTCTTAGACTATTATTCATTAAATGTTTGAGAAGACTGAAACATAAAGAAGAAGAGTGGTATTAAAACCAAACAAGGGACTAGAAGAAGAGTGGTATTAAAACCAAACAAGAGTCCCTTGAAGGGACTGATGTGCTACTGGTTGAAAACAATTTCCAGGAATTCAAGATAAGACCATTTCTTCCTTTTAACTGCAGAGTGTTGAAACCATCTCAGATATTCTTCATTGATAGCAAGATTTTCAAATTAGCTGCTGTGGTGAACATATAGGATGTTATGGCACCATTTTTCATTTGGTTTTGGTAAGGTTTTATGGGGGTTTAACACCATTTTTCAGCACATGATAGGCTGTACAAGGTGTCCAGTATATTTGGTGGAGGAAGAACCCAGGAAGACCACAGGAAGAACCGCTGACCCAACGGAAGCTACTGGCAAGCATTCTCACATAGCCATGTTGGTTGAGCCAAGACTCAAACTCATGTAAACTGAGGTAAGATGTATGAGTGATCTTTAAAGGCGAGCGCCTTAGACCACTCAACAACCTTAATTTAGGACGAAGCTGACATCATTAGAAGTCTTTTGGTGAAAACCCCATGTCAATATGACCAACCATTCAGGAAGAGTAGTGACAACAAGATTTTCAAGATGACCAATGTGGCTGCCATATTGGATGTATGATTAGTACCATTTTAATTTAGGACCAAGCAGGTATCATGAGAAGATTTTTGGTGAAAACCCTATGTCAGTATGGCCATCCATTTCAAAGGAGTAGAGATAACAATATTTTCAAGATGGCCACCATAGTGACTATATTGAGGGTCAGTTTGCATCATTTTCATTTAGGACCATCCAGACACCATAAGAACTCTTCTGGTGAAAACCCCATGTCAAAATGACTTTCCATTTAAGAGGAGTAATAATAATGAAATTTCCAAGATGGCCACAATGGTGGTCATACTGGATGTCAGATTTTAATTTAGGACCAACAAGACACCATAAGAAGTCTTCTGGTGAAAATGTCATGTTGATATGACTTTCTGTTTTGGTAATGATAACAAGATTTTCAAGATGGCTGCCATGCTGGTTATAATGTGGCATCATGGTGGCATCATATTCATTTAGGAACAACTAGATATCATCAGAAGTCTTCTGCTGAATACCCCATGTCAATATGACTTTCAGGAGGAATACCAATAACAAGATTTTCAAGATGGCTGCCAAGGTAGCCATATTGGACATCAGATTGGCACCATTTTCACAAAGGAGCAACTAGAAATCATAAGAAGTCTTTAAAACCCCAAGCTTTTATGACCATCCTTTAAGAAGGAGTAACAATAACAAGATTTTCATAATGGCCACTGTGATGGCCATACTGAATGTCCAATTGGCACTGTTTTCATTTAGGACCAACTAGACCATGGGATGAATGTGTGTGTAAAGTTTCATAGCAATCCTCCATGTAGTTTATGATTAGTTGTAATAACAATCTTGTGCTAACGGACAGACAGAAAACTGTTGACAGACAACAGAATGTGAGTTATGATTATTCATAATGAACAATAAAAAGAATCAAAATGAGTCTGTAGTCTACAATAGCGACAGGTAAGTGTTGCATAATTAAAATTAGTTTTACCCCACCCACCCAAAGAAAAACTAAATTTTAATAGCAGCAATTACTTATCCTGTCGCTATTGTTTAGCTGAATTTGTCAGTTGGGGGGGGGGGGGGGTAGGCTGATGCTCTAGTTAAACTGATCAAAAACAGAGAAAATGGAATGTACTCACCGTAGAGGGAGAGGTCCATCTTATAGAAGGTTGGTGTCTCTCTGAGCCACATGTTGTGCTGCAACAATGGGCCCCAGAGAAGGTACCGGTAGTGGAGCTACCGAAGGTAACTGATTTTTAGTGATAAGTCCCGGTTGGCAAAGCTGGGAAACAGAATCATAACTCCCATTAAACCGGAGACAGCCAGTGTCAATAGACAAGGCATGGATCTCACTTTGTCGTCTCGCAGACACAAGAGCGAGTATGAACACAGTCTTAAGTGTGAGGTCCTGAAAGGAGGCTTCCCTCAACGGTTCATAGGGGCTTTTAGTTAAAGACCACAAAACACAAGAAAGATTCCATCTGGGCATAAGAGAGCGGGAGACGGGTCTCTGGAGCTCAAAGTACTTAATAAGATCAGCAAGGTACGAATCTGAACCGATTGCCGTGCCCTGAGAGAATTTAAGTGTGTTAGAGATGGCAGCTCGATAGCCCTTGATAGTGGATACTGAACATCTTTTGGTCTCAAAAAGGAACAAAAGGAAATCAGCAACAGAAGTTATAGAGGGGCAGATAGGATCAACATTTTTCCTACTGCACCAATCACAGAAAATTCTCCACCTGGCATCATGGACCTTGGATGTAGAAGCTCTCCTGACCTGGATGATGCACCTGGCAACCTGCCCGAAAACTTGTTCTGGCGCAGAGATCGCTTGAGATGAGCCAAGTGTGAAGGTGGCAAATGTGTGGGCTGTTGTGGAGAAGGGATCCCCTGTGTTGAGACAGGAGATCCCTCTGGTAAGATAGAGACCTGGGTCTATCGATCAACTGCTCTAGCAGATCGCTGAACCATGATCGCTCAGGCCACAGTGGGGTGATGAGAATGATCTTCGCAGTGGAAGCTGAATGCGTCCACTGCCCATGCTTTCTGGTCCAGGACCGGAGATACGTAAAAGGGAAGTCTGTTGTTGAGCCTGGTCGCAAACAGAGCCACTAGGGTCTTCCCCAGAGTGTGAACTGGGACTCTGTTACGGAGCGGTGAAGATACCATTCCGTGAGGATGGCTCGACCTGTCCTGGACAGGCTGTCCGCTAATATGCTCTTCTTGCCTGGAATGTGGCAAACTCGGATTGTGATGTCTTCTGAGGCTGCCCACTGGAGGAGGTTCCAGACCTCCACGCAAAGAGAAGGGGCATGTGTGCCTCACTGACGTCGTTGATATGCTATGACGGACATGTTGTCTGAGGAGACCATGATGCAGCGACCCTATACTCTGTCGATGCACCCTTGCAACGCTAGAAATACTGCTTTAATTTCAAGGTTGTTGATGTGTAGGTATGATTCGACCTGAGTCCAAAGACCTTGGAGAATTACGCCCTCCATTTATAAATGAGCACCCCAACCGGAATCTGATGCATTGGCGAACAGATAGGAGTGGGGGTCGGGTTCTTATATTGGGACCCCAGCCAGGAATCTATTCCGATTCATCCACCAGTGCAAGTGGTGGTGAAAGTCCAATCCCAGTGGGATCAGGGTTGATAGAGAATCTCTGTGTGGTTTCCACCTTGCGAGGAGGAGGAACTATAGAGGGCGTATATGGAGACATCCTAAAGGAACCATATCGGCAGCGGCATTCAAGGTTCCCAATAGATAAGGGCGAGCAAATAATGATGTTTTGCTCGAAGCGCCACTAGAAGAGCCATGATTCGATCTACCCGTGGAACCTGGACCAAGTTCTGGTTCATGAGGAAATTCATCCCCACATAAACAAAGTCCTGTGATGGAATGAGTTCCGACTTTTCGAGGTTTGGTAAAAGACTCAACCGAGTTATGGCAGACCAAGAACAGAATGGAACAGATCCTGATGAAGGGACTGAACCTGGACATTGTGGATCAGCCAGTTGTCGAAATACTGCAGAATCGGTGTTCCCAGTAATCGAAGGTAGGCCACAACCACTCCCATAATTCAGGTGAAGACTCTGGGTGCAGAAGAGATTCCGAACGGCAGAACCCAGAATTGAAAAACTTCATGGTCTAAGCAAAACCGGAGATATTTGCGGTGTGAAGGAAAAATCAGGATGTGCAAATAGGCATCCTGAAGGTCGATGGAGTCTGCCCAATTGGACGGACAAAGTGCATTCCAGATCGAAGAGGTTGACTCCATCTTGAACGGTTCCTCCAGAAGAAAAGGTAGAGTGGGGAGAGATTGATTATGATCCGAATTTCCCACTTTTCTTGGTGACCAGGAAGATTCGGGAGTAGAAGGTGGAAGACTGATCGTTCAGGACCCTCTTGACTGCCCCTTTCTGCGGAAGGGTGTGCACCTCTTCCCTCAAGTTCACCAGATTGGACTGGGGAAAGATAATGGGGGTCCTTGATAGCGGGGGTTGTTCTCACTGGAGCTGATAACCCTACTTCACAATGGAGAGGACCCACCCATCATCCGTGATGCTTGACCAAGCCTCTGAAAAGAGGCCTAGGCGAGCACCTACGGGGATGTTAAGGAGGGTGATACATGGCAGAAGAGGGGTTGGATCCCAAGGGCTGTCACCCCCCCCCTTCCTCCTGTGGGAAAGGAAGGATGTTTATAGCACTTCCACTTTTGGAGTCTGCGGCGACCTTGGTGCCGTGGACCCGACTGACAAGGAGGAGGTCTAGTTTGAGGTTGCAGATTGGACTGGTGTTGCGTCCGCTTGAAGAACTTAGCAGATGGCCCGAGGGCGATTCACATTAACATGCTTCCTGGTCAATTGCAATGGGCCAGGAGTGGATGTAAAGGATCGATTATGATGATCCAGCAAGTCTTGAGAAGCCATGGTTGGTATGAGGCCACCAAGAGGGTCTCAGCTTCTAGTGGGGCAGCCCTTAGAAGGTCTTTACTGTGGTTAAGTAAGACCTTCGAGGAGTCCAATGCAACGTCACAGTGGATGTCCAGAAATTCCGCCGATAAAGCCATTGCAACAGAAAGCGCATGCCTGGACATCCTGGCCACAGCTTCCAACATGCATTGTTCAAGGAGGGCTCTCTCAGCATACTAAATGCAGTTGCTGAGAACAGATCGGAATGTGACACAATGGTTAAGAGTAACCGGGTTTTCTGCTCCATGGCATCAATTATTTTTATTGGAAGGCGAGCACAGGCTCCCGTAGAAATGCCCACTTTGGCCGCCTCAGCGTCCAGATGGGGAGGTTTGGTAGGCCACTTTGGGGAATGTACCCTGTAACTGGCAGAAGAGACCAGTGGTTTAAATGTCAAGGGAGGGACGAACCACCCTCGACATTGCCGAGCTATGTTTTTGCCTAGCCAAAACCTCTGTGAGAGTTCCTCAATGGTTGGGGAATGAGGGAGAAACAAGAGGTCTGGTTGTGTTTGCTCCCCGTAGATCTTTTCCATAACGGAAAGGATCTTTTTGGATTGTGTGCCAGATGGTTTGGAGCATAATTCCGGGAGTAAGAGGCGGTAAACCTTATCAAAGGACCAGACCTCTTCTTCCTCTTCCACTTGCCAAAAGCTGAGATTCTCAGAATATTATACAAAATTAGCAAACCTTTCTTTCATATGTTTAAAACATTCAGAGATTGTCAAACAGGAAATTTTACGTGCAAAGCAACAATTTTCAACTTGTTTCAGGCAATTCAACACCGATTGTTCTGCCCTGCTTTTCTCAACTTCAACCAATAATGTCAAAAGGATGATTCCCTTGTTTCAAGCATTAATTTTCAGTGTAAAATCCCTCTCAAGCTTGTAAATTTTCTCTATGATTTCAGTCTTGAAATAACTAGTTTTACTGCCTATACTGGCCATTCACTCTGATGCCTAATGTTTCAACCTTTATTTTGGTCATCAACTTTGTGTGACAGCCTAATAATTTGCACTGTATTGCTGTAACCTCCTGTTATAAACTTTGTGTGACAGCCTTATTATTTGCACTGTATTGCTGTAACCTCCTGTTATAAACTTTGTGACAGCCAAATAATTTGCACTGTATGGCTGTAACCTCCTGTTATAAACTTTGTGTGACAGCCTAATAATTTGCACTGTATTGCTGTAACCTCCTTTAATCAACTTTGTATGGCAACCTAGTAATTTGCACTGTATTGCTATAACCTCCTATTATAAAATTGTTGTGACAGCCCAGTAATTTGCAATGTATTGCTGTAACCTCCTGTTATAAACTGTTTGTGACAGCCTAGTAATTTGCACTGTATTGCTATAACCTATTATAAACTTTTTGTGACAGCCTAGTAATTTGCACTGCATTGCTATAACCTCCTTTAATAAACTTTGTATGACAGTCTTGTAATTTGCAGTGTATTGCTATAACCACCAATTATAAAATGTTTCTGACAGCCTAATGACATGTACAATATTGCTATAATCCCATTATAAACTTTTGTGACAGCCTAATAAATTGTACTAAAACTTTTGTTACAGCCTAATAACTTGTACTATAATATAGCAACCTCCAATCAAAACCTTTTGTGACAGCCTAATAACTTGTACTAAATTGTAGCAGCCTAAAGTCATAAACTTTTGTGACAGCCTAATGACATGTACAATATTGCTATAATCCCATTATAAACTTTTGTGACAGCCTAATAACTTGTACTAAAACTTTTTTGACAGCCTAATAAATTGTACTAAAACTTTTGTGACAGCCTAATGACATGTACAATATTGCTATAATCCCATTATAAACTTTTGTGACAGCCTAATAACTTGTACTAAAACTTTTTTGACAGCCTAATAACTTGTACTAAAACTTTTTTGACAGCCTAATAACTTGTACTAAAACTTTTTTGACAGCCTAATAACTTGTTCTATACTATAGCAACCTCCAATCATAAACTTTTGTGACAGCCTAATAACTTGTACTAAAACTTTTTTGACAGCCTAATAACTTGTTCTATACTATAGCAACCTCCAATCATAAACTTTTTTGACAGCCTAATAACTTGTACTAAAACTTTTTTGACAGCCTAATAACTTGTTCTATACTATAGCAACCTCCAATCATAAACTTTTTTGACAGCCTAATAACTTGTACTAAAACTTTTGTGACAGCCTAATAACTTGTTCTATACTGCTGCAACCTCCTGTCATAAAATCGTGCATGTGATGACTCATTTCTCAAGAAAATCCTGGGTTTTCATCATGATTCCTCTTGTAATGTTTTTTTTTTCTTCATAAATTCACACAATTTTTAGCCTATAAAGATGTGGGGTTTTTTGTTGTTTTTTTTAAAAGCCCCACCCAATAGTGCATGAAAACATAAACATTGTCTTGTTATTGAACATGTCTTGGGACTATAGCCTATCCTTGCAAAACCTAATCCAATTATGGCACAGAATGCCTCCATTGTACTGCTGATTTGAGTTACCACACTGCTTAACCCAATAAAGATTTTGTAAAACTTTTCAGTAGCTCTAGCAAAAATATCATCTCAGATTATCAAATACTTCATTTTGCACTATATTCATAACATAAGATCACAGTTGAATTGCTCTATAATGGTAATCATTTTACTTTCTGTTGCTGTGGCATCAACCACATGTTGGGGTAACTTCCCCTTAGCAGCATACTGAAATATTCAAAAACTTAATCTGTAAAACTATGACACAACCAGAAAATTATTCTTCAAACAGGAGTCCCTCGAAATGACTGATGTTGTATTGGTCACAAAGAATTTGCAGGTATCCAAGATAAGACTGTTTCTTCATTTTAACTGCTGAGTGTAGATACCCTCTCTAATATTCTTCAGCAATAACAAGATTTTCAAATAGGCCACTGTGGCAGTCATATTGTTTGTTTACGAATGGCACCATTTTCATTAACGACCAAACAGACATTATCAGAAGTCTTTTAGTGAGAACCCCGTGTCAATATGAGCATCCATCCAGCTGGAGTAGCAATAATAAGATTTTCAAAATGGTCATTGTGGCAGTCATAATGTATGTAAGATTGGCATCATTTTCATTCTAGACCAGCTAGATATCAAACAAAGTCTCTTGGCAAAAGCTACATGTCGATGTGGCCATCGATTCAGGAGTAGCAATAACAAGATATTCAAGATGGCCATGGTGGCCATACTGGATGTCAGATCTGCATCATTTTCATTTAGGACCAATTAGACACCGTAAGAAGTCTTCTGGTCAAAACCCCACATCAATATGACCATTCATCTAGGAGGAGTAATGATAAGATTTTCAAGATGGCTGCCATGCCATGGCAGTCATAATGGATGTCAGACTGGCACCATTTCCATATAGGACCACTAGATATCTGTGGTGGTCATACTGGATTTTCAAGTGACACCATTTCCATTTCGGACCAACTAGACACTGGAATGAATATGTATGTAAAGTTTCATGGCAACCCTTGAAGTAGTTTAAGAGCAGCAATGACAACAAACTTGTGCTAACATATGGACAGACTAATAGATGACAGACAAATGACAAACAATGGACAACAGGCCATTCCATAAGTTTTCTGGTCTATGACCAGTAGAGCTAAAAACTACATTGAATTATTATTATCTTTATTATAATGTCTTTGACATTAAAATGCATGAAGGAATTTTAAAACTATTAAATAATGGAAGTCTGAGCAAATTCAAATACAGATTTATCTAATTATAACACTATTCATGGGAATCATATAGCATACCACCTTATAGTCTGACCGCCGTACAAAGAAGTACATGATGCATATAATTTTACCACCACTTAATGAAATGGGATCCATGACAATACTCGCCTTAGAACTGGAACTTTGTATTATGATGAAAGGCCATATAGTGTGGGAGTGTATTATTATGAAGGGCTATATAGTGTGGGAGTGTGTTATGATGAAAGGCCATATAGTGTGGGAGTGTTATGATGAAGGGTCATATAGTGTGGGAGTGTGTTATGATGAAGGGTCATATAGTGTGTAAGTGTGTTATGATGAAGGCCCATTTAGTGTGGGAGTGTGTTATGATGAAGGGTCACATAGTGTGGGAGTGTGTTATGATGAAGGGTCATATAGTGTGGGAGTGTGTTATGATGATGGCCCATATAGTGTGGGAGTGTGTTATGATGAAGGGTCATATAGTGTGGGAGTGTGTTATGATGAAGGGTCATATAGTGTGTGAGTGCAGTATGTCTCTTGCTTAATATACAAAACTATTTTCTTATTAAAAAATCTGCTTTGTGATAAAACATGTTGCCCTATGTTTCAGTTTTTGTTGCCCTATGTTTCATTTTTGAAACATTTCTTATAAATCATTCACAAAGTTAACATTGTATTAGAGGGAAGCAGGATAAATGTATTGTTTCACTCCATAACACATCCATGCCATCCCAACCAATTAATTAATTAAACAAATGTAAATGCAAAATAAATGTGCAATAAGGAAAAGACTTGATTGTGTTTGCTAATGAAAGCAATGCAATAAAACACAACAGTACTATAAACGACACATTATATACCCACCCTGTGTTTAATAGTCCCATATGGAGACACTTAACACAAAATTAAATGTCCAGAGACCATTAATGTTTTATTAGACTTATCATGACCATGACCCATGAAATATCACCACAGAATCTATAGGTTCTTTTACTACTTCAAATGCAAGCCATCCACAAAGTTTGCTCAAGGAACTTACATTAGTTATTCTTCAAAATCTATCTTTTTTTGGCCAAAACTACTTCGACCTTTGACTCCAACATCAATAAAATTCTTTCACATCTTAAGTGCAAGACCTCCACAAACTTTGGCCAAGATGCAAGGTCTAGAAGTAAAGTTATTATGCAAAAAAAACATTTTTCTTCCTTTAGAGTAACCTTGACCTTTGACCCTCTGACCCCAAAACTAACTGGGGTCTTCCTTACCACAAGTGCAAGCTCTCCACAAGTTTGGTAACTGCAGATGATGGAGTACTCGATCCATTGTGCAGAAATGATATGTCTTTTTTCAGCCACAGTGGCCTTGACCTTTGACCATTTGGCCCCAAACTGGATAGGCCTTTTCTTTACCACAAGTGCAAGCAACCACAGAGTTTGTTCCAGGTATGTTATGTAAAACTAACGTTACTGTGCAGAAACCATTTTTCTTTCTTCAGTCATAATGACCCTGACCATTGACCCCAAACAGAGAGGGTTCAACCTTAATCCCGGTGCAAGATATCCACAAAGTTTGGTAACTGTAGAGGATGGAGAACTCGAGTTATTGTACAGAAACCATGTCTCTTCTTTCAGTCAGTGACCTTGACCTGTGACCTTTTGACCACAAGATCTATATGGGTTCTTCCTTACCATATTCCTAAACCTTCTGCAGAGTTTGGTAACTGTAGATAGTGGTCAACGGGAGTTATTATGTGGAAACCATTCTTTAGTCACAGTGACCTTAACTTTTGAGCTTCTGAGCCCAAAATCGATAGGGTTCTATCTTGCCCCAAGTGCAAGCCATCCTGAAAATTTAGTAACTGTGGAGGGAGGGCAACTTGAGTTATTGCGCAGAAACCAAATTGGTAACAGACAGATGCACAGACAACATCATAGCATAAGACGCTCCACTTAATGAGGCATATAATGAACATCAAATTGTCAAAAATACAACATTCTATAGAAACCATTTGGGAAGACCAATATGCAGATACAAATTCTAGATTTTTCATAAAAATTTCAGGGTTTATTTTGACAAAGGATTCCAGATATTATGTTTGGGAGTTATCACACATATCTAAAATGCAAATTCATGAACTGCATCTGTTTCCTTTTCATAGCACTTTAGGTGTAAAATGATATCCAATTTTCTACAGACATTAAATGTATAATTTCCTATATCCAATTTTCTAGAGACATTAAATGTGTAATTTCCTAGCAATGAAAGGTTTATGAAATTATACATACTTCAATAAACTTGAGATTTAACTTCATATGATCAATTTTGCTCTGAATGAAAGAATTGTTATGGTAACAATAGTTCTGAACATACCGTTTAAATTAAATCATTAATAAATGTAATATGACAAACCACCACCACCCTTGAAAGTGAATGGTATCATCCAAAACTTTAAAGAAATTAATATGTATCTTCTTCACTTGGCATTAAATTGTAACACTAAATTAGGTGCCTACTCATACTGGTACAAAAATGATACCTACCATGACCTAAGTAATTTGTTGATGATCAAATTCTTCCACAGATCTTTCTCTTAGTGGTCGCTTCCTTTGGATCTCAGACATGGTCAAGGCCTGGAAACTTTCCTTGAGGACACTTATCCTTTAAAAAGTTCATCTTATGATGGCGTTAAATGTAAAATATACTCCTGACGTCATATCTGATAAAGTTCCACATAAATGTGTCATGGCTAATATATCTCTAACAACTTCCTTTATGTTGATATTATTTCCGTAACACCTTCCTTAATTCCAATATCACAGAAATGTGTCATCGCTAATATTTCTCTAACAACTTCCTTTATGTTGATATTACATGTATTTCCATAACACCTTCCTTAATTCCAATATTACTTTTGTAACATCTTCCCTCCTCCATTCACCTGGATGCCTTTCCCTGCAGGTGCCTGATCTGAACAAATGTGGAACAATTAAAATCTGTCACCTCAAATCAATAGATAATAAAACTAAAGCAGAATCCATCCAGAAAGTAGGTCAGGTAAGATAGTCATATAATTGTAAGGTCCCATTTGTGTTTTCATTGCTGCCCTAATGCTGCACTTCAAGTGTCAATATCGAACCAGATTTTCAAAACATTGTAAAGTTTTGTTGCATAACTGAGTAATGCGTAATTCATGTACATGTATATCCACACAAGCTGTTCTCATTAAAAATTCTACAAGATGCTCCGGTGTTGCAGGATATTCACAGCTCGCTTTAATATCTTTGATAACACTAAAACAAAGCACTTCAATCTTTTGATCAAGTATCATTAAATTTGTGAATTCAACTTTTCTCAGACATTAGGTGTGTTACAAAAGTTATCACGCACTGAAAATATGTGAAACAGTTTCCTACTCTGACTCTGTGAAATAAGGCCTGCATCATACTTGTTAAAATCTGCTCAGGTCTCTAAGTTGATCCGAATTTGTCCTTTCTCTCAAAATAAAGAAATATTTGAACACAATTTCTGATTCATGATATTTTTTATATAATCTCAATCCAACTAAAGGAATCTTTTAAATAAAAGACAAATAAATCCACTGAAGTCAACACACAACATCCTGTTGAACAAATATCTGTTGTCTGGAATCTAAAATACCAACAAACCCAATGTCATATTTGCATATTCATGAACAAGTCTCTCTGTTCAATGGGAGAAATTCAGACTTATTTCCAAACATAGTCCCAATGATCTATGATTCCATGTAAATGCCTTGGGATTATCTGCAAATTGCAGTTCGAATATATACACCACTGAGTTTTCAATGATCAATCAATGAAGCCATACAGCGTATACAATCAACGGGCAGAGAGCCAGCCAGTGTGCTCTAGCAGGTATGAAACTGTTCAAAACACCTCAGTTAGTTGTGACTAGGAAAAACAAGTGATGAATAGTACAGAAAATCAAACATCATCTTTGCTCACTTAACCATCTTTGCCTGGTTAAGAATTATGATGAAACTTACTATATATGCTTGCTGATAAGTTAAGTCCAACTGCAAACAACACAGACCCTGAACTGCCACTGCATAATGTGCCTGCAGATTAGGATCTATATTGTTTGTTCTACAGTTTACTTCTAATAAACTGCATAGACCCAGATCTGCCAGTGCATTATGTGATGGCAGATCTGGGTCTATGCAGTTTGCACTGGGGCCAGTCTTAACAGTCAGTATATATTGTACATTTTTGCTCAACTATTGCAAAACATGAAATAAAATGGAGACAACAATCTTGTTTAGAATGTTAGGCATCTTGGAACAAAGTATTTTTTAAGGAATACAAAATCCAGTAACATTTCTTTTTTACTTCTTAAATATAAGCATACATGCATTTTTTAAGTATATATTAGTAAATAAAACATATTTTTGACCAAACAGTCCTCAAAGCCTATATCTATATCTAGGAGTTAATCAATATTCTGTACATTGTAAATCCTTTTTCTTTACTGTGTGGAGTTGCATGACTTGGTATGTAAATGTTTCAACAGTACTATAGCCATTAGTGAAAACTAGGTCACTGTGCCCTATATTTCATGGTTCAGTCCTTAATAGTTTCAGCCACAAAGTATTATCAAGATTTATTTTTTCCATCAATAATAATAATAATAATAATAATAATAATAACAATTATTTATTATTATTATTATTATTTGTGTATTGAATACAAAAAACAGCCATTGTAAACAAACTTATTCAATACATGTGCCATATAATTCTAAAATCAGCTGGCTATTGATGAAATATAAAATATCAATTCAATCTTAAATTCAAATAAGTAAAAGTGGATATTTTTCAAAGCAGATGTCATAAATATATTACTGCCCATGAAAGCCTTGTAATGAAGTACAGCATACACATAATTGTATTATCACTTAATGAAATGGGATCCATACCTAATAACAGGAACAGTGTTATAATGAATGAATTTATAGTGAGACCATCTTGTAATGAAGTACAGCATACATATAATTTTATTATCACTTAATGAAATGGGATCCAATTATCTGCCTTATAATTGGAACTGTATTATAATGAAGGGCCTTATAATGAGAGGGTGCTGCACAAAGTGCCAACAACAATCCCAAAACAGGCTTGTGATAAAATATTCAAAATGATAAGCTTCATTCCTGCTTCTAATGTACCATAAGATGACTTCTGTTTTAAAAAAAATGTATTACCAGTATGTTTGCAAAGCAAATTAAGATGTCATAACAACAAAAGATTTTTTTGGGACTTTTTCATTCAAATCTTGTTCTGTTAACAATACAGGGTAAATGGTCCTACACTGTAATACATTTATTAAAATAGGCTTTGCCGTATTTAATATAATTTGTGCAAATGATGCACACTAACTGAAAAGCTTCTTTAACCAATATAATACAATATTTCTGTACAAGGCCTTCCCTTTAACAAAGTACAATGGGACGATGGCAGCGAAATTTAACACTTGTGGCTGCAATTAAGGGTTCTGAAAAAAACTGAAGAAAAGGAATCAATTTTCCAATTGAACTGTCAGAGTTTGTTCTGACTCATAACAATGATTTCATAAAAATGCCAATCTTTGAAACATGGTTTTCATTTCTATGTTTGAATGTTCCAGTAATCTGCTCTTCTAACTACAGTCAACCCTGTCTTAAAGGTTACTTCCATAAGGCAACTACCTATTTTGAACAGCCTCTTTTTCCAGATCCCTTAAACCAAATTATTATAGAAAATTACCTAGATTAAGCATCCACCGGTCTTTGAAGATTACTTATCATACTCCCGACAGGTGGTTGTGTAAGAAAGGTTAGACTGTACTTCAACAGCTCTAATGTAAAGAAGACAATTACCAATTTTAAAAGAGAACCCTTTTAGCATATATACTTCCATACATTTTGGATTCAACTGCAAACTGCATGGATCCAGATATGCCTTCACATAATACACTAACAGATCAGGGTCTATGTTGTTTGCAGTTGCACGCAACTTATATGCTACTTTATAATTGACCACAAAAATTAACCAGAGCCGAGGGCTCCTCACTCTGGTACTGTCCCTTTTTGTCTGAGAGGGAAAAAAAATTATTTTAAAAAAAAAGTTATTTGAAGCAGGGGCCCAAATAAGGAATAGTTCTAAAAGTTCTCCTTGTTACCTGGGTTACAATTTTTTTAGCAAATATCTGTGACCATGGTATTTACTGACTTTGATCCATGGCATTCAGTGAATGGGTGATAGTCATTAACAAGAGAGAGGTTAAGAAAAACACATTTTGGTGTTACATGGTACATGTATGTGGTATGTTGTATGCATGTATAGAGTTCAACGACACATCAGCACAATCTTAGCAATACAGTGTCAAGCAAAGCTATACCAACATATTGATGGGATGACTGATTTGGATCTGGTAAATAATTATGAAATTTGCCACCTGATGTGTGATTTTGCCATCTATTGTTACCCTTGGTAGCATATGCTTGCTGCCAGCAAGTAAAAAACTATTTGATCTTAGTATGAATAACACTAAATTGTTCAGACCTAATCTCTAATAACATAATCCAGATAACAGTACCTGGAGGCACTACTGTGTATGAGTTATCTTCCACTCTAAGGTATGTAACTCTCATATTACACAAAATATGCTTGTCATCTGCAATCTTCTGATGACAGGAGTACCAAATAAATGCCAGATTCATCTAGGAAAACTTCACAGATATTAAATTTATCACTTTCACTCATGAATTTTTTATGTGATGGAAAAGAGTGTGTATCCCCTAGACGAGACTGTTGAGACCTGAAAACAGGCAGTCATTTAATCTGTAGAATAGAAATGGAAACATGCATTCATGAAAATAAAGGATAATTTCAACTTCTGCATACCTGTGTCACTTAACAAACATTCTTCCTGACATGCCCTTCAAACCACTTCACACAAAGGAGAAATGATATGTAACACTATTTCTATTGGAACTCATCCATCACTGACAAGATATTTCCTGTCAATGTCCAAAGAAAATACTTGTCATAAAAATCCGTATTTGTCTAATGATAAAATCTGGGGTACGATCTTACATTGACTGAAAAGTAGGGAATAAGCTTATCAGAGGAGAAGTATGGATTTCTCTCACTTATGCAAGACTTTCATGCATAAAAATATGCCACAATTGTTGGACAAGTCAGGATTAAACTTAAGCATATCATCACATAAATATGTAGTCTTTGGCATTTTGGCATAAGTATGCATTAGGACAACTAAGGAGGTCTGGACAGACTCGTGACCTGACGAATAATAATCCTCAGAACTTTGTTTAGTACAAAACTCTCAATCTGGCTCAGAGTCAGAAACATTTTGGCATACAGTAAGTTTTTCATGAAAACAGTTTGACTTAGAGAACTTTTGGCACAAAACTCTCACTCTGATGCAAAGTCAGAAACATTTTGGAATACAAGTTTTTCAGAAGTAAAGTTTGACCAAGAGAACTGTCGGGATTTGCTAACTTTTATGTTTAATCAAATTCTAAAGGATATAATTCTTACTATTAAACTAGGGAGTCGCAATAGCTTGGTAAAGCGTCAGACTCTGACTCAAAGTATCGCTGGTTCGATACCCACCAAGGCCAGTCTGGGTCAGCTGCATCAGTGTTTCCTTGTTATGATATAGCCAATAAAAAGAAAACAAAAAAGTTTTGAAGTTGCAATTCAAGTTTCATGTATAACAAATTTAAAGAATATAGGACCTTAACTCTGGGAAAATTGTTTACATCTAGAAATCTACCCTTGGATTATTAACTACTTTTCTAAAAGAAACCCAAACAGTGAAGACCAAGCTTAACATACACACCATTTTCTGTTAAATTCTAGTTGGTACAAGTTTGATAATTGCATTGAAAGATTGCTTCATGGCTTACGTCCCACTCTTACTGACTTGCAATATTTGGGTATCAAGTTGATCATATTGGTACTGACAGATGAAAAGTTGACCTATTCAGTCGATTAAAAATTCTGAAAATGGTTTTCCTTTGAAGCCCCTAGTATCAATGATGCTTAAGGACATCACAAACAAAATACCCAGACATGCACTAATGCAGTGCTAATTATTATTTCCCTAATGTACCCCAGAAATTCTCCAAGATGGAGGGTATCTTTCTTTTCTGACTATATATATGTGTGTGTGTGTGGGGGGGGGGGGGGGGGGGGGGGGGGGGGGGGGGGGGGTAGGTGTGTGTAGGTGTGTGTGTGTGACACAAAACTGGTAATGAAGCAGTTGCAAAACAGTTTCTCATGCTTCAAGGTAATTAAGCTCTTTGCCATGGAAAGAAACAAATTTACAAAAACAAAACAAACAAAACACACAACACAAAGCTGAGAGAAAGCATGAACTATTTACATGTTCGAATAGCTGGGGAAATCTTCACACAAAAAAAAAGAGTTTGATAATGAAAAAAAAAGATGAAAAACAATAGCAAAATCTGTAAATATATGTCTATTTTGTGTTGGTGTCAGAAAACCAAAACTTTATCAAAAATAATCAAAGGTGGGGTGGAATGAATAACAGAGAACCAAACTGATTTTACCTAATTCCTCTGGTACAAGGGTCTGAAACTATGCATAGCAAGAAACAATGCCATCTAAGATCAAAAACTAAAACATGTGCTAAAAATTATATCCCAGTAAAATTATGCATGGAGAAGGTAGTAAAGGAAATGTATCATGAGAATGTTGTATCAAGATATGGAAAAAAAGATAATAATAATAATAATAATAATAATAATAATAATAATAATAATAATAATAATACAGTAATAATAATAATAATTTTAAAATTTTATTTAAATCTCAAAGAGTATTTATATGGGTAACTGGAGTTTAATCAGTGATTATATAGCTATATTTTTATTATCTCATGTAACCACTGTAAACATTATCATGCAGAAAATAAATTCAGACTACAATGATCTTGGTCCCTTTTATTACAAAAGATTTGTTTGCAATCCATTATCGTTACATTTAATCTTTTATTCACTTTAAAATCTTAAATTTGAACTTTTAACATAAACAGCACCCAAGAAATAAAATTTTAACACAAAATTTGAAGAAAGTCGTTGAGCATGAAATATAGGTCACAGAGATCTCTTTCAGAAAAAGAATGTACAACTTATCAAGATGGACCAAGTCAAGAAGTTTCATTATTGTAGGTAGGATAGTATATATATAACATGCCAAAAACTCATGTGGTCATGAGCTAAATGTAAAAACTTAACCAAAGCCAGTCAAAGATAAAAGATAGGTCAAGATGAGCCTCTTTTGTTGTAAGAGTGTGGTAGTAACAGAGATGCATATCATCATCAATTTCATGATTCTAGCATGAACAGTGCCTGAGAAATAAGCATCAAACACAAAAATTTAACCCAAATCAGTGAAGCATAAAATATTGTCCATACTGACCAACTACTGAAATTAGGGAGTAGAACTCATCAATATGATACCCAAGTGTCATAATTCTATGTGGGATAGTATGCAATCAGCATTCCAAAAACTAAATGCAACAACTTAATCTAGGCCAGTAAAATGGGAAATACAGAAACCTTTTTTGGTATGGGAGTAGCACTAATAGAAATGTATAAAATCACCTAGTTTAATGATTCAAACATGAACAGTAAAAATGTCAAACTGAAGCAAAGAGTGAAATGTGAAATATAGGCCACAGTGACCTACTTTTAAGACAAGGGTGTAGTACTCATCTAGATGCATCCTATCATCAAGTTTTATTATTTCAGGTATTGCAATATTGTTATGGAGATAAAATGCCAATGCAGTCATAGCTAAATGAAAAAACTTAACATAAGCCAGTAAAATGTAGAAAGTAGGTCACAATGACCCTCTTTTGTTGTAAAGATGTGGTACTAATAGGGATGAATGCAATCACCGAGTTTGATGATTCTGGCATGAACAGAGCTTGAGACTGAACACAGAGTGAAGGATGAAATATGAGTCACAGTGACCTATTTTCATGCTATGGGTGTAGTACTCATCAAAATACATCCCCTCACCAAGTTTCATGAATTCAGACATAACAGTATATATACACAGTGTTAAAAACCTATCTGGTCATGAGCTAAATGCAAAAACTTAACTTACCTCTAGTTTGTAGATGTGAGCTAAAATTGTCGCAATGATTTGGGTAGGAGTCATAAACTGATGCCTGACTGAACTACTAATAATACAGCATTGGGAAAGTTCAATTTTTTTATTTAGACAAAATCCTCTATGAGTTCTCAGCTGCAGAATCCAGTAATGTTCCTTATGTGTGTTGTATATAAGTCCACCCCAGGTTAAATTCGATCATTAATATCTCAAGGGATTCTACCAAACATCCAGATGAGTTGTAGTGGTTGGCCTTTCACATTTATTTCTTTGGTAAATATGACTATTGTGGTTATTCATTCAGTTTTGTAAGTACACGATTTCACCAACATATTGGATAGCACAGATTTTGCATGTCAGGGATAGATTACATTTTTGGCCTGACATCAAAATTTCTGATTGATAGTAAAGCTAACTCCTGTATCCAAACTTTGCAACAATCTGGTCTTGGGCACATGTTTACAGATTAGGCAGCACTTGTCTTTGCAACTGTATGTGACTGAATCTGTGGTCTTGTTCAATGTGACCTTGGCATGTACCAGATGGTCCTCAAGATATTTAGGTCTATGGTATGCAACCATAGGGACTTCTTGAAATATGCCCTTCAGACCTTCAGAAGATTTGATCCTATGCCAATGCTTCTGAATGATCTGTTGTAAGTTTGTGGCATTGGCATGTTAAGTAACGACCACGGGGATAAATTTGTTGGCTTTGTTGGTTTTATATTTTAAGAGTGCTTTTCTATCAAGGAATCTAGCTTTCTTCATAGCTTTGAAATAAATAGTTCCATCTCTTTCTAAAGTGACCTTTTAGATTTATGAGTCCACACTGTAACTTCTGATTGACAATAAAGACAACTCCTGTAGCCAAACTTTGGAAAGATTTGGTCTCAGGTATATTCTAGATTAGGCAGTGCTTGTCTTTGCAACTGTATGTACCTGCATCTGTGGTCTTGTCTGAGATTACTTAGGCATGTACCAGATGATCCTTAAGATTTTTTTTAAAAAAATTTTGATTGACAGTATGATATAGGGTGTTCTTGACAAATAATAATACAGTAGTAATAATAATAATAATAATAATGATGACTTTATTTAAAGAAGAAGCTCATTTGGTCAACTGACCAATCTTCCATGAGGCCTTCAACCATTACATGCATTATGTTGTACAATTTTTACAAGTTGAGGTGTCTTTAGATAACAATGCTATTAAAAACTAGATAATTGATCCACTGCTACTATAAAATATGTACAGGGCATTAAAGATGAGTACATACAGGATTCATACAAAGATTAGTAGTGAACCTGTGTAAAACATTACAGGTGAGTACATAAAGAACGTTGTTTTAAATAAGAATAGTAATGAATTACACAAAATCATACAAATGATTGTTTCTGTAAATGTTGACTAAGAAGCTTCTTAAAATCTAGGGAAGAGTCAGCTGACCTTAGATAGGGTGGAAATGGAATTCCATAGTTTGACTCCAGAAAAACCAAAACTCTTTTTTATAAAACTCTGAATTTGGTTTAGGTAAATATAAATTGTTGTTTGAGATATTAGTTTACATGCGTGTACATTTTCCACAAATTTAAAATTACATTTAAGATAATCAGGAGCCAACCTATGTAAGGATTTGTAGACTAGTCAACCCTTTTGAAGCTGAGTTCTCTGTTGAAATGGAAGCCATTTGATAGTTTTAAAAAGATTTGTTGATGGTGTATCTAAATCAGCATCAAAAATAACTCTAGCTGTTCTTTTTGAAATTTCAGTAGTCTCCCTTGATTTTCTGTCTCTCTATTACCCCCGATAGAACAGCAATATTCTAGATGTGGCATCATATGAGCATTGTAGAATATCTTTCTCTGTTCTTGAGAGAGATACAATTTTATTCTGTTCAAGAGATAAAGCTGTGAGTTTACTTTTTTAATGACCTTATCAACTTGCATTTTCCAGCGCAAGATATTGTCTATCATAATACCAAGGAGTTTTTCATTTTCAGACTGTTCTATATCTATTCCTTTTAGCATTACTTTCAAGCCATCTATCTCAGCTTTTACTCTGGCTTGACTACCTATGATCATGGATTTTGACTTGGCTGCATTGATCTTCATACCATTGATCTCACACCAGTTATTTACATTAACCAAATCCTGATTTAATTTAGTGCTAAGGTCATGACCAGTTGATCCAGTGTTATATACTGTTTTGTCATCTGCAAACATGTTGGTGGTGGATAGCTCAATATGATATGATAAATCATTGATGTACAGCAGAAATAGTAATGGTCCAAGAACTGATCCTTGTGGAATACCTGACTTTACGAGTTACTCATCTGAAAGCTTATTTAAAACATAAACTTTTTGTTGTCTGCCTCATGACAGGATTGAAACCAAGTTAAACTTTCATGGTTAACTTGATATATGCTGATGCCCTTTAGACATTCAGTATGCAGTAGGGTGTTCTTGACATATGCCCATCAGGCTGGTGAGTAACCACAAAGGGGATGTGTTTGCTGGTTTTCTAAGTTTTATATTTCAAGAAGGTATTTCTATTGAAGGTTCTAGTTTTGTTCATAGCCTCATTAATGTATTTCCTTTTGTATCTGTTTCTTCTAAGGTACCCCTTGAGCTCTTCAAGTATCTTTTCAAGGGTAGCTGGATTGGACCAGATGCATTTGGTCTAAATGCACAGACCATAAGGAAGACTTTTTTATTGCATGCTTGGAGTGGCAGATGGTCAGGACCAGATTCTGGTGAGAGTCAGTTGATTTGCAGCACATGTTAGTTTCTATGTTATCCTACCAGAAGGTAGATTGGGTATCCATGTAGATATTGAACCTGTTTGATGACTTCAGCATAAATTTAACTGTAGGGTCGAAGTCACTAGCAAATTCAAAAAAATATTTTGAAATAGTCCCTCATTTCAATCTATTCTGATTCTGTGTTGTCAACCTTCTCAAGATATTTGATGTTGGATCTAAGCAAATATTATTGCTGCATTGCGCAGCCTAGATTCTAAATGTGTTTTGTTGAATGAAGACTTAAGACATGATTTCCAACTACACAAGCTGAACCAGCTCAAAAAAGTCTCATGAACTTTGATAGCATTAGCATTAAAATATTGCAATAGGAATCGCAGTCAGACAAAAAAAAGCATTTCAGTAACATATAGGTCAATATATAGATATTATATACATATATATGATCTAGGACTGTCTAGCTGAATTGTATCACATGCTTAATGCAAATTCCTTCACAGGTACATATATATGTTCTACATTGTATGCACTATTTCAATCTACCGTTCTCAAAGATTCATAACTCAGAAGATATAATTATATCATGATCTATGCTTTGCTAATTTAAAAACATGACTGCAAAGTGTAGTACATGTATAAGAAATTCATAAATTCATTGACTGAATGGAGATAAAATCTCTGTGAGTGTTGCATTCAATAAAATTAGAACTTCTTGAATATTAATCAGTGTAAATTTCTAAATGTTCTTTAGATTATGCCCATGAACATACAGTAAAACAATTTTATAACTAGATCCCAAAAGAACCCTGCTCACCAGTTTGCTCCATAGTGCTTTAAACTGAGGAACTTGTGTTCAAAAACCAAAGTTAGGAAAAGATGGACATTCAGGGGCCATAACTCATCTAAATGATGATGTGGAATGCTTGATATCCAACTCCTTCAATAATTCATCAATACAAGCAACACCCCATGTAAAGATATGAGGTTGATCAGCAAGGGTCATAACTCGATCCCAAATGGCATAGTTGAGACAAAACCCTTAAAAGTTCTCCTCCACTATGTCATATTTTGCACTAGGGTGAATTTTGAAATAACAAGAGTCCCTCAAAGGGACTGAAGTGTTACTGGGTGAAACAAATTTCTAGGAAAGCAAGATAAGACCATTTTTTCCTTTCAACTGCTGAGTGTTGAAACCATACTTCATTGATAACAAGATGTTAAATTATTAGTAAATATGACCATCCATTATTGGGATCAGTAAAAGTAAGATTTTCAGGGCATCATCATGGTAAAGTAAAAAAAAGATTTTGAAGACATCCATCATGGCACCATTAGTAGCAATAACAATATCCATTTGAAAAGTACAAGTCAATATGATGTTCTGGTCAGGAGGAGTAACGATATTAATGATAACAGGGACGTATATAGAAGTAATCATGATGATATCGATGAAGATGACAATGTTAGCTATGACAATCATAATAATCCATCAGGATTTATTGATCTACCTTTGCTTCACCCTATGGAAAGCACCACAAAGTACCCAGAGTGGATACCAAAGACGACACCCAAGTTGATGGAAAGAGTAGAAGTTTTAAAGAGAAACTTTAATTGCAAAGTTTGTTTAATGAATTGACATAAGATATGGTAGAATTCAGATACAGGAATTTAAATGAAGTATTAAAAGTGGAAAACATTAAATTACAACAGGTCTTGCATGAAATATTTTCCTGTGGGTAGAATGTGTGAGTATGCATTTTTTTAAGAAGTACTGAGGTATGATATAGGGCTTACTTATGCCAAAAAAACAAGAGAATTTTCATTGCAACAGTGAACCTTTCATAACATCAATGCTATTAGTTACATATCATATAGTTGCAAACGTTCATATATCTAGTGACAACACAAGTTTTTTAGAGCAATAAATCGAAACACACTGCTGTTTAGTGTGAGGACACATTTCTTTGGAGGTTTGATTAATTGTTTAAGTAAGATATTTTTGTTTATACTGTAAATTGTTCCTAAAGCTAGCAGTGAATATCATATGATTATTCATTCATCATGGATATTGTTTCTCTAAGTACTTGAATGCTTTTGGTGAAGCCTCATTGTGAATGATGCTGTAAACAATGGTATTATTTTTAAAAATACTTACCAGAGTTCTGCAAACACTGAGTAGTGATAAAAAGATTTTCAAAATGGCTGCCATGGCACCATTTTCATTTAGGGCCAACTAGACATCATAAGAAGTCTTTTAGTGAAAACCTTATGTTGATACGATCATTCATTCATGACCATCCATTCAGGAGTAGCAATAACAAGATTTTCAAGATGACTGCCATGGAAGCCATATTGGACATCAGATCAGCACCATTTTATTAAGGATCAAGCAGACATCATAAGAAGTCTTTTCATGAAAACCCCATGTTGATAAGACCATCCGTTCAGGAGTAGTAGTGATAACAAGATTTTCAATATGGCTGCTGTGGTGGCCATATTGGACATCAGATCGGCACAATTTTCATTAGGACCAACTAGACATCATAAGAAGTCTTTTAGTTAAAACCCAATGTTGATATGACCATCCATTCAGGAGGAGTAATGATAACAAGATTTTCAAAATGGCTGCCATGGCGGCCATATTGGATGTCAGATCAGCACCATTTTCATTTAGGACCAACTAGACATCATAAGAAGTCTTTCAGTGAAAACCGCATGTTGATATGACTGTCCAGTCAGGAGGAGTAGCAATAACAAGATTATCAAGATGGGCACTGTGGTGGCCATATTGGATGTACGAGCAGCACCATTTTCATCTAGGACCAACTAGGCCATGGGATGAATGTGTATGTAAAGTTTAATGGCAATCCTCTATGTAGTTTAGGAGTAGCAATAACAAGCTTGTTCTAATGGACAGACAGACGTCAGACGACAGACAACAGACCATCCCATAAGCTCTTCTGGTCTATGACCACTAGAGCTAATAAAAACTGAATCCCAGCATGAAAACAATAGGCGCATTTTTTATTTAAATTAGAATCCAGGAATGCTTATGTTGGCATGAATCAGTTTTGTTTAAATATTCAATATGTACCAGATGCTGTGGATATCTAGCTCAGTATGATTACCACAGGGTTCAAATGCGAAACTATGTGTTCTAGTTTTAAAAGGCATGTGAATGTGAAACTATGTGCTCAGAATGAGTGAAAAAGCATGCAAAGTGAAACTATGTGCTCCAAGTGAGTGCCCCAGTTTTAAAAAGCATGTGAATGTGAAACTATCTGCTTAGGAGTGAGTGCCCTAGAAATGAGTGCCCTAGTGTTAAAAAGCATGCAAAAGCGAAACTATGTGTTCTGAGTGAGTGCCCCAGTTTTAAAAAGCATGTGAATGCAAAACTATGTGCTCAGAGTGGGTGCCCTAGTTTTAAAAATCATGAGAATGCAAAACTATGTGCTCCAAGTCAGTGCCCTAGTTCTGTGTATCTAATGTTTGAAATGAAATTTAAAAAGTTTTTCCAGTCAGATTTTTTTCACAGATTGTATTGAGCATGGTAAATTCAGATACTTATGTTTCCATATGAGTGTAGTTCTAGAAAATTCATTCATCAGTAAAGGGACAGGAAAAAAATACAGAATTTCTGCTATTTTGCAAGCATTTATGCTAGTTAACAAGCTGGATTTAAATGGGTGTGGAATAATTCTGACTTAAAAATACAATACAACCATAAGCTAGACATATAGAGACTTTTGTTTTCGATGGTAAGAGATCAGAAAGGTCCCAGTACTGGGGCAGTTCTCACCACAAGGATTGAGCATCAGGCAGACAACATATATGTAAGTGAAATTTTTTTAAAAACTGTTTGGCATAACCTTAATGACATAAGGCCACTGGACAATAAATATTTTTGTTACTACTACAGATCGCTTTGTTTCATATGTTTTCTTTTATATAGCATAAATATATGAAAATTTATGGTGAAAAATAGCAGTAGATGGAAAATTCTTCAGAAAAACAATTCAGTGCCAACCTCCCCACCCACAAACCAACCCCGACCCAATATCATTATGTGTCATAATGGTCACTTCACCATAGCAACATACATTAAATAACAAGACTTGAAATTTTTATACATCATAATAGGCATTGCACTTGCTTCTTAGCATATTTTAATAAGGTAAAAGGTCAAGGTCATTTGTTACAAGGAGACATAATAGCAGAACCTATTTTGGGCCTAAATGTATTTTAAAAAATTGTAGTTACACATGGTAAATGTTTTATATAAAAAATTTACATATCTGAATACTTCATTATCTGGACATGATATTTTCCATGAGAAGTATGTCATATTATCTCCAATCCTAGCATTTACATAACTCTAGGGAGACACTGGACTTCAGAGTAGGTTTTCAGTGCAAAACTACCTAAATTCCACCAAATCACCAAATCAACTAAGTGAATTATATGTATTGCAGAAAGAATAATTATATTACAAACATAGGAAATTTTATGCCTTTAATTTCAAGAAAAACAAGACCGAACAAAAGAAGTAGAAAAAAGACCAATTATCAAAGCTAAAGGGACCCGTAAGGGCCCCTGAGATTCCACTCCACAGTTTCATATTTTGCACAGGGGTGAATTTCTAAATAAAAATTGAATCCTGACATTGGAACAGTAGGATCACATGTTATTTAAAGCAGAATCCAGGAATACTTGTGTTGACATGAATCAGTTTTGTTTCAGTATTCAATATGAACCAGATGCTGTGGGTGTCTAGTTCAGTATGATTATCAGAGAGTTCAAATGCGAAACTATGTGTTCAGAGTGACTGCCTGGTTTTAAAAAGCAAAAATGTGTATCAAATATTTGAGATGAAATTTAAAAAGTTTCAGAGTCAGATTTTTTTCACATTTTGTATCGAGAAAGGTAAATTCAGATAGTTACATCTCCATATGAGTGTAGTTCTAGAAAATTTATTCATCAGTAAAGGGACAGAACAAATATACCAAATTTGTCCTATTTTGGAAGCATTTTTGCTAGTTCACAACCTGGATTTAAATGGGTGCAAAATAATTCTGACTTAAAAATATGTTACAACCATAAGCTATACAGATGGATAATTTTATTTTGGATTGTAGGAGATGAAAAAGGTCCCACTATTGGACAGTTTGCACTACAGAGATTGAACAATGCAGATGACATACATGTGAGGCAGTGACATTTTGTGAAAACTGTGGGGCAAAAAAGACACATCTATGTCTATAAAACAATGTTTACATGAATTTGCATCCAAATATGTTGATCAGTTCTTGAGCTATACTGATTACAAGCAACATCACATGAACAGATATGAAGTTGATTGACAAGGACCATAACTCTGTCCAAAATGGTGTAGACCAGACAAAACTCATAAAAGGTCCATCTACTGTAGGTCTAAGAGACAATGTCTTTACCAAATTCAATCTGAATATGTTGAATGGTTCTTGAGCTATGCTGTTTGCAAGCAACATTCCACGTTTCGATGTGAAGATGAGAATTTGCTGGACAACTTCAAGGGGCATAACTATGTCAGAAATGAAGTATATAAGACTACATCCATAAAAGATGTGTAATTAAGTCAATGTTCACACAAAACTGTATCTGAATACATGTATGTTGAATGGTTCTTAAACTATGCCAGCTATGAACAAAATCCCATGTGAATATATGAAGTTATTTGTCATTGACCATAGCTGTAGTCAAAAAGAAGCCGACAAGAAATTTTTTTAAAAAAGGTACATCTAGTTCTATGTGAAAATGTACAAACCAAATTGTATAAAAAAAAATATGTTGAATGGTTCCTGAGTTATGATAACCTAGTGTGTAATGATACGGTGGAGTCACAATATGTATCACAATACACAAGTCATGATACGATACATATAACAATATTGTGGTGTACTATAAGTTAAAGTTAAACTATGAGAAGAAAATATGCTTCATAAAAAAAATCAACTTGCTATTTATCTGAAACAAATTTATTTCAAAGAATTTTCATGATTCTATGGCATTTAGTTTGTTATATGCTTAGAACTGTGAAAAGTAATAAATAGTTTAGACTCAACTTGCCTATTAATAAAATTCTTACTGTGTCCACACTCTACAGTGTTATAATGTCCTGCAAACTGTAATGTATTTCACCAACAGAACATGGCAGTGCAGGCAAACTTGCAAACTGTGATGTATTTCACCAACAGAACATGGCAGTGCAGGCAAACTTGCAAACTGTAATGTATTTCACCAACAGAACACTGTAGTGCCAGCAAACTTGCAAACTGTTATGTATTTCACCAACAGAACATGGCAGTGCAGGCAAACTTGCAAACTGTGATGTATTTCACCAGCAGAACCTGGCAGTGCAGGCAAACTTGCAAACTGTGCTGTATTTCACCAACAGAACATAGTAGTGCCAGCAAACTTGCAAACTGTGCTGTATGTCAGCAACAGAAAATGGCAGTGCATGCAAACTTGTAAAAGTAGTGTAAACAGAATTTTAAAAAAACGTCATGAGGTGTATATAATAGCATTACACTGAAATGGTTTTGTTTACAAACATTCCAAATTTATGTGACTAACTCAAATTTGACCCCATGCTTTGAGACATAAAATCAGATTTTATTATATGCCTTCATCAGCCAAACAAAATTCTTCTTTCTTATGCATTCAGTTTCAATGGAAACAAGCATGTCTGCTGCAGATGGACAGTGCCAGAAATATGGTAGTGACACAAATATAAATTAAAGACATTACAAAATTTACTTTTTAAAGATCTGCTCTATTTTTAGAAGTATCAAGATACATGGCAAACATACTGCATACTTCACATATTGCATGTTATATTCGCATATTGCATGTTATATTGGCATATTGCATATATGATATTGGCTAAAATGCTGCAATTATGATGCATCGATGATTATTTACACCCTTACAGGTTAAAAGGATCTAATGCAGTGGATACTGAAAACCAGTGGATATTGAAAACCAGTGAATATTGAAAACTGATGGAAAAAGGGTAATATCTCCATAAAAATTACACCTGAAAAGACAGAACTTAAAAAGACACATCAACATGTGTCATAGGCAATTCAACTACCAAAATGGCATCCAATTATGTATAAGGGTTGCACAGCTTTGATGGTTACAAGAAGTGTGAACGGATGAACAGACAGAAATATGAAAAGATGATTACAAAAGATCTCCCACATTGCAATGCAAGGCCCTAATGAACCTCTTAGGACCCCCATATATATATATATATATATATATATATATATATATATATATATCTTCATTGGGTATATTATTTCCATTGCACTATCCATAATTTGCACTGTACCAGTGTTTGAACATTTTTTTTCCTTATATGGGTTTGTATTAAACTCTATCCAAATATGTTTTTTGCACACATTTTTCAGTGATAACTATCTGATTCATAATCTAAAAGAAAAATGACAGCGGCAAAGTATTTTCAGGACAATTTTTAACATCAACTTCTCAAAATGGTCCCAACTTGATAGAAAAATGTTGCATATTTTGACATTTTTGCAGAAATTCTGTCTAAATAATATGCTGAAAAGTCATGTTTCTTGATGAGTCCAAGTAATCAACATTTTCCAGTATAAGAATATACTAATCAAATGGACCTGTTTCCTGATGAGAGACAAAAGACAAAAACTTTGACCATTATGTAATGCCTTTAATTGCACATGGGCTAATATGCTTCTTCTGAATATAGTCTGACAAAATTGCATCACTGCATCCCCTTGTAAATAGAGTTTGACAAAAGTGCATCACTGCATCCCCTTCTAAATATGGTTTGACAAAATTGCATCACTGCATCCCCATGTAAATATGGTTTGACAAAATTGCATCACTGCATCCCCTTCTAAATATGGTTTGACAAATTGCATCACTGCATCCCCTTGTAAATATAGTTTAACAAAATAGCATCACTGCATCCCCTTCTAAATATGGTTTGACAAAATTGCATCACTGCATCCCTTTGTAAATATAGTTTCACAAAATAGCATCACTACATCCGCTTCTAAATATGGTTTGACAAAATAGCATCACTGCATCCCCTTGTAAATATAGTTTGACAAAATTGCATCACTGCATCCCCTTGTAAATATAGTTTGACAAAATTGCATCACTGCATCCACTTGTAAATATAGTTTGACAAAATTGCATCACTGCATCCCCTTGTAAATAGAGTTTGACAAAATTGCATCACTGCATCCCCTTGTAAATATAGTTTGACAAAATTGTATCACTGCATCCCCTTGTAAATATAGTTTGACAAAATTGCATCACTGCATTCCCTTGTAAATATAGTTTGACAAAATTGCATCACTGCATCCCCTTGTAAATATAGTTTGACAAAATAGCATCACTGCATCCCCTTGTAAATATAGTTTGACAAAATTGTATCACTGTATCTCCTTGTAAATATAGTTTGACAAAATTGCATCACTGCATCCCCTTGTAAATATAGTTTGACAAAATTGCATCACTGCATCCCCTTTGAATATAGTTTGACAAAATTGCATCACTGCATCCCTTTGTAAATATAGTTTGACAAAATAGCATCACTGCATCCACTTCTAAATATGGTTTGACAAAATAGCATCACTGCATCCCCTTGTAAATATGGTTTGACAAAATTGCATCACTGCATCCCCTTCTGAATATAGTTTGACAAAATTGCATCGCTGCATCCCCTTGTAAATAGAGTTTGACAAAAGTGCATCACTGCATCCCCTTGTAAATAGAGTTTGACAAAATTGCATCACTGCATCCCTTTGTAAATATAGTTTGACAAAACTGTATCACTGCATCCCCTTGTAAATATGGTTTGACAAAATTGCTTCACTGCATCCCTTTGTAAATACAGTTTGACAAAATTGCATCACTGCATCCCCTTGTAAATATGGTTTGACAAAATTGCATCACTGCATCCCCTTCTAAATATGGTTTGACAAATTGCATCACTGCATCCCCTTCTAAATATAGTCTGACAAAATTTGCATCACTGCATCCCCTTGTAAATATAGCTTAACAAAATTGCATCACTGCATCCCCTTCTAAATATAGTTTGACAAAATTGCATCACTGCATCCCCTTCTAAATATAGTTTGACAAAATTGCATCACTGTATCCCCTTCTAAATATAGTTTGACAAAATTGAATCACTGCATCCCCTTGTAAATATAGTTTGACAAAATTGCATCACTGCATCCCCTTGTAAATATAGTTTGACAAAATTGCATCACTGTATCCCCTTTGAATATAGTTTGACAAAATTGCATCACTGCATCCCCTTCTAAATATGGTTTAACAAAATTGCATCACTGCATCCCCTTCTAAATATGGTTTGACAAATTGCATCACTGCATCCCCTTGTAAATATAGTTTGACAAAATTTGCATCACTGTATCCCCTTGTAAATATAGTTTAACAAAATTGCATCACTACATCCACTTGTAAATATAGTTTAACAAAATAGCATCACTGCATCCCCTTGTAAATATAGTTTGACAAAATTGCATCACTGCATCCCTTTCTAAATATAGTTTGACAAAATTGCATCACTGCATCCCCTTCTAAATAGTTTGTCAAAATTCCATCACCGCATCCCCTTGCATCACTACATCCCTTTCTAAATATAGTTTAACAAAATTGCATCACTGCATCCCCTTGTAAATATAGTTTGACAAAATTGCATCACTGCATCCCCTTGTAAATATAGTTTGACAAAATTGCATCACTGCATCCCATTGTAAATAGAGTTTGACAAAATAGCATCACTGCATCCCCTTGTAAATAGTTTGACAAATTGCATCACTGCATCCCCTTGTAAATATAGTTTAACAAAATAGCATCACTGCATCCCCTTGTAAATATAGTTTGACAAAATAGCATCACTGCATCCCCTTGTAAATATAGTTTGACAAAATTGCATCACTACATCCCCTTGTAAATATAGTTTGACAAATTGCATCACTACATCCCCTTGTAAATATAGTTTGACAAATTGCATCACTACATCCCCTTGTAAATATAGTTTGACAAAATTGCATCACTACATCCCCTTGTAAATATAGTTTGACAAATTGCATCACTACATCCCCTTGTAAATATAGTTTGACAAAATTTCATCACTGCATTCCCTTCTAAATATTTATGTTCATACTTTGCAGGGGTCTTGGTCTATCTCATAACATTCTGTATCTGACAGACTAACATCCTTCTGTTATCAATTGCTAGCCACACCACTGATAAGCAACACAGTCAATGTGGGTAGGACAAAACAAAGAAAGAAATGAATGAATCAAGGAATCAAGGAATCAATGAATGAATGAATGAATGAATGAAAGAAAGAAAGAAAGATATCTAACAAAATTAGAATCTATAAATGTCTAGGTTTCCTTATTCAACCTCCAATTCAACCAGAAATAGTACATGTCACTGAACAGACAGATTTTACCCTCTAATATCAATAGAAAACAATTCAGCTGGCTGATATGCATGTAATCTTCTTGTACTGACACCAATCAAATTGACATTTTCTACTTCATTAATCAATATAGATGTTCAAGAAACCCTATAAAACAAAGTATCCTTTAATTAGTTTTATTTGCATGGTCCTTAGAGAGACCTAGTTTTATTAAATTGGTTTTATTTGCATGGTCCTTGGAGAGACCTAGTTTTATTAAATTGGTTTTATTTGCATGGTACTTAGAGAGACTTAGTTTTATTAAATTGGTTTTATTTGCATGGTTCTTAGAGAGACCTAGTTTTATTAAATTGGTTTTATTTGCATGGTCCTTAGAGAGACCTAGTTTTATTAAATTGGTTTTATTTGCATGGTCCTTGGAGAGACCTAGTTTTATTAAATTGGTTTTATTTGCATGGTACTTAGAGAGACTTAGTTTTATTAAATTGGTTTTATTTGCATGGTTCTTAGAGAGACCTAGTTTTATTAAATTGGTTTTATTTGCATGGTCCTTAGAGAGACCTAGTTTTATTAAATTGGTTTTAGTTACATTGTCCTTAGACCTAGTTTTATTAAATTGGTTTTAGTTGCATTGTCCTTAGAGAGACCTAGTACCTAGTTTTATTAAATTGGTTTTAGTTGCATTGTCCTTAGAGATACCTAGTTTTATTAAATTGGTTTTAGTTGCATGGTCCTTAGAGAGACCTAGTTTTATTAAATTGGTTTTATTTCCATGGTTCTTAAAGAGACCTAGTTTTATTAAATTGGTTTTATTTGCATGGTCCTTAAAGAGACCTAGTTTTATTAAATTGGTTTTATTTGTGTGGTCCTTAGAGAGACCTAGTTTTATTAAATTGGTTTTATTTGCGTGGTCCTTAGAGAGACCTAGTTTTATTAAATTGGTTATATTTGCGTGGTCCTTAGAGAGAACTAGTTTTCTTAAATTTGTTTTATTTGCATGGTACTTAGAGAAACCTAGTTTTATTAAATTGGTTTTACTTGCATGGTCCTTAGAGAGACTTAGTTTTATTAAATTGGTTTTATTTGCATGGTTCTTAGAGAGACCTAGTTTTATTAAATTGGTTTTACTTGCATGGTCCTTAGAGAGACTTAGTTTTATTAAATTGGTTTTACTTGCATGGTCCTTAGAGAGACTTAGTTTTATTAAATTGGTTTTATTTGCATGGTCCTTAGAGAGACCTAGTTTTATCAAATTGGTTTTATTTGCATGGTTCTTAGATATCTAGTTCATTTGTACCAAGCTCATTATTATAGTATCATGGGATAGTAGGTAAATTTGGTGTATCATCACACTACTTCACTCTCATGGCAACAACATTCACTTTGATCCAAAAATGAGTTAGATCATGCAACATAAATCTTCAGGGAATATTGCTCAACATGCGTCCTAACACTTCCTAACTTCTGTAGCTGGTAAACATCAAAATGTTGCTGAAATGAAATTGTCCTTTTAATTCGCTGCACATGTGAATTCTATAAAGCTGTGTTTCAACAATGTCAAAATAAAAGCTATCTTCTAAATTAAATTTTAAACTAAATTTTAATCATAGAAATAGAGTGTTTACCATAGTTCTCCAAACATGTATCTGATGTCTGTCAACTGTACTGGTGTCTGACAAATTTCAAAATTTGATGGTAACTCAGCAGGCTACAAGAAAAATAACCTGGTAGCCCAACTTTAATTCAGTAGCCCAAAGATGGGAAAGAAGGCTCTTGTGTATGAGACCATTAGATTAAACATTTGTGTGTCATTAACAATTATTATCCTCTGTAATTTATTTTTCAGAACTCAAGATAAGCAGTGGATTTGCATATTTTACACAAACAAATTTATTGAAATCACATAATTACATTTTTTAATGCTTTTAAATTAGGAAATACAATTTAATTTTAAGAATTTAGTCCAAGGCTGTCAGCGTATTGCTCCTGCCATAAGCACAATCCATGTCTTCTGATGGTGCATTCAATCAATATAAATTGTGATATCAGGACAAGTTCAAGATGTTCGATGCACATTTAAAATAATAGTGCTTGAATGACTGTGAGAACACTCACTCAAATAGAGCCATATAATCAAATGCATCCTGAATTAGTCTTGGCCACTAAGTTATTTTAAGCATTCTAAAAGGCACGATTAATCTCTTGATGATTAAAACTCAGACTGCTACTGTAAATTTGTGCTATGTGGTGTTCACAAAATACCCTAAATATTTCAAAATTTGCATTTAGTTCCAAATCAGGGAGTAAACTACTAAATTCATTAAATTCTTATATTGAGTTCTGTTTTTGTGTAAGAATGTTTTCAAAAGTATAAAATAAGCCATGATATCATGCAGTAGTGCACTGGGCTACCTGACTTCAATATGTGGTAGCCCAGACCCAACATTCTGGTAGCCACTGGGCTACCTGACTTCAATATGTGCTAGCAAAGGCCCAACATTCTGGTAGCCACTGGGCTACCTAACTTCAATATGAGGTAGCCCAGATTAAACATTCTGGTAGCCACTGAGCTATGTGACTTCAATGTATGGTAACCCAGACCTGACATTCTGGTAGCCACTGGACAACCTGACTTCAATTTGCGATAACCCAGACTAAACATTCTGATGGCCACTGGGCTACTCGACTTCAAAATATGGTAGCCCTGATACAACATTCTGGTAACCACTGTGCTACCTAACTTCAATATATAGTAGCCCAGACACAACATTCTGGTAGCAACTGGGCTACCTGACTTCAATAAATGGCAGCCAAGATCCAACATTCTGGTAGGCACTGGGCTACTTGACTTCAATATATGGTAGCCCAGATCCAACATTCTGGTAGCCCTTAGGCTCCAGACAAAGATTTGCCTGACCTTATGTTTCATGTCTGCTTTTACTATCATCAAGGCGATAAAAGCATATACTAGTGACTTGATAATGTAGTTCTGGTCCTTTCTGCTTGCAAATTATCTAAAGCTAAAAAAATACTTTAAAATTTACTCTCATATCGTAAGTGCAGTGCAGATGCACTTTTCAGAAAAATTGCCAGATTTGAATGAATTTTGGAATACCAGGCTGACATGAAAATTCTTAGGGTAGATATATTGAACAGTATATCATATAGAAAAGTAATACTTCAGCACAAAAAGCATTCAGAGTACTCAAAACTTAAACTTCTAGCCTCATTTGCCTTCCCCAATCCCACAGTCAAGATTTCATTTATTTTTGGAAAGTAAATGCACACTGCTATACATTCCAGCTGCAAACACAGCAAACTTCAAACTTGAGCTTAATTATACATCCTGCAGTCTATTTACAGCTGCACAATTCAGTTATTGATTACCATTTTGTTGCCAAGCTTGCCTCATTATGAAAAGCTACTCAGCTTCTTAGGCCCAGGTGCCCTAAGACACTTCATCAAATCTAAATCTAGAAGAAGCAATTCATCGGATCCAACTTCCTCTGAACATGTAGTCAAGTTTACTTTCAACCTAAGAAGAAAACCTAAAGGTATTGAGAAGATGCAACTGAAAGTGTCTTCCACAATTACAAACATGTTACTATGGGGTGCAGAGACAATTAAATACATGTATACACAAGTTATTACAATACATTCATTTTAACTAATTGCTCTGTGTCAAGGTGAGTAGTTTTTTTTAATTTCAGCTATACTCAGGCATATGTACCCAAATCCATATAAGAAAGGCTACCTGAATGTCCAAAATAACACACTGACATACTGATGAAGCACAAAATTATTTCCTGTTGGTGTTTACAGGACATACTGGGTTTATCGCACAACAGTTTCAGTAGGCTAAGAAGGTGAGTAGTTGCAAATAGGAGTATGGCCTCAAGGTTATGCCGCACACACACCAAGAAAGGTTCAAAACTCTGGTCGGGTTCTGAATTGGTGTTTTTTATACCAGACCCACCCATCCCCAAAGGCTGGTCAAAACATTTGCATCAATTCAGAGCCCCGCGGGAGTTTTGGAACCTCTGTGTGTGTGTGTGTTCATGCATGTGTGTGCAGTGTGAGCTTGATGCCAAAACTCTTATTTCTCAACCACTCTATTTTCCCGCCTGCCTGTTACTCCCCAAGGTCAGCCAAATCCTACTGTACTATTTGCCAGCCATCCGTTGCTCCACAAGGTCCCTCCATGCAGTCCTGCCACACATCCTACCATGATCATTTTGATTATACACTATTCAGGTGTTATTTTTAACTCAGTCAGCCCACATCATTCCAAAATTATCGATGTTTTGATAAAGGCAAGGTTTACTATAGCGGCTTGACTAAGCGCATAGGGTTTAAACATGCTATAATTTAGGCCTTCTGCTAATAAATAATAAAACCTAGATAAATATTTAAACCTTCTGTGTGATAAAATTTAAAACCAACATGGAGTCAATTTATTAGATTGCATTTTTTCCAGGACAGGCACCATTTTTGACAGCCACTTTTGGTGGTGCATAGCACAGAGCTTCTTTTGCCATCCCAATGCCAAGGCAGCCCCTATTTGCTATTTTTTGCTGTTCCATCATTTCAATCAGACTTTTGACAACCCTGTTTTCCCAGAGACTGCTAGTCCCCTGTGGCAGCCAGCGCTTACATTTTGTCGGCGCTTTCCAAGCCTCTTTGCCTGCATTTTGTGGCATCCAGGAAAGTGTAACTGGACATTTATTGTCAAGAGCACATATCGACAACCTATAGGTGGTACAAAATCTGTAGCAGCTATACTAGCAAATATGGACACATTCTACAACCATCATGGCTACCAAAGCCAAGCTGGGGAGTTTTTTTCCATCATCTCGGATATCGTTTTTGCCAGGGCTACTCCATGTAGAATTGGTCTCTTTTGACAAACCACAATGGGGCCTCAGGAACAGGCACTTACACTGCACTGGATTGTGGATTTCCTGGGGTACAAGCAGCCCATGTCTTCAACACAACCATCCATATGAGAATGGCTCCATGCACAAGATACACAAACTGCTGGACTAGCAAAAGCACACTCCCAATTTTTTGCAACACCTTTTCCATAGTGTGCTCAGTTTCTTTCAGCAAATGCTCAGTTTCTTCTAGCTTTTCCTCAAGATCGCTGGCTATGATTGCTATTTCTGTGACCTCATTGCATTCCAGTGCTTTTTTGGACAGCTCCATTCGCTACAGAGTTCATACAACCAAGCTAAGCCCTTTTGTCTGCTCCAACACATACTCTTCCAGATTGCAAAGCTGCTGCAGTTCCAGTGGCGGAGGCATTGGGCACTGGGACAGCTGTTTGGGCAATGGGCCCTGGGACAGCTGCTTGGGCAACAGTCACTGGAACAGCAAGCTGGGTGGCGTGGGTAGTTGCAGGTGCTATTCCCAAGCACCATATTTTGTAGAGGCGGGTAGTCCCAATGCCATATTCTTTGGTGCCATCCTCCGCAGAAATTTTTCCTCGAGTACTCTGTATTTCTTGTATTTGGTTGGGGAGTAGATCGCATCATGGCGGCATACTGGCATACTTTGATGTCCAAATGCAAAAACTAGGAATTCCAGTATTTCCTTGTTCCATCAGTGTTCCAACACCACTGCTATGCAGTTCTTGCATTGATATCAATCTGGTTCTTGCATAGGTAACAATCCAATTCTTGCACAGGTATCAATCCAGTTCTTGCATAGATACCATACTAATAGTACTACCATGAACTGGAGCATTGCTACCCTGCTGGAACAGCAAAAATGGAGGCGTATGCTCTATCGCTTGTATATCCAGAACTGGCTAGAAGCATCTCGCCTCCCCGCATTTCCGCAGCGGCCTGGAACTAGGCTCTAGAAAATGCAGAATCCTCTGGTGCAGCTTTCCACAAATGTACAAGAATGCCTGACAGGCTGCACGTACATATATACAACCAGACAGACCTAGATGGAATCGCTGTCTATGTCGAACCAAAGCTTGCAGCAACACTGTTGTCCTGGCTGGAAATACTTCGCCTTGTGTACTTTCTCTTTTATGCCAGCGAAAAAATCCATCTTGTGCACAGGCAATGGATACGCCTTGCCAAATCCCTTCTACAACCATAATGCATGAGTGCATATGTGGGCCTAGGCTTCCAAGTACTTCCCCCTTTTGGTAGTTCCTATGGCAGTGTCTAGACCATTCCAAAAAATATGGGGTGCACTACATGCCTGGGCTCCATTTCTTTGTGTGCTGCAATCAGAGCCAGTGTTGCCAGCCTGTCCTTCCTCTTGCCTGGTGTTGTGTGAATGTCTCCCAGTGGGCATTGCAGCAGGGCTGGAAGTTCCTCAAGGTTTCCAAGTCTTTCTACCTCGCACTGCAAGAAGCCATACACAAGAACATCTTTGTCTGCACCTGCTTCACCCTTCTCATCACAGGTGTGGCTCCTCAAAAAGTAGTTTCTGCAAAGCTTCTGCAAATGTATTCGCCTGGAGATGCATCATGACCTTATTGCAGTCTTTGTTTGTGTTGGTTGGGGTACTTTGAAACACTTTATTTTCGTAGGTTTCAAATTTCTGGGTTTGGGTAAAATATACATATTCGTGGGTACCTAATTTTGTAGATCTATCATTTACACACAAAGAAAAATACATCTCTGCAAAAGATTATACCGACATTCATTTACACGCATTGCAAGCAAACAGGTTTAATCCATACTACAGTAATTAAGTTGATTAATTAAGCTATTCATTGCTAACATCTGGCATAAATGCTGAGATCTTAAAGAAAATACCTACTTCTTTTTCCATACGTGTCTGAACTAACACATTTAATTCAACTATTGTAATCTTAACTAATTAGGTTCTCAGGTGTTCTTCAAGACCGCTATCAGAGCAAAAAGTTCTCAATAATTAGGTACTAGTATTAGGCACTTGAACAAAGTCAATGACTGTAAACCTCTTTTTTTTTTAAACAATCCTGCCAAAATTGCCCCATGGGAACCCCTTGCTGCTGGGTTACCTTTACATTGTGGTCCAAAATTGGATAATTCAAGTTTGGGTTAATGGCGGTGTTATTAATGCGCTTATTGTGACGGCTGGTGCTGAAGAAATTGTTACAAAATACACTAAAGATAAACTGGAAAGATACGGACATTGAAGATGTACATTCATTTGAGCTCTTGGTTCACCTGAAAACATCTACCATTAAGCCAATTCACACAAAGTGGCTTGCACACATGACAAAGTAGCACTTCCGAGAGAACAGATTGAAATGAGCTTTGAGAAAGCGAAACTAATCTGCTGATTGTTTATTTAGTAGTTAGTTGATATGTGTGAAAATGTATTTATAAATGGGAATAATATGTGCTTTGGGAAATAAAGAAGGACACAGATAGTGAATAAATCTGCATTTATTACTATACATCAGGTAGAGTCATTATCATCATACATGAGTTTTCATGTTCATGAAATTTTGCATTCTAATTAAATTTTAACCAACCAGTTTCAGTGTTCCTCGTCATTCATGTACTTATCCTAATATATATTTCACATTCTCAGCACTATAGATAGTCATGGTATT
Organism: Margaritifera margaritifera; assembly: GCA_029931535.1. Classification (NCBI taxonomy): domain Eukaryota; kingdom Metazoa; phylum Mollusca; class Bivalvia; order Unionida; family Margaritiferidae; genus Margaritifera; species Margaritifera margaritifera. Next base: position 3,269,288 of record JAQPZY010001580.1, read on the forward strand.
AAAACAAAGAAAGAAACAGGTGATGCCTTTCCATTGCATATGATGGAGGTGATGCCTTTCCATTGCATATGATAGAGGTGATGCCTTTCCATTACATATGATGGATGTGATGCCTTTCCATTGCATATTATGGAGGTGATGCCTTTCCATTACATATGATAGAGGTGATGCCTTTCCATTACATATGATGGAGGTGATGCCTTTCCATTGCATATGATGGAGGTGATGCCTTTCCATTGCATATGATGGAGGTGGGGGTTGAATGTTGGCTTGGTTTTTATTTTGTTGTAACTTTAAATTCATCGTCTAGCTCACCCACGAAAACCATGTAAAATTGGAACACCACAAATTTAAAGTGTTTTCACAGTATTGTTCTCAGTTTTTGCACTACAATGTCCTCCATCATTCTGACCAGCTGTGCGGCCTTCTGGGAAGCCTTTTCTGCAGCGATGAGTAGAACCTGCAGAGCAGCCTTGTCTTTAGGGTCTGGAGCTTCCAGGACGTTCACTGGATTCCTGTGCAGATGACACAGCTGCCCTGGTTGTTGCTGAAGGAATGCACCATCTCCACATACATTGAAAGTTGTTGGCATTTTCCAATTCCAACCAGGTATGCATGTGTGCACTCGCTATATCTCTTTTTGGCAACAAAGGCCATTCCAACTTGGCTAGGGTTGGCTAACCCTAATTGTCTTTTTCTTGTGCTATCTGCATCTCCACCTGTGTGTGGTGGCACCACAGCTCTTCCGCTTTAGCATCCTCCAGTGCCAACAGGCAGCGATCCCTATCATATGTGGACAAAGTGAAGATCACCTGGTCAGTTAACATCTCCTCCTGAGACCATCAGATCAGCTCAACACAAATAGAATGTGCCACACCCGGGACCACATGCAAAGATTCTGGAAAAAGTTAGGAAGGCGGAGACGCTGTGTGCACTTGCACTGGCCTACTGAAGACTGCAAGCACCGTGCCAATGTCTGGTTAATTTATGTATCAGAAATGTGGGGCTATGTCAGTGCCATCCTTGTTCTTCCGCAGAATATCTGCCTGAAAGATAAACATCTGCGGAAACCAAACTCTGAAACAGTCCACTGTATGGCCCTTTCCCATTGATTGGAGTCCTCGTAGTTTGTAGCAGTGTTGCATTCATGTCCGCGTGTGGGCATACCTGGCAATATATATTGTGTTGCTGGGGTGCTTGGCCAAAACCAGGCACCTGTCAAGCTCTTTGGCAAGGTTCTCCTACTGCCTGTGCAAAGGCTGCAAAACAAACTGGCTTTCCTCAGTGGGAGAAACAGTATCTAGCACATCCTGCACAATGGAGTCAGCAGTATTCAACTTCAGCTCAATACCTTGGGTATCATGCATAGAGCCAAACCTCAATTCTGGTGCAGCTGTGAGCCTGGACGTTTAGGCACAAGAATGTCTTTTGCAAATGCTCATTGAGGCAGTAGGTATAGTGGTGGTTGTCCTGGAAAAACATGCGCTCCAGTAAACATCATCCTCAAGTTGTATACTCTTTCACCTATATTTACTGAAATAAATAATCTGGTTTGAGCTGACCTGAGGGGGGTGAGGGGGGCAACAGATGGCTCAGTAAATAAAGCAGTAGGATTTGGGCGCCATACGGGCACAACAGTCTGGCAGGAAAATAGAGTAGTTTTGAAATGTAGTTTTTGGGGGCTAAAACTAATTTTAATTATGTAATATTTACCTGTTGCTATTGCGTAACTAATCTATTTCCGGGACGGGATATACCCGACCATATGATGAGAATTCATCCTCCCATAGGGTAGAAGAAAGTTCTAGAGACTAGAACTCTGTGTAAACCCCACAGACTTAGCACGTGACTTCCCACGTGACATCATTCTTTTTCAAGATGTAGCCTTACTAGTATGATATCAGTGCGGGGAGGGAGGAGGGAATCTGGTAATAGCGACAGGTAAGTATTACATAATTAAAATTAGTTTTACCCCACAAAAATTACATTTTAATATCAGTAATAGCTTACTCTGTTGCTATTGCATAGCTGAATTTTTGCCAGTTAGGTGGGAGGCTGATGATTTCACAACTGGTTATGGAAAAATAACAAGGCATACTCACCCACACTGTAAAGGCGTTGACTACTGCCAAAATGGTACCCTCATGGGCCACTTTTTGAGCTACAACTAGAAAATATGTCTTCGCTTTGATGAGCCAACGAGCAAAGGTAGAAGGAGGAGCAGGTCATGTGAGACCACCAAAATGTGGCTTTCATCAGATCCTCCAGAGATGAATGAGTTAAATTGGCCCATGAGGTAGCAATGGCTTGAACCTCATGAGCTTTAATTTTCATGAAGGAAAGATCCCTCTTGGTAAGGGACTGGTAAGCTCTCTTGATAGTTTTGGTAATCCACATAGAAACAGTGGAAGTTGAAATATTAGCTGAACCCTTGAGGGGGAGGAAAGGACGCTTCCTACCCTTCCTTCTCTCTTTAGAAGCTGCCAAATAAAAATGTAAAGCTCTAGCTGGGCATAAGAGTCTATCCTGATCATCCCCAGCACAGATACGACTGAGACTGGGGATCTCAATCAAAAGTGGAGCGACTGATGGAAGCTGTTTTTTTTAAAAAAACCTGGTTGGCAAAGGAGAGAAACCGACTCATAATTACCATTGAATCTCAAACAACCTTGCTCTATGGATAGAGCATGAAGCTCGCTCCTTAGTCTCGTGGACAGAAGACGCTGTGACAGAAGGTCCCTCCTCTGGGGTAGCATCCTGGGCTGGTCTACCAGCAGGTCGAGGAGATCACTGAAATTACGATCGTTGGGGCCACAGAGGGGTTATCAACACAAGATGAGCAGTGGAGTTCCTTACTTTGTGAAGTACTTGTAGAATCATCTTGAAGGGTGGGAAGGCATAGGCGAATAGACGATCCCAATTCAGGCTGAAAGCATCCACTGCCCAGGCTCTCTGATCGGGGACTGGGGAGACATATAAGGGGAGCTTGTTGTTTAGCCTCTTGGTGAACAAGTCCACCAACAGTGTCCCCCAAAGTCTGAACAGGGAATCTGCCATGGATTGGTATAGAGACCATTCCGTGATGACTATCCATCCTTTCCTGGACAGACTGTCCGCCATGATATTCTTTTTGCCAGGAATATGGCGAACTCAAAGGGTAATTCCTTCAGAGGTTGCCCAACAAAGGAGGTTCCAAACCTCCATGCAGAGAGAAGGGGCATGTGTGCCTCCTTGTCTTCTGAGGTAAGTCACCACTGACATGTTGTCAGAGGAGACCATCATGCAGCTGCCCCTTATGTTGTGAACGCACCCCTGAAGGGCTAAGAGCACTGCCCTCATTTCCAAATTGTTTATGTGGAGGGTAGATTCTTCCCTGAACCCTGAAGAATCAGACCCTCCAGCTCCAGATGAGCGCCCCACCCTGAATCTGATGAATCTGCGAACAGGTAGGAGTGGGGATCGGGGGTGTGTATAGGAACTCCGGCAAGAAACCGGTCCCAATTGATCCACCAAGACAGATGATGGTGGAAGACCTGACCTAGAGAAATCCAGACATTCTGAGGGTCCCTGTGAGAGGACGCAAGTCTAATCTGCCTACGATGACCAGGTCGGCTGCAGAGTTCAAGGTCCCCAGCAGAGAAAGAAAAAGACGAGCTGACAGCGTGGTCCTGGCTCTCAGCGCCTCCAACAGGGACAGGATCTTGTCTACTCTGTCCCGAGGGACATCGACTAACCCCTTGTTCGTAAGGAAATTCACCCCCATGTAGACAAAATCTTGAGATGGAAAAGCTCCGACTTCTCTAGGTTGGTCACTATAGAAAAAGGTTGATTCTGAGGAACTCGAGCATGACATTGTGGATCAACCAATCGTCAAAATATTGGAGGATTGGGATAATCCATGACCTTAAGCGGGGTGCAACTACTCCCATGACCCTGGTGAACGCTCTGGGTGCCGAGGCTAGTCCAAACGGCAGAGTGCGATATTTTAAGACCTCTCTATCCAAGCAAAACCTGTGTGGAGGAAAGATAGGGATGTGAAGATACGCATCCTGAAGATCGATGGAATCTGCCCAGTGGCCGGGCCTTATGGCATTTCTGACTGAAGCTGCTGTTTCCGTCTTGAAGGGTTCCTCCTGTAGAAATTTGTTTAGGGAGGAAAGATCAATAATTAGACGAAACTTTCCCACTTTCTTGGGTACCACGAAAATGCGGGAGTAGAAGCTGGAGAATGGTCGTTTAACACCCTCTCCACTGCACCCTTCTGAAGAAGCACTAGATTCGACTGGTGGAAGAGCATGGGGGTCCTTATCAGAGGAGGGAGATCTCGAAACCGAAGATGGTATCCTCCTTGTATGATAGAGAGGACCCAGCCATCTGCCGTAATGCAAGACCAATACTCGGAAAAAAGGCCTAGTCTGGCACCTACAGGAACCCATGGAAGAGGAACATTCTGCAGGAGAGGGATCGAGTCCCTAGGGCCGACCCCCCTTTTCCGTAGAAAAGGGGGAAGAGCCCGTAAACATCTTGCCTTGGCCACTGTGGCATATCCTTCTAGGTGCCGACTGATGAAGGGGAGGTCTGAACTGAGGTTGTTGCTTAGACTGGGGCTGCGTGGCTTTAAAAAGTTTTGGCTAAGGGCCCCGAGGCTATTCAGGATGACTTCACTTCCTGGCTGGTTTCGACGGGCCAAGCACAGATGCAAGAGAGTAATGTTGCTGGTCTCTCAAGTCTTGCGATGCCACCAAAAAGAGTCTCTGCCTCTAGGGGAGCAGCCCTCAAAAGGTTCTTACTGTGCTCCAGTAATACCTTGGATGTGTCCAAAGCAACATCCCTGCGGAGATGGAGAAGCTACGCCGATAAAGCTATTGACAAGGATAACGCATGTCTTGATGTCTTTGCCACTGCTTCCAACAAACAATGAAGAGCAAGTGGCGACAGAATTTCCTCCCTAAGCAGGTTGAAGGAGGCTGCTGAAAAGAGATCAGCATGCAAAGCTACCGTCACTAGTGACCTAGCTTTTTGCTCTAAGGCCTCCAGTGTTTTAACTGGAAGGCGAGCCCAAGTCCCTGCGGAAATACACACTTGTGTCGCTGCAGCGTCTAAAGTGGGAGGTTTAAGGAACCAGTAAGGGGTGTGAACCCGATAACTAGCAGAAAAGACCAAAGGTCCTCTATGTTGTCTAGGAAACTCCTGGCTCTTGCAAAACCTTTGGGACAGTTCTTTTACCGAGTGAGGAAGCAACAAGAGGTCTTGACAGGAGGCAGATCCAGCTAGTTTCTCCAAGCTGGAGAGAATCTAAGTGTCCTCCGAGCCTGAGTGCTTGGGACACAAATCATTAGGCAATAGGCAGTAAACCTCATTAACTACTTTGTCAAATGACCAGACCTCTTCTTCCTCTGCCACCTTCATCGATGGTTTGGGAGATCCTAAGGAAGGGGGTGCCACCTCTGTCGGCTCCGTATCAAACTCGTTAGAATCCACGAGAACAGAAGGGACATCATCATCCTGCACTTGAACCTGGGAAGCAGGACTATGTGACCCAGTGTCTCTCTGATTTTTTGGCAGGAGAGACTTGGGAGTAAGAGGGACCTCAACATGTGACTCCTCATGCGGAAGGGAAGGACTGTCCTTAGTGCCAGGCACAGCAGAAGTATGAGAGCGACTCTCAACCCTCCTGGTGTGGTTGGGGTAGAGTCTGTCCCTTTCCCTCCTTCTATGTACTGCAGCATCAATCTCACCGCCATGGGCCCAATGCCCTGAAGGCCATGGCTGTAAGTAGGGGGCCGTCCAATCGCTGCCATGCGGTGGAAGGCCACACATCCCGTAGGGGTTTAAAGGAATCATAGGGAAGGGGGGGATGCCGATCTGATCCCCTTCCCCAGTCCTACATCGGTACGACGAATCAAAGTCCTAAGGGGGAATGAACGCAGGGTTGCATCTAGGATTTGGTAAATGTGGGCACTTGCCCCCACTGAATCTGAAATAAGGAGGGCCAACTTAATGACAAGGGGGGCCTACCATGATGATGTAAAAAAAAATTAACATTCAAACAGAGCAATAGCAAGTATAATAACTGTATTAAATGCTTACAATGTGTTCTGAATACTACAGTATAACATTAAATACATATGTGTTCTGTATATTACAGTACAACGCTAAATACATATTGTGTTCTGTATATTACAGTATAACACTTAATGCATAGCATGAGTTCTGTATATTATTGTACCACACTAAATACATATCTCTACACACTGACCATTAAAGAATCAAACCATGAGCTGCAAATCATGTCAATCCTCTGTCCATTCCTATATCTTAAAAAACAGTGTCACATATTTACTGTGTGTCACTTGATAAATGTCATACATGTAGTTTTAAGATTTTCACTTCATTTGAAATCCTGAATCACCAGTTTGTGAGGTGAATTCAACGTGTCTGTCAGGGGTTGATGTCCTGAAATTAGCAATTCCAAGTGTAAAGGAATTTTCTTTGCCAGTTTTTACACACTAATTGCAAATCATCTCATTTATTTCATTCGTTTCCAGTCATGGTTGATTTTTGATTTTTTTTCCAGTCTGAATTGAAAGATTTTTTTTTTCCTTGACGTTGGAAGGACACCTCAGTTTCAGCACCGCCATCTTTAGCATCGTCTGATACTAGGATTGTTTGTTCACTGTCGCTGTGCCTATTGACAAAAAAATCTGCACTCGGACTATTATTATAACTATCATTGATAAAATAATGAAAAAGTGTCTGAGTTTTAACTGGTTGTGCTATCTAATGCATTGTACCGCCAAGCTAGCCTCAGCATCAAACATCGATCGTCCATTTCCATAAGGTCATGAAATAGGTCTTTCTCGATTTGACAGAAAAGGCCGAGGATGTTCCTATTGCATCAAACATGTGCTCTCCTGACCTTTCTTAGTAACCAATCAGAATTGAGCACGTGACACACAGGAATACGTGATGTATTTCACAACTACACAAGGACAACATATCCGCTGAAAGTGAGAACTGGGATTTTTACACTAAAAGAAAACATATATAAAAATGGCGCATTCTTCACAAAAAATGCACACAATTCTTACTTTTTGCGTGATTTTGCCCACATAGAATTTGAAATTTTGCAGGAAATCTTAAATTTTGGGGGGATTTTCATGATTGCGCATCCTAGATGCAACCCTGGAACGGTAATCTGGAGGGGGGAACTCGGCCAGGGCCCTCTCCCCATACCGATGGGCCTTGAATAACCGGTACTCGTAGCCCTATGACCGGTGACTGGTGACTCTCGCCCGGTGACCAGTGACCAGTACCCTGTGACCGGAGCTCAGTGACCAGTACCCGGTGACAAGTGCCCAGTGCCCAGTGCCCAGTGCCCAGTACCTGGTGACCGGTGACTGGTACCCGGTGACCGTTCACCGGCCAATGACCGGTCAGGTGACTGATCTGTACAAAGATCCTTTCCCAGATCTGACAGACTTAGATCGATGCTCTGCCCTTTCAGGGGGGCATGAACCTGTCACCGACAACGGGCCACTGGGGCTGAAAGGGTGTTGTTCTCCCCTCACAGGTGGACACGACTCACTTTCGGCCAACCCCACTCTCTGTCCTTTGATGTGACAGACCGTGCTGCCCTCCCTAACAGGAGGGTGCGACTCGCTCTCTGTCCTAGTAGAGTGGAGAGGGTGCTGCTCCTCCCTTCCAGTAGGGGCACGACTCACTCTCTGCTTTTCATGATCAGGGAGGGTGCTGACCTTTCTCACGGGAGGGTGCAACTCACTCCCAGTCCGCTTACTGATCTCTCTCTGAGACCCGAGGGATTCAGAGATGGAGAACCCGGAAAATTCTGAAGAAGACGAAGAGACCTTCTTGCATGCTGTGTAAGTTCTCCTGGATTCTGCGAAATCCCAGACCTCGTCAGACCAAAGACAGCATATCGGACAGTTGTCTGTCCTAGTACAGCTGGTGCAAGACAGGCAGGTCATGTGGGTGTCCCAGGGGCCTTTCCTGTGACCACACCAGCCAACCTCCTGCTTTGGCATAACTGTAAAGAAAAAGAGACACTGAAAAAAGAAAAAAAAACAAGATAATGTTTATATATATATATATATAACTTGCTTGGACGACGTTTAACCCTAGCAGGAACTCACCTCTAGGAGGCTAAACCACTCCAGATTATCTCTTTTATATGAAAGGACAGAAATACTACTGTAGGTTTTTTTTATTTTATATATATATATACAAACCTGCTATGTATATACGCAACTATTTATAAATATATATGTAATAAGAACAAAGCAAGGTGAAATAAACCAGATTAAATGGTTTACTGGATAGAAAATTAAGCAATAAACCAGCTTGGTAAATTGCTTTATAGAAATACTAGTAATAGGAATCAATTCCTATACTAATTCATTTAAAAGAATTGAACTGGAGTTCAATATAAGGCACACTAGAGAAACAGACTGGTGTGCAACCTGCTTTATCCTAAACTTAAAAATAGTCAACCAATCAGATTGATGGAAATTTATTTTCAATACTTCGTGAGTTTTTGAAAAACCCACCAAAGGAAATAAACAGGTCACTGACAAGCATAGGGAACGAATATAAAATTAACCTATCCGAGCTTACAAAATGAAACAGAATTCTCAAGAGAAGGAAAAGATTAAACCTCTGTACCACAACACATGGTGGGGAATTAACAAGAAGTTTCTGATATCGATTGCCAAAACTCTTCAAGAGAGTTTCTTCTGAAAATTTCTAGAAGGGAAATACTGGTCTGGGTAATACCACCTGCTTAGTTTTACAACAAAAAAACATAAAGAAAAGAGTATTTCGCTACGATTGACTCTTCAATTGAAGGCAATTTCTACGTAGTAATTTTGTCGCCATCTTCTAAGATGTCCGACCAGAAAAAGAATGATGTATCGTGGGAAGTCACATGCTAAGTCTGTGCAGTTTACAGAGAGTTCTATTCTCTAGAACTTTCTTCTACCCTATGGGAGGATGAATTTTCAGCATACGGTCAGGTATTTCCCATCCCGGAAATAGATTAGCTTCGCAATATCAACAGAGTAAGCTATTACTGATATTGAAATAGGAGTTTTTACCTCAAGGTCTCACTGCATACACACCCTATAAGGCTTGTATGCTGGCATACACATTTATGAAAGCATATGATGTCAGTCTATGTCATTGCGATCTGGAGATTTCAAAAAGTTTTATGTGTGATGATCCTCAATGTGATTAAATTTGCAGAATCTGTTTTGGAAGATTTTGGCAAAACTGTAATCCCTAGGCAATAGGCATGCAATGTTCAAACAGATGTGTAAGGGAAGCAATTTGTGATAGTACAATATGCTCTGGCCTTTTTGCCAATGATTGAAAAAGCACCTTGGTAATACTACAATAGGTGTCATTGTATATACATGTACATGTACACTGTTTACCAAGTGATGGCATATGTATGGCAGACACCATCACAGTGTTCATTATGGCAAGTAATTGATTGAGATGACTTATTCTTGTTTCTCTTTTCAAGTACAAACTTACTGGAGAACTTTTTTTTTACTGAATTTGTGTAAATAATTTTAGACAGGTATCATTATGCTAATTGGCATGGTTCTATTTTGCAAACTGTGCTACAACATGTGACTCAGTTATCATGATACTATTAACATGTATCTCTTGCATAGTGTGTTACAACATGTGACTCAGTTATCATGATACTATTAAGATGTATCTCTTGCATAGTGTGTTACAACATGTGACCGAGTTATGATTATTCTAATTGGCATGGTTCTATTTTGCACAGCATGCTACAACATGTGACTGAGTTATCATTATGCTAATTGACATGTTTCTATAGAATGCTACAACATGTGACTGAGTTATCATTATGCTAATTGACATGTTTCTATAATATGCTACAACATGTGACTGAGTTATCATTAGGCTAATTTACATGGTTCTATTTTGCAAAGTGTGCTACAATGTGACTGAGTTATCATTATGCTAATTGACATGGTTCTATAGCGTGCTACAACACATGACCGAGTTATCATTAGGATAATTTACATGGTTCTATTTTGCATAATGTGCTACAACATGTGACTGAGTTATCATGATGCTATTGACATGGTTCTAATTTGCATAGTGTGCTACAACATGTGACTGTGTTATCATGATACTATTGACATGGTTCTAATTTGCATAGTGTGCTACAATATGTGACTGAGTTATCAGCCATTTTCCAGTGATTTTACACTTTTTATGCTGTATTGCTCCAAGTAAGTATTTCTGAGGCGAATTTTGATAGAAAAGTCACAAGATGTTAGATTAGGCACTTACCAGTCCAATTACAGGTCTCACACCACAATTTAATTTGCTCTATGTTATCATATAAAATATTTAAAATTAGAAATTGTAAAAATCTTTCAACACTCTTTTTGTACCTCAGTTTGCAGATTTCTCTTAGACACATATAATGGCAAAAAGAAAAATATATGTTGTGTAGTATTTAAACAAAATGATAACCTCCTGCAATGGTCCACCATCAAAAGTTCATGTAAGCATTGTACTAGAAATTACTTTTTACACCTCAGTTTGATAAAATCCACATCCATCAGTTTAATAGCCTATCAGGTACCAGCCCCACAATAAAGTGCCAGTATGATATAAATATTTGCCAATGCATGACACAATCGGAATGTACTAAGCATCATTCTAGGCTTAGTGGTCCGTTATACCAACAAAAACAAAAACATAACTAGGCACAGTAAAATCTGTCTTGAGAGACCACATTCTCAGTACACAGATTTATTTATTACAGTGTATCATGAAAGACCACATTCTCATTGCACAGATTTATTTATTATATAATGTAATGAGACCATATTCTCATTGCACAGATTTATTTATTATATAGTGTAATGAGACCATATTCTCATTGCACAGATTTATCTATTATATAGTGTCATGAGACCACATTCTCATTGCACAGATTTATCTATTATATAGTGTCATGAGACCATATTCTCATTGCACAGATTTATCTATTATATAGTGTCACGAGACCACATTCTAATTGCACAGATTTATTATATAGTGTAATGAGACCACATTCTCAGTGTAGATTTATTTATTATAGTGTCATGAGACCACATTCTCAGTGCACAGATTTATTTATTACATAGTGTCACGAGACCACATTCTAATTGCAGATTTATTATATAGTGTAATGAGACCACATTCTCAGTGCATATTTCTTATATAGTGTCATGAGACCATATTCTCATTGCAGATTTATCTATTATATAGTGTCATGAGACCATATTCTCAGAGCATATTTATTATATAGTGTCATGAGACTACATTCTCATTGTACATATTTAAATAATATAGTGTCATGAGTCAACATTCTCATTGCAGATTTATTTATTATATAGTGTCATGAGACCATATTCTCACTGCACAGATTAATTTATTATTGTGTCATGAGAGACAACATTCTCATTGCACAGATTTATTTATTATAGTGTCATGAGACAACATTCTCATTCCACATATTTATTAGTGTCACGAAACCACATTCTCAGTGCACATATTTATTATAGTGTCACGAGACTACATTCTCATTGCAGATTTATTTATTATATAGCATCACGAGACCACATTATCATTCGAGATTTATTTATTAGTGTCATGAGACCACATTCTCATTGCACAGATTTATTTATTATAGTGTCATGAGACCACATTATCAGTGCATATTTATTTTAGTGTCATGTGACCACATTATCAGTGCATATTTATTATAGTGTCATGAGACCACATTCTCAGTGTAGATTTATTTATTATAGTGTCATGAGACCACATTCTCAGTGCAGATTTATTTATTATATAGTGTCACGAGACCATATTCTAATTGCACAGATTTATTATATAGTGTAATGAGACCACATTCTCAGTGCATATTTATTATATAGTGTCATGAGACCACATTCTCAGTGCACAGATTTCTTTATTATAGTGTCATAAGAGACTATATTCTCAGGGCACAGATTTATTTATTATAGTGTCATGAGACCACATTATCAGTGCATATTTATTATAGTGTCATGAGACCACCATCTCAATGCACATATTTATTTATCATAGTGTCATGAGAGACCACATTCTCAGTGCACATATTTATTATATAGTGTCTAGAGACCACATTTTCAGTGCACAGATTTATTTATTACAGTGTCATGAAAGACCACTGTCTTAAAAGACCATGATTTTTATAATGAAGGAGTTGTCTTTCAACACAGGTTCTACTGTACTATTTTCTGTATCAAACCAAAAGAGCATGTATGCAAGTAGAATTAGGCTATATAAACTTTGGTAAATTTTCATTTTCTAATCTGTGCATTGATATTTCACAGCATTGGGATTTCTTTTGTCCTAGAAATCCAATTATACTAAATAATGACATGAGAAAAAAAAACAGGTCAATGTTATCCCAAACCTGCTCAACATGAAAATAATATTCCTGCTTCAAATAGATTACCTGGCCCACTTCTCCTACCCGTGCCACTAAAATGTTTTTAAAAAGTTTCCTTCTTTCAAAACCAAACAATGAAATGAATATAGCTGAGCCTTCAAGATTTTTGGGAAAATAATGCTTGTGGCCAAGGCCACTTAGCAGTAAGGTTATTTGCCCCTACAAAATTTATTTTCATTATTCTTCTGCCATGGACATCTACAGTATATACCTGTTAATATTGTCCCTACCATAAATAATCATTCCATATGTAAAACAAAATAAAAATGGTCAACAGTGCAAAACAAGAGTCTATCATTGGGACTGACACTCTACTGGTCAACAAGAATTGGTAAGAATTCATGAGAAATCCATATCTTCCCTACTTTTATTAACTGATGAATATTGAAGCCATGATTCTTAAGAAACTCAAACCAAATTAGTTGCAAAAAAAAAATTCTCTCCTACTGTCTACATATGCTAGAGTTAGCACAAGTATAGAACAAATATCCAAGTCATGAACTTTAACCTTGACCCCAATGTATACCCCCAAAGATATTGTCAAGATAGCACCACATGCTGGGATTGGTTAAAATCCATAATTCTATTTGTTTGAATTGTTGTATTCACAATCCATCCTGGTTCAAAAGCCCATGTTATGACAAATGAACTGGAACTCATTTATGATAATCTTCAAGTAAATCCACAACCAGGCTTCATAAAAATGCATGAATAATTGTTTGCATTATCATCAGCTTGAGCCATTACAGATAAAAAGTGGAGTATGACCTTCACTCTTTAAATCAATGTTAGAGTGCTGTAGAGCTGAAAAAAATAACCTAACATTAAAATCTGAATAGAAAATTGATATTTGAATATTTCTTTGTTTACCTAGTGAGATTAGCAGCATTTTATAAAAGAAAACATACAAGGCAAAAATGTAAACTATGCAATGTTGAATTAGTTTACAAAGGAACAACTTCAAACCTGCTAATTCACCTGAAATTCAAATTTAAACTCACGAGGTAATCATAATATCAAAATTCTGAATATTCACCTTGCTCACAACATCACAATTTCCATTCATTGTCGTTCTGGTGCTCTGGAAAAGATAACATGTAATATGGGATGTTGATAAAGATCATGTATAGAACTGGGGTTGTCATATCAAAGTCAACAACGCCTTTAGGTATCAATCACCTTGTGAGACAGGTATTTTGATATGAAATCAATTAAAGAACTTATGATGATGTACAACCGGAGAAAATATTTTGGACATTTTGAGGGAATATATAACAAAGTTTCACCAAATGTTTTAAGGGTTTTAGATGTGTTACCTTTATCTTTTATTTTAGATACAGAATTTTAACCTCTTTACCTTTTATATTTTACAGTACATGTTTACATTTTTTTTTAAGGGTTTATCTTCGTAAAGTTTTTGTGCTATTCTTCATTTTTACAGTTTTGGATCTTAACTTTTGGTTAGTGACATGTGGCCACTATTGTGCTGAGGTGCCATAACATGCTACTGCATACATGCATAGAACAGGGCTTGTCATATCGAAATAAACAAAGCCTTTTGGTATCAATCAATGTATACAAATTTCATTAAATTAAATTAACCACATGTCTATGTGATTTTCACTGTCAACAAATCACTTCTGATTATTTTTTTTTATAGACAATACTGCCTTTAATGGAACAAGTAATAAAGAGTTACCACCCTTCTTTACCTCTAGCCAGTCTTTGACACTAAAGAAACATTTTTGGTCATACTAAGTTTGAAGATAACCAGGGAAAATAACACCCACATTCATTTGATTTTTAGTCTGAATGCCCCCCTAAAATTTACACAAGACCCCAAAAATGTAATTTATGCAATTAGAGTTTACAGTGTTTTCAATTCCACTTCTCAGGGATGGAGAGGGGGGTGGAAAGGGTCATCAAATTCCAAATAAATAAAAGAAACAAGAATGGATTTGATAGCTTTATTAACATCAATGAATATTGAAATTCTATCCAAATACATTTAACAAATATCCAAATAGGAAAATTTCATATTCGTTTCAGCTCTAGAGTTGTGACTAGTAAATTGTTGAAATGCAACTAAATACAAAGTCTGGTGTGTGTGTGTGTGTAGTAGTAGTAGTAGCTTTTCATGGCACCTCAACACAAAAGTGGCTATTTAGAGCCAACAAAAGATAAAGTTTGAAATATATAAAGATGTAGTGCACAAAAATTTAGGAAGATAAACCCTACCAAATAAATGTAAACATTAAGTACAACAAGACAAACAATAAAAATGTAAAGATGTTAAAATTCTGTAAAATGGATCTAAAATAACAGATAAAGGTAATACATGTAAAATCCTTAAAACATTATTAAAATTTGTCATGTAAACCAATTTCCCTTAAAAGTCCAAGTTTTTCTCAGGTCTTACATCCTCATACAGTTTCTTCAAGCAGTTCACATCAAAATACTACTGTCTCACAAGGTGGAAATCAACACACTTGACAAGAATGTGCTCCACTGTCAGTGAACACTGGCATGGTATGCATTGTGGTCGAGGTTCACCCTTCTGGAGGCGTGCATTAGTCAGGTATGTTTGTCCAATAGGCAATCAGCACAATACAACTTCATCTCTGCTATTTGTTCTATATGAGGGATGCCACTCTCCAGTTGTGGGTTTGATGTTCTTAATTTTGTGGACTTTTCATTCCACATATTTTGATAAGTATGCCGATTTATACAATATCTGAAGTTAGTATATAGAATCTTCCATTCGGAAATGGGTGACTTCAGGGCAGCTTTGGCTGCTTTATCTGCTTTTTCATTACCCTGCATACCAATCTGTCTAGGCAACAAACAGTACAGAATACTTTTCACAGATTGTAAGAGAACATCATGTTTCTGTAGTATTTGGGATATTAACAGGTTGACAAAATCCATCTGTAGTATCCGGGATATTAACAGGTTGACAAAATCCATCTGTAGTATCTAGGATATTAACAGGATGATAAAATCCATCTGTACATTAACAGGTTGACAAAATCCATCTGTATTATCCAGGATATTAACAAGATGATAAAATCCATCTGTACATTAACAGGTTGACAAAATTCATCTGTAGTATCAGGGATATTAACAGGTTGACAAAATCCATCTGTAGTATCAGGGATATTAACAGGTTGACAAAATCCATCTGTAGTATCAGGGATATTAACAGGTTGACAAAATCCATCTGTAGTATCTAGGATATTAACAGGATGACAAAATCCATCTGTAGTATCTAGGATATTAACAGGTTGACAAAATCCATCTGTACATTAACAGGTTGACAAAATTCATCTGTACATTAACAGGCTGACAAAATTCATCAGTACATGTACTGGTGGTCAGATCTTCATAATTGTTTTTTTTAATTAGGTTTAACTTCATGCTGTCAAAATTCCTTAGTGCAAAATCCCATTACATTATGACAAGCTCTTCAGAATGAGATAGTTCGTTGGTTGTTTAACTGGTTGGCTTTTAACAAAACATTCAATATATTACTGGCTGTATCATTCTGAGGGAATGGGAACTCAGTGCTTTCCACAAGACACACTGAGGCAGCTAACCCAGACTGGACTGGGAGGGTACTGAACCTGCTACCCTTGGATTACAAATCTGACGCTCAACAAACTGAGCTACTGTGGCTCCCCTCTTCAGAATGAGTGCAGCAGCAATAACAACATTTTCAAGATGGTCTACATAGTGGCCATCCAACTTGTCAAATGTGCACCATTTTCATCTGACACCAACTACATACATGTATTGCAACAAGTGTTTTAACAAGAGGCCCAAGTGGGCCTGATATTGTTCACAAGTTTACATAATTTAACAGTTGACCATTTCACTAAGCAGGCTTATGTAGTACTGAAAGAACACAACCTATCTAACCTATCTCCCAAACTTTATATCATGTTGACTTTACCTATTTTACTATTTCCTGATGAAAATTTGTCCTAAAGATAAAGGCCTTTTTACCAAGTTTGATCAAATACTATCAAAAATGCAGTCTCTAGAGTTGTAAAAAATCTCAGCCATTCAGATGCAAAAACACCTCATACATATGCTTAGGTCTCTCTCATAAAAAAAAATCATCCAACCATCTTGACGATATTAGCCTATTTACCAAGTCTGATTAAAATCCGATCAGAAATACAGTCTCTCAAGTAGTAAAAAGCTCAGACAAACATATGCAAGATCACCTCATTAATAAGTGTAGATATTGTTCATAATAAATCATGAATCTGTATATATATATATAAAGCCAATTCATCAAGTTTTAAAAATATAATCAGATAAACAGTCACTAAAGTGTTGACAAGCTTAACTAATCGCAAAATCGCTTCATTAATATGCATGGATCTTGCTCATAACTGTACTCATCAAAGAGCATCATGATTTAAGCTTATTTACCATATTTGATCAAAACTGGATTATAAATAGTCTTTAGAGTGGTAACAATCTCAGTCAATCACATGCAATATCAGTTCATTAATATGAGTGCATACATGTGATTCTACCGGCGGTAGGCCAAAAATACAATTTTAAAGGCCATCTACCACACATACCATTTAGTAGTTCAAATCTACCGCTTTTGAAAATAATTTTTAAAAAAATTATAAAATAAACCCCACAACGGTATTTTTACGCGTTCCATCAACACATCAGAGAAACCAGCCAAAACCAGTCTACTGGGGACCGAAAATGTTCCACCTGTACAATGACCGGTGCAATGATGCGTGACAGAGCAATAGGATTAGAATTGTTAAAGAACAGCTGACATGTGTACACATCATGCTGCTAATTGATTACCTTATTGTTGGAATTTGAGGAGTTTAAGGCCAAATGCCGGATGGTTTGTTTTTGAGGTGTTATAAGTAATAAAGGGATAAAAGGTTGTCCATGAAGTCTTCTGAGCCTTTGATGAAAATCGGCTGACCCTTAGCGGAGGGGAGATAAAATGAAGAGACCGACCATAAAAAATGATTTCGGCAGAGACACTAGAGTAAGTATTTTGATTTTTGTCTTGTTTAATTGTTATTGTATTGTTCAAGATGTTTTAAGAGGACAACTCTTATATTTTTGTTCAATTCATGTCAAAATGCTGAAACGTGTGCTTTCACCCAATGCTAAGAAACCACCAGCTAAGAAATATTACAAGTTCAACAATGCTTGGATATCAGAGTTTAAGCGTGTGCAGGCGAGTAGCAAAGGTCCTGACTTTCCACTGTGTTTTAATGGTATGCATCTTTTGTATTTCATAAACTATTTGAAGTTTTCATGCACATAAATTAAGTTCAAGCCCTAGATAAAATATATCAGTTAAAAATATATTACAAGATAATGAATTTTTAAGTTTGGATAAATTATTCATAAAAGCATAAATACATCATGTATTTTTTTAAATATTTATTTCAAGTCTAAATTAGTCTTTATTTTGTTTTATTTACAGTGGTGAAACTTGCTAACAGATTTTTGGATCTGAGCCATGAAGAGGAAGAAGCCTTTGAGAATGAGACTCAGGAATACAAGTCAGGAACTTCCTCCTGGGGGTGAACATAGCTTGGAGGAGTATTGGAGAGTAGTCAGCAATTTAACAAAATCAGCAATAGGAAAACTGAAGTTAGAACTTCTTTGTAGGCTGAATGTGGTTGTCCTGTCATTACAACATTCTAATGCTGATACAAAGAGGACATTCTCCATTCTTCGCAAAATACAAAGTGATTCAAGCGGAAATATGGACCAGTGAACTATTGAGAGCCTGTTAAGTGTGAAGTTTAATAAACACAACGAATGTCATTAGTGGTCACTTGACAGTGATCTTGTGAATGAAACTAAAAATGCTATTGGATTTTATAAAAGAAAATTCTTTGCAGTGAACTATCAGATAAACAACTTTTCCTTTTTCATTATTTGACAGTATACTGACTTGTATTAATTATTATTGTAACATTTTCCATTAAAATCTGAATCTTATTCATGTTCAAACTTGCTGTTTTATTTATAGTATGAAGAGAATACATATTATGGCACACAAAAAAACCCACTTGTTTTGTTTTCCATCCCCCTGAAAAGTAAAATGTATGCCAATAAAAAATCTACTGATTTAGAGGCCAATCTACTGATCAAAATTTGTAAATCTACTGGTTTGAAATCCTGGTTCTGTCACATGTATGTGAGTGGATCCCTTGCATTATGTGAGATGTTTATCATATAAGCCTTTACCCTAAGTTTGATCAAAATCAGATAAAAAATATTGCTTCCAGAGTGGTAACAAGCTCTGCCAATCAGATGCAAGATCACCTCATTAATATGTGTGGATATTATTAATGATTGAACTCATCCAAGATCTTGAAGATACAAGTCCATATTCCAAGTTTGATCAAAATCATATCAGAAATATGGTTAACATGCTCAGCCAAACAGATGCAAAATACACTCATTAATATTCATGGATCTCGCTTCTTGTCAAAATTGCACAAGATCTTGATAATATAAGTATATATTCCAAGTCTGATCAAACTTGGATCAAAAATATGGTTTCAAAAATGGTAACAAGCTCAACCAATCTGATGCAAAATTGCCTCATTAATATGCAAATATTGCACCCATTACTGAAATTGTCCAAGGCCTTGATGATGGACACATATATTCCAAGTCTGATCAAAATCAGATCAGAAATATAGTTTCCCAAGTGGTAACAAGGTCAGCCAATCAAATGCAAGATTACCTCATTAATATGAATCTCATTCATTATTGAATTATCCAAGATCTTGATACAACCCTTATTTCAAGTTTGATCAAAACAAGTTCATAAATATGGCTTCCAAAGTGGTAACACGCTCAGCCAATCAGATGCCAGATCACCTCATTAATATGCATTTGTCTCACTCATTATCAAACCTGTCCATGACCTTAATGATATAAACATATATGGTATGCCAAGTTTGATCAAAATCAGATCAGAAACATGGCTGCCAGAGTGACAAATACCTCAGCCAATCAGATGCAAGATAGGTTCAAAATGTGCGTGAATCTCATTTATTATCGCAATTGTCCAAGATCTTAATAATATAAGCAAAATATTCCAAGTTTGATCAAAATTGGATCAGAAATATGGCCTCCAGAATGGTAACAAGGTCAACCAATCTGATACAAGATCACTTCATTAATATACTGGATTTTGCTATTATCAAACTCATCTGTGATTTTGATGATATAAGCCCATATGCCAATTCTGATCAAAATCAAATCAGAAATATGGACTCCAAATTGTTTTCAAGTAAACTGTTAATGAGACGGGAAACAGATAACTGACAAGACATTATGGCCACAGGGTCATCAATTAGCCTAACAACCAGGTGAGCTAATACAAATCTAAAGTCAATGCAAACATTTATTGAAGAGAAGTAGCTAAGAAAAGATTGTCAAAATGACTACCCCGCTGCCAGGCTGAAATCCAAATAAGCACCATTTTCATTAAGACCTACTACATATCGCAAGAAGTACTTTGGTGAAAACCCCCATCAGTACAACCACCTGCTCGGCTGAAGCAGCAATTATAAGATTTTCAAAGTAGCCACCACAGCCATTTTGGCACTCAGCAGTAGAACTTTTATTGAAGACCAAATATATACTACAAGTAGTGTTTTAATTCAAGAGAAGCAGCAATAACGAGATTTTCTAGGTCAGATTATCACTATTTTTCATTTAGGACCAACTACATATTGTAAGAAAAGTTTAAGTGAAAATCCCATAGTAATGCATGTACAACCATCTGTTCGAAAAGAATGATAAAAAAAATTAAAATGGTCACCACAGCAGCCATGTTGGAGGTCACATTGACATTAACTTCCATTTGGGACCCACT
Source organism: Margaritifera margaritifera (assembly GCA_029931535.1). Classification (NCBI taxonomy): domain Eukaryota; kingdom Metazoa; phylum Mollusca; class Bivalvia; order Unionida; family Margaritiferidae; genus Margaritifera; species Margaritifera margaritifera. The sequence goes on from JAQPZY010001580.1 coordinate 3,289,735, forward strand.
ACATATTGCATGCAGTGTTTCAGTGAATACCCAATGTCTCTATGCCCATCCATTCAGTAGGAGTAGCAATAACAAGATTTTCAAGATGTCTGCTGTTATGACCATGTTGTATATTGAAGGTCGGATCAGCATCTTTTTCATTTAGGGCCAACTACATATCATAACAAGCACTGAAATCTAAAACCCCCAAGCCATCACAAAATATCCATTAAGCAGCAGAAAGATAAGATTTTCAAAATTTATGGTGGCTATGTTGAAGGTCAGATCAGCATTACTTTTATGCCAGACCAACTGCATACTGTAGCAAGTGTTACAGTGAACACCCCATGTCAATATGACAATCCATTAAGAAGAAGTAGAGATAACAAGATTTTCCAGATGAACTCTGTGGTGGTCACATTTGAGGTCAGATCAGCTCCATTTTCATTTTGGTAACTACATATTGTAAGAAGTGTTTTAGGGAACAGCCCATGTCAATACAACTATCCATTATGGAGAATATAACAAGATTTTCCAGATGGACTCTGTGACAGCCACATGAGGTCAAGTCAGCTCCATTTTCATTTAGGACCAACAACATGTAAGAATTGTTTTAGTGAAAATGCCATATTAATATGTCCATTCATTCAGATTGGATTAAAAACAAAATTTTCAAGATGGCAACAATGGTGGCCATACTGGATGTTCAATGAGGACAAAATAGACTTCAGGATAAAACTGTGTGCCAAGTTTCATGACTTTCCTACTTATAGTTTTAAAAGGATTAGCAATAACAATTAATTACTAGCAAATGCTGGATGCTGAATAACAGACAGATGAGAAACAAAGGACTACTGCATAAGTTCTTCTTGTCTTCAACCAATAGAGCTAAAAAGGAAAAAGTGATATGAATTCAAGGAAATTGTGCTAAACCAATTAAGACAATCATGAAAAATATTCCAATATGGCTGCCAGACAGCCATTTTCAAATTGACTACATTTGAAGTCTACAGTAATGGACCTATTTTTCAGAAAACATGCATCTATAAAGTTTTAGTTTTAAAATTACAATATTAGTGTATGATTAGTTTCAAGTAATTTGAAAGTTCTTGCTTCCTCATTGTGATTAAAAAGTGAAAGATAGATATATATATATATATATATATATATATATATATATGTATATATATATATATATATATATATCTCCTTGGTCAAAATGTTTCACATAGAAAATAAGACAGAAATTCAGATTGTTAACTGATGACTAGCATGTAAATTATCAAAAAAAGATCAATTGAAAAAATTCTTCAACCACCAAAATGAAGGCTGACAAAGTCTATGCCATATCTTCCACAGTTCATTGAGATTTTCTCCTCATCTGTATAGACTGCAAGAAAATGCTGTAAAGTGGATGAATACCACCAAACAAGAGTCCCTTGAATGAACTGGCACTCAAATGACCTAAACAATTAATAAATCAAAAGATTTCAAAAGCCTTTTTTAATATAATGGGGGGGGGGGGGCATCAACACATCTGCATGCTTGAATAATTTTCCCATTAAAAAATTAAAGTATTAGCTCTGATAGGAAGCTTCTAAATTACCAATAATAAAATTGTTGAAGAAAATCTGGAAAAGACATTTAGTTTTTAACTGATACTCTGTAATAATACAAACATTATTATTTATTGTTGACCTAAATATACCAGCATACTGTCCTTAATTGATTCACTGACTTACGGTATGTAAGCAGATTAGTCTATTAGTACTGACAAAATGAGAATATGTATTTTGGGGATGATATTTATTAAAAACAAGAGCTTTGACAGGGGTAATGTAACAAAAGAAAAGACTCAAACAAGCTTTCAAGATTTAAAATACAAATATTTAATTTCTTAAAATATTAAAATATTTCAACAAGCAATCAAAGTGAAAGAATTAAAAATAACTTACAGTATAGAATATCCTTAAAAGTCCTAAATTGTTCTTAAGTTCACTGATCCGGAAGTTAATCCAAATATTCCGAATGAAGTAGGTTCCAAATGAAACCTTTGCTGTACTGATGTGTTAATAAGAATCAGTTATATCCAAGTTTTATAAATTCCAAATAGTCCTCGTTAATATGGAATATCACAAGTTCTAGAAATGTTCCCGATAATTCCACGGAGCTGTATAATTATTAAAGTTGAAGAAACAGTACTGAATCCTAAATGTACTGTATTAATTTATATCACAAAAGTAGAATATCCACACACAAAATGAACCAAATTCATTTATGACCTCTCAGGCCGTCAAACTATGCTAGGAATGCCTAAACACAGGATTATTTCCTATTATATAGTCTCTTACTATGCATAATCGAAATAAAACCCATACTACGTCTTTGATAAACAACTGGGTATTTCTAAATAATTTCCTTCTACATTACAACCCTCTCCAAACCAATCAGAAACTAGGTTATACGTGACATCGCCAAAGTACTGGTGCCCTGACATTATTTACAGTCAATAAAGTATTGAATCATAGAATCTAGGTCAGAAGTTCATACCCTCACACACTGGATCATGTGACATGACTAATGTTTCAGTGAAATATTGATCCAATTTACCGTATGTGTACTCACGGCAAGATGACAGCTGTTAGACTAAGAACAGAGATCACAAACTAATAAACTATACCATTATTAAAAGAAAAATGATATATAATTCTGTAACAACAGTTAAAACAATATTGCACTACAGTATATAATTATATAATTATTCTGTTATTGCAACAGTTAAAACAATATTGCAACACAGTATAGAATTATTCTATTACTATCCATAAAACCTTTGTGACAAATATGTGAGATTTGCAACAATGAATAATGCTAGACAAAAACAATAAATTGAGAGGATTATCAAATGATACTGTACTTGATCTCATATCTATTACATACTTAACAGGGTTCATAACAATTAAAACAACTGAAATTCAATGACTTTTTAATTACCAGTTTCAGTTTTCAATGACTACTCTCTGTATTAAATATTCTACTTCCAGTTACCAATTTAAATACAAGAAACTGCTCTTTAGCTGCTGTACTTTCTACTCCAGCTGCAACTCTAGTACTTTCACTTGCTCTTCTTTTTCTCTTCCATTTCTTCCCAGTCCATTGGACTGAGACATTAGTGTGATTGTCCCTTTCTCTTCTGCTTCATCTGCCAGTTTGTCTGCTGCCTGGAAAAGGCTGCTGACATCCATAATATTTCAGCCTTCAGCAAATCACTGCTTTGCATGAAACCTATCACCAAAACTGCACCCCCATTGTCAGTCACTGAATTTGTAGAACCTGCTTACAAAATTTAAAATATTTTTTATGATGCAGACGACAGCAATGACAAAGAATTAAATGACATTGTTTGCACTGACCCTATGAACTCTGACATCGAAACAGCAGGCTCATGTGTTTTCGTTAGCTTCAGGCAGCAATGTCCATTCCTGCAATATCAATGTTTTTCTTGCACACTACGCAAAGCACTCTGTATATTTCGAGGTCGCATATTTTCTCAGCCACTTAATGAAGTCTTTGTCTTGCAGCCAACTATTGCTGAATGTGCACTTTTCATGCATTTTGCAATGATCGCTCATTATAAAGACTGCAAATGAACCAACTTTGCTTAGCAGAAACATGTGGTGAAGTGAAGGAGTGCGCATGCATTAAGTACATCATGTAAAAGGGACGCTACGCACAATGTCTGATTACTTCCTGTGGATTCTAATAATGGCAGAATGGCTAGCAGATGACAGAAAAATCAAACTTTATTTCCAATCCTCGCACAACATTAAATAAATGACTCGAAAGCAAAATTCTCCATCATATTTTACTTTTAAGCAAAATCTCTCAAATTCAAAGACTTTCAATGACCCAGGTGAAAATTCAATGACTTTCAAGGCCTTGAATGAGGTGTTCATTTCTCAATGACTTTCAATGACTTTTAATGACCATGCGAACCCTGTTTAACAAGCACACACCCAACCTTTTCATCACAACTTCCATAAAAATATCCATTACTAAGTGCATGTGTCTTGACACCAACATGTCTCATGAGAGGGAGGCAGCTGTTAAAACCTGCCTAGAACATCATTACTTTCTTCAACTTGCCGCACTGTACACCTAATGTCTCATTAACACTTAAATCTGTCAGGTCAGTCTAAAAAATGATCTTACATGGGCTTTTTTCAGTACAACCATCTTGGGAGATTGGGAAAGAAACAACACCACTGAAGTGGAGAGCTACATGGATAAAGGGAGCTAACTCTATTAGCATGTATGTAAATGTGATGGGAACATTAAGACATTGCTGGTGCACACTCATCATAATGAGCTTCAACCTCATACATTTTAGCCAAATAATAATTTTGTATGCACACAGAATGGGTATTAGGTCATATACAAAACAGAATAGAAACTTTATTCAGCATTAAATTTTACAATACAATTTATAGCTGCAAGTGTGAGGATATAACAAAAATCACTGATATAGAGAGGGCAAAGTTAAAGAAAATTACAGATAATCTATATAATAACATATATTCCATCAACCAGAAATGTTTACAAAGGATAATGTAATCATACAAATATACTAGCTAAGTTATGCTATATATGTCTCTAAAATACCTTTTATTGTGATATTTTTTTATTTGCAAAAACTATACATTTTGAATGTGTCTAAAACTGTCACAGATTTTTCGGACATAATTTGTGTAAACTTTCCCACATTTGGCCATGAACAGTATAATCTTGGAAGATACTTTTTTCTTTAAATCCCCAAGAAAAGGAAAACAAGTAAAAAGTACTATTGATTTTCAAATAGACCTTAAATTACAACAGTTATAAAATCACTGATCTCTTGTCATTCCATCATAATGTCCAGATTCTATTCTAGGGCTATGAGAACTAATTCTAAATCTACACTGTCCATTTCTAAATGGAGGCATCCTTATAACTTTTAAATCTACCCAATCCATTTCTAAATGGAGGCATCATTATAGCTTTTAAATCTTCACCGTCCATTTCTAAATGAAGGCATCCTTATAACTGTTAAATCTACCCAGTCCATTTCTAAATGGAGGCATCCTTGTAACTTTTAAATCTACACCGTCCATTTCTAAATGGAGGCATTCTTATAACATCTAACTCTACACAGTCCATTTCTAAATCTACACCGTCCATTTCTAAACTGTGGTATCCTTGTAACTTTTAAATCTACACTGTCCATTTCTAAATGGAGGCATCCTTATAACTTTTAAATCTACACTGTCCATTTCTAAATGGAGGCATCCTTATAACTTCTAAATATACACTGTCCATTTCTAAATGGAGGCATCCTTATAACTTCTAAATATACACTGTCCATTTCTAAATGGAGGCATTCTTATAACTTCTAAATCTACACTGTCCATTTCTAAATGAAGGCACACTTATAACTTCTAAATCTACACAGTCCATTTCTAAATGGAGGCATCCTTATAACTTCTAAATATACACTGTCCATTTCTAAATGGAGGCACACTTATAACTTCTAAATCTACACAGTCCATTTCTAAATGGAGGCATTCTTATAACTTCTAAATCTACACAGTCCATTTCTAAATGGAGGCATCCTTATAACTTCTAAATATACACTGTCCATTTCTAAATGGAGGCATCCTTATAACTTCTAAATCTACACAGTCCATTTCTAAATGGAGGCATCCTTATAACTTCTAAATCTACACTCTCCATTTCTAAATGGAGGCATCCTTATAACTTTTAAATCTACACTGTCCATTTCTAAATGTAGGTATCCTTATAACTTTTAAGTCTACATAGTCCATTTCTAAATGGAGGTATCCTTATAACTTCTAAATCTACATAGTCCAATTCTAAATGGAGGTATCCTTATAACTTCTAAATATACACTTTCCATTTCTAAACTGTGGTATCCTTATAACTTCTAAATCTACACTGTCCATTTCTAAATGGAGGCATCCTTATACCTTCTAAATCTACACCATCCATTTCTAAATGGAGGTATCCTTATAACTTCTAAATCTACACTGTCCATTTCTAAATGGAGGTATCCTTATAACTTCTAAATCAACACCGTTCATTCTAAATGGAGGCATCCTTATAACTGTTAAATCTACAGTGTCCATTTCTAAATGGAGGCATCCTTATAACTTCTAAATCTACACTCTCCATTTCTAAATGTAGGCATTCTTATAACTTTTAAATCTATACAGTCCATTTCTAAATGGAGGCATCCTTATAACTTTTAAATCTATACAGTCCATTTCTAAATGGAGGCATCCTTATAACTGCTAAATCTACACTGTCCATTTCTAAATGGAGGCATCCTTATAACTTCTAAATCTACACTGTCCATTTCTAAATGGAGGCATCCTTATAACTTCTAAATCTACACTCTCCATTTCTAAATGGAGGTATCCTTGTAACTTCTAAATCTACACTGTCCATTTCTAAATGGAGGCATCCTCATAACTTCTAAATCTACACAGTCCATTTCTAAATGGAGGCATCCTTATAACTTCTAAATCTACACTGTCCATTTCTAAATGGAGGCATCCTTATAACTTCTAAATCTACACCGTCCATTTCTAAACTGTGGTATCCTTATAACTTCTAAATCTACACCGTCCATTTGTAAACTGTGGTACCCTTATAACTTCTAAATCTACACAGTCCATTTCTAAATGGAGGCATCCTTATAACTTCTAAATCTACACAGTCCATTTCTAAATGGAGGCATCCTTATAACTTTTAAATCTACACCATCCATTTCTAAATTGAGGTATCCTTATAACTTCTAAATATACACCATCAATTTCTAAGTGGAGGCACACTTATAACATCTAACTCTACACAGTCCATTTCCAAATTTACACAGTCCATTTTTAAATTGAGGCATCCTTGTAACTTCTAAATATTCCAGTCCATTTCTAAATTGAGGTATCCCTATAACTCCTAAATCCATGCAGTCCATTTCTAAATCTACACAGTCCATTTTTAAATTGACGTATCCTTGAAACATATAAATCTACATAGTCCATTTCTAAATCTACACAGTCCATTTCTAAACTGAGATATCCTTATAACATCTTAATACTGTTGAAAACAAAGTTGATTGGTATATAATGTATAATGTTGCTTTTTTTCTGCTATGTAGTCCAGATAACCAGTTTTTGCATATAATGATCCAGAATTCTTTCAATTATTTGAACAAAAAGTATCATTATATCATATTAGTTATTCCATACATATGAAAATCCTTTGTCATTTAATCGAGTTTTAACATGAACACCCCAATTGTTTCCACTATAAAAATGAGCAACATCTGTTTTAAGCATAGAATGTTAATGAAAAGTTAAAGTATCTCCATATGACAAGTTTTTAATCCAATATTTTAAAATTCTTATTTTCATTAACTGCCAGAATGGGTATCTCCCAGTGCATTTCCTGACCAATGGTAGCCAGGTAATTTACCCGCCTAAATCTGCCAGAGCAACCCTGTTGGGGAGCACCCCCAACCTGTTATTTTAAAATCTTTACTGGCTGCTTTCAATTTTATGGAATGCCCTAGCTCCCCACATAAAGCATCCAAATTTGTTATCTTTTTACCCCAAGAATTCATCTACAAAATATTTGGTAGATTTTCTCAACATCACTCACAGGATGGAACCCCCAAATTTCTAAACCATAACTAAGTACAAAGCCAACCAGAACATCAAAAAGGTGAGGTTTTTTTAAATGGTACATAATGTTGCATTCTCAATTAAATGATACAAATTAAAAAAATGTACATTTCCTGTATCATTTACATGCTTTGGTTTATCCCTATGCCATTTTTATGTAACTGTAAATCCAAGCATTTAAATATGTTGACAGTTTCTAATAATTCACAACTGTAACACAATCATAAAATGTGTTTTCATATCTATTCCAAAAACAACCAACATTATTATTGTTTTCTATTCATTTACTCTAAGTTTCAATTCATGACAGTATATTCCTAAATCATTCAACCATATTCTGTAGACATTTTTCTGTTTTTGCAAATATCACAACATCATCTGCATAGAGCAAAATAAATACCAATTCAACCAATTAAAATATATTATCTGCATTAAAATGCATGCACTGAACAATATCTAAATGCATACACTGAAGAATATCATCTAAATGCATACACTGAACAATATTATTCAAATGCATACACTGAACAATATCATTAAAATGCATGCACTGAACAATATCATTCAAATGCATACACTGAACAATATCATTAAAATGCATGCACTGAACAATATCTAAATGCATACAATAAACAATATCATTCAAATGCATACATTGAACTATATCATTAAAATGCATATACTGAAAAAATGTTATAATGCATACACTGAACTATATCATTAAAATGCAATTACATGTACTGAACAATATCATTAAAATGCATATACTGAACTATATCATTAAATGCATATAATGAAAAAATATCATTATAATGCATATACTGAACTATATCATTAAAATGCATACACTGAACTATTTCATTAAAATGCATACACTGAACTATATCATTAAAATGCATATACTGAAAAAATATCATTATAATGCATATACTGAACTATATCATTAAAATGCATATACTGAAAAAATATCATTATAATGCATATACTGAACTATATCATTAAAATGCATATACTGAGCAATAATATTTAAATGCATACATAAAATATTGATGTTTATGATGGATTGCCTGTGAAAGGTAGATAGTCAGGGTTAATGAAAGGTAGATGGTCAGGGTTAATGAAGAGAACTGTTATACTGATTTTAATTTCCTTAGGATACTTCACTCTTGTACCAGCTAGTATGCTATCTGCTGGTGTGTTTGTGTACTTTATTCTTGTACCAGCTAGTATGCTCAAAGCTGATGTGTTTTAGTGTACTTTATTCTTGTACCAGCTAGTATGCTCACTGCTGATGAGTTTTAGTGTACTTCACTCTTGTACCAGCTAGTATGCTCACTGCTGATGTGTTTTTGGGTGCTCTATTCTTATGCCAGCCAGGATGCTCACTGCTGAGGTGTTTTAGTGTACTTTACTCTTGTACCAGCTAGTAATTGCTATCTGCTGATGTGTTTTAGTGTATTTTACTCTTGTGCCCGCAAGTATGCTTATTGTAATTTACTCTTGTGCCAGCTAGTATGCTTATTGTAATTTACTCTTGTGCCAGCTAGTATGCTTATTGTAATTTACTCTTGTGCCAGCTAGTATGCTTATTGTAATTTACTCTTGTGCCAGCTAGTATGCTTATTGTAATTTATTCTTGTGCCAGCTAGTATGCTCACTGCTGATGTGTTAAAATGCCTACACTAAACAATGTCATTAAAATGCATACACTGAACAATGTCATCAAAATGCATACACTGAACAATATCATTAAAATGCATACTCTGAACAATATCATTAAAATACATAAACTCATCAATATCACTAAAATGCATAAACTCACCAATATCACTAAAATGCATACACTGAACAAGATCACTAAAATGCATACACTGAACAATATCACTAAAATGCATACACTGAACAATATCATTAAAATACATAAACTCATCAATATCACTAAAATGCATAAACTCATCAATATCACTAAAATGCATACACTGAACAATATCATTCATAACAAATGTGAACATGATAAATATAAACCTGAATCATGGCTTGAAAAATCCACTTGTCTGCTCATATAAGCAACAAAAATTTTCGTCATATTACATTTTCTTGTTCACTGAAACAAGTTGTAATTTAAAACTTAAGCCTTTAAAGTTATCATTTACTGTGATAGATTGTTTTGTTGTTTAATTGGGCTTTCTTGCAATTTCAGATAGATAAAGGCAATTTGCTACATCAGATGATAATACAATGTGTCTTACATTAATAAATATCAGCAGTGTTTATTCTGAACCTTTTCAGGGAATAAGATCTCTGCACTCTTGTAAAAAAAAACATTACAATTCATTTCAAAAAGTTATAATATATTTAAAAAACATTCCTTATAAGTCTTGGATAGATGTGACTTATTAAATTATATATTTATGTTTTAACTGAATTGTAATAATTGCAATAAAAGTTACACTTTGTAAGTAAATCATACTTGCAAACAAATGTCACTGCACCAGCATGTTCATAAGACTGGTCAGTCACATGCTTTTGCTGGATCATGTTTTTAAAATAAATACACATTTACCAGAATTACTATTCAGAATCATGATTCTGTTTCATCATGTTTATTAGTAGTATCTCTGTACTCTACACTGTTTCCACATTTCAATTTTTATTAATAGTATCTCTGTACTCTACGCTGTTCCCATGTCGACACTGTTTCCATGTTTATTAGTAGCATCTCAGTTCTCTATGCTGTTTCCACGTTTATTAGTAGTAGTATTTCCGTAGTCTACACTCTTTCCATGTTTATTAGTAGCATCTCTGTACTCTATGCTGTTTCCATGTTTATTAGTAGTATCTCCATACTCGACACTGTTTCCATGTTTATTAGTAGTATCTCTGTACTCTACACTGTTTCCATGTTTATTAGTAGTATCTCTAACATCTATACTGTTTCCATGTTTATTAGTAGTATCTCTGTACTCAACACTGTTTCCATGTTTATTAGTATCTCTGTACTCGACACTGTTTCCATGTTTATTAGTATCTCTGTACTCTAAACTGTTTCAATGTTTATTAGTAGTATCTCTGTACTCTGCTGTTTCCATGTTTATTAGTAGTATATCTGTACTTTATGCTGTTTCCATGTTTATTAGTAGCATCTCTGTACTCTACACTGTTTCCACTTTTATTAGTAGTATCTCTGTACTATATGTCATTTCCATGTTTATTAGAAGTATCTCCGTACTCAACACTGTTTCCATGTTTATTAGTAGTATCTCTGTACTCGACACTGTTTCAATGTTTATTAGTATCTCTGTACTCTACGCTGTGTCCTAGTTTATTAGTAGTATCTCTGTACTCGACACTGTTTCCATGATTAGTAGTATCTCTGTACTCTATGCTGTTTACATGTTTATTAATAGCATCTCTGTACTAGACACTGTTTCAATGTTTATTAGTAGTATCTCTACTCTATGCTGTTTCCATGTTTATTAGTAGTATCTCTGTTACACTGTACACTGTACACTGTTTCCATGTTTATTAGTAGTATCTCTGTACTGTATGCTGTTTTCATGTTTATTAGTAGTATCTCTACTCTATGCCATTTCCCTGTTTATTAGTATCTCTGTTACACTGTACAGTTTCCAAGTTTATTAGTAGTATCTCTGTACTCTATGCTGTTTCTATGATATCTCTGTACTGTACACTGTTTCCATGTTTATTAGTATCTCTACTCAATGCCATTTCCCTGTTTGTTAGTATCTCTGTTACACTGTACACTGTTTCCATGTTTATTAGTAGAATCTCTGTACTCTACACCGTCTTCATGTTTATTAGTAGTATCTCATTACATGTTTATTAGTAGTTTTTCTTTGCTCTGCACTGTTTCCATGTTAATTAGTAATATCTCTGTACTTTGCACTGTTTCCATGTTTATCAGCTGAGCAGGGCTGCATTTCTTGTTTGGAATCATGATTAAAAGTACATAAAAACATTTAATTCTTTCAAAGTGATTTTCCAAAATCATGGTTAGAGTTGCCATCTTTGACTGACTTTGAATCATGAGGTGGGTATGATTCATGTGATTATGTCTCAAATTTTTGATTGACAATAATAAAATGGCAAAATAGAATCAGGATTCCAAATTGTAATTATGACTTTTATCTTTTTTTATGTGGTACTGCAAATCATGTCACTAGCCAGTAATGTGAACATGTGACATAGTGTTTGATTATTCCTAAATGCTTTCATGCTACTGTTGCTTTTACATACACTTTGGAAATAGAAAGGTCATATCCATGTCATTCCATTACTATAGGAACAATGGAATCAAGTAATTAATGACAATTTATGAGTCGAAGCATAAAATGCACACATGAATGCTGCCTCAGAATAATTAGTACCCTGCTTGGGTTTCGAAAGAAATACAAGACACATGAATAATGCTGTGCAGTAACTGGTCTTGTTTTTATGAACTGATTATAAAAAAAAAACATTTACAAAATAATGCTGTGCAGTAACAGGTCTTGTTTTTATGGACCATTTATAAAAAAAAAAAAACATTTGCAACATAATGCTGTGCAGTAACAGTTCTTGTTATTATGGACTGATTATAAAAACCCATTTACAACAGAAAGTTGATTGCCAATATGACAGGCATCAAAAGATACTGAAATCTGCATTCTTGAATAAAATGTTAATCCAGGATTGTTGGGTTCTGTGGAGGATAAATTCTCCAAAATATTGTTATATAATTTATTATTTTTATTATTATTATTATTATTATTATTATTATTATTATTATTATTACCAACTTTGTTATCTGGGGTCAATTCTAACACAAATGAAAACTAATCTTCCTTGAGGACCTTCTAATTTAAGCAATTTTTTATCTTCAAAGATATTAGTGTATTCCCTCTCTTCCTCTCTCTCTTCTGCTCCCCACTCATTTTTCCTAATCCCCTGACCCCAATCTCTCCCCCCAATCCCTTTATCTTATCCACATACACCACCCACACACATAAAACCATCCTTCTCAACAACGAAAGAATGGATGGAAAAAATTTCCTATAGTTTTGCCAAACAGAAAAAATAAATCTTCAAAGATATGTAGGGGGGGGGGGGGGGGGGGGGTTGGGGGGGGGGGGTGCTAACACTAATTTTAATTATGCAATACTTACCCATCACTATTATGCAGCTTATTACTTTTTCGGGTCAGAAAATCTCGTTCATTTGATGTAAATACATCCTCCCAGAGAGTGTAGAATTGTCAATAAGACACGGTGCACTTGTGCACCTCTCTGCAGCTGCGCAGAAACAGTCATCTTTTTCATAGATGACATTATGCCAGGACATCAGAATGGGCAGGAGGAGAGCATTTAGTAATAGCGATGGGTAATTATTGCATAATTAAAATTAGTTTTACCCCTTAAAAAAACTACATTTTAATAGCAGCAATACGTTACCCATCGCTATTATGCAGCTGAATTTGTCAGTTAGGTGGGTAGTGTAATGTTAAACTGATCACAAACAGTGAAAAATGGAAAGTACTCCCCATTTGAGGAAGAGATCCACTTTACAAATTGTTGGTGTCCCTCTGGGCCATATGTTGTGCCGCAACTATGGGTCCCAGGGAAAAAATGCCTGCGCTTTGTTGTGCTAACGAGCGGACATAGAAGGAGGAATAAGTAGCATGGGATTGCCAAAATGCTGCCTTCATGACGTCCTCCAAAGAAGAGTGATTTAGATAGGCCTATGAGGCAGCGATGACTCGAACCTCATGGGCTTTTAGTTTCATAAAAGAGAGGTCACTATCAGTAAGGGACTGATAAGCTCTTTTGATTGTGGTGACAATCCACCAGCGGAGGCCGAAATATCAACGGAGCCCTTAAGATGAAGGAAAAGATGTTTCCTACCCTTTCTTTTCCCTTTTGAAGCATATAGATAGAAACACAGTGACCTAACTGGGCATAAAAGCCTATCTTGATCATTTGCAGCACAGATTTGACCGAGACTGGGAATCTCTATAGGTGATGGAGCTACCAAAGGTAACTGATTTTTGGCTAAAAATCCCAACTGACAAAGGAGGGAAACTGAATCATAATTGCAATTAAACCGGCAGTGGGATTCTCTGTTTGCACACGCCTTCCCACCATTCTGACTGCTATCTCAAATTCTGCAAAAAGTCAGAACTTCCACTGCTCGTATCATTCTCATAGCCCTATTATGGCCCCAACGATCACAGTTCAGCAATCTTCTAGACCTGTTGATAGATCAGCCCAGGTCTCTACCTCACAGGAGGGATCTTCTGTCGCAACACAGGGGCTCCCTCCTACACAACAACCCACACATTCTCCACCTTCATGCTTGGCTCATCTCAGGCGTTTTATCCACCAGAACAAGTTTTCGGGTTGGATTGCCAGCTGCATCATTCAGGCCAGGAGATCTTCAACATCCATGGTCTATGGTGGAAAATCTTTTGTGATTGGTGCAGTAGGAAACATGTTGATCCTAGCTGATCTTCTATAACTTCCGTTGCTGATTTCCTTTTGTTCCTTTTCGAGAACAAAAGATGTTCAGTATCAACTATCAAGGGCTATAGACCTGCCATTTCCAACACATTTAAATTCTCTCAGGGCTCAGCAATTGGTTCAGATTTGCACCTTGCTGATCTCATTAAGTATTTTGAGCTGCAGAGACCTGTCTCCTGCTCTTGTATACCCCGATGGAATCTATCTTGTGTTTTATGGTCCTTAACCAAAACCTCCTATGAACCATTGAGTGAGGCTTTCTTTCAGGACCTCACACTCAAGACTCTGCTTTTACTCACTTTGGCATCTGCGAGAAGACGCAGTGAGATTCATGCATTGTCTGTTGACAATGGCTCTGAAAAGAGGCCTAGATGAGCAACCACGGGGACGTTTGGGAGAGGAATGCATGGCAGAATCGAATGCAAGCCCCTTGTGACGTTCCCCCACCGCCCTCCTTCCTTGGGAGAGAAAGGTGGGTTGAGAACTTCCTGTTAGAGGCTCTTCGGCAACTTCCACACCGAGGACCTGACTGACGAGGAGGAGGTCTCATTTAAGGTTGTGCATTGGACTTGGGGGCTGCATCTGTTTGAAGAATTTAACAGGTGGACCCTGAGGGTGATTAACATTAGTACGCTTCTTGGACGATTGCGATGGGCCAGGAGCAGTTGTGAAGGATCTATGCTGATGATCCTTCAAATCTTGTGAAGCCACGGTGGGGATGAGTCTTCTGAAGAGGCTCTCAGCTTCCAACGGAGCAGCCCTTGGAAGGTCTTTACTATGGTTAAGTAAGACCTTCAAGGAGTCCAGCGGAACATCACGATGGATGTGTAGAAGTTCTGCTGATAAAGCCATTGCGACAGAAAGTGAATGCCAGGATGTCTTAGCCACATCTTCCAGCATGCGGTGTAATGTGGCTGGATTTAGAGCGGCCTACTTCAGCATACTAAATTAAGTAGCTAAGAAGAGGTCAGCATGGGAAGCTATGGTGACCATAAGCTGGACTTTCTGCTCAATGGCTTCAATTGTTTCAATGGGAAGGCATGGCCACGCTCCAGTTGTAATACCCACTTGAGAACATCTTCATCCAACTGGGGGGGCTTAATGGGCCACTTCGGGGAATGTACCCGGTAACTAGAGGCATAGACCATAGGTCTCAAAGTAGAGTGAGGGACAGACCCCCTCTATGCCGTCTAGCACAGTCTTGGCCTGTGGAGAACCTCTCTGATATTTCGATCGTTGAGGAATGTGGAAGGAGCAGGAGATCTGGTTGTGGCTGGGTCCCAGAGATCTTTACCAAAATGGAAAGGATCTTCTTGGGCTGTGCACCAGATTGTTTTGGGCACAAGTCTGTGGGTAGCAGGCAGTAAACTTTGTTTACCGCCTTAGCAAAAGGCCAGATCTCCTCCTCTTCATCCAAATGAGAGAAGCTGGTGGGCCTAATATGAGGCATCAAATGAGCTCTTTTCTACCTTGAACTCATTGGAGTCAACGAGGATAGATAACACATCATCTAGAACACTCCGAGCAGGAAAGTGGCTGGGCATCACAATGTCCTTAGAAAGAAGTGACATAGGTGCACTCTACAACATTTCCAGTACTTGTTCGTCATGGTGAGCAGGGGCTCAATGTGTTCTAGAAGTTCCAGGATAAAGACGAGACCGCTTGTCTTTAGAAGGATGATGCTATGCCTCCAGCCTCCCTGGTGGATGCCACCTGATGAGGAGGTGATAGTGGGGCATGAGCCACAGCATCACCTCTACTCTGGGTCCAGGGTCCAGTAGCCCAAGGAGGCATAAGGGACAGTGACGAGTCAGGCAACATAGATATGTCAGAGCCTAGTGTGTCTTCATCACTCATCAAGGTGCGGTGCTGCTCCTCCCATTCATGAGGGCACGACACGCTACCTGGAAGTGTTGTGTGCGGTGCAGCTCCTCCCTCTCGGGAGGGTGCAACAAGCTACCCTGAGACAAGAGGTGCACTTCCTTCCTTGCAGAAGGCAGCATCACACTATTGTTCAACTTCTTCTCCCTTTCAGGGAGAGGCGATCTACTCCTCAAACGTTCAATCCCTCCTACAGGAAGGGCCTTACCTGTCTCTGGAGAGACTGGTCCCATAGGCTCCTTCCAAGCTGAAGAACTAGTCTCCTTACAGTGTGTTCCTTCCTGTTAAGATTGTCCTTATATATTTTAATTTCTGTTACTTGTTACTATAGAGAGCCTCATGGAAAAATAGTCATTGTACTAAGTGAGTTACCCTCTATTATTATTATTATTATTATTATTATTATTATCATTCCATAATTTTGCAAGAAACACAACATATAATGGAAAAACAGTTTTTAGGAAATATTTTTAAAAATGACACTGATTTTAGTTGGTTGGTTATAAATGGTTATACTTGGTTCAATCAAGATTTCAAAGATATGGGGTCAATTGCCCCTTTATATTTTCTTAAGGTGCCAGGTCAAATTTTGATGGTTCAATATATTTTGCATGGTTTCTTGTTTTCCTTTTCTTTGTTTAGTAATTTCATACAATGCAATTTATAATACTAAATTTTGATAAATTAACATTAAACATTCTTTCTTCATTTGAGTCAAATGATATCATCTGCACTCTTCCTATATTAAATGAAATAAAGCATTCACCATTTCATTCACAGCAAAATTAGATGTTTATGATGGATTGCCTGTTAAATGTAGATAGTCAGGGTTAATGAAAGGTAGACAGTCAGGGTTAGTGAAGAAAACTGTTATACTGGTTTCAATTTCCTTAGGATACTTTACTCTTGTACCAGTCAGTATGCACACTGCTGATGTGTTATAGGGTGCTTTACTTTCATGCCAGCTAATATGCTCCCTGCTGACGTGTTTCAGCGTACTTTACTCTTGTACCAGCTTGTATGCTCACTGCTGACATGTTTTTGTGTGCTCTATTCTTATGGCAGCCAGTATGCTCACAGTGATGTGTTTCAGTGTACTTTACTCTTGTGCCAGCTAGTATGCTCACTGCTGACATGTTTTTGGGTGCTCTATTCTTATGGCAGCCAGTATGCTCACTGCTGATGTGTTTTAGTGTACTTTACTCTCGTGTCAACCATTATGGTCACTGCTAATGTATTAGTGTACTTCACTCTTGTACCAGCTAGTATCCTCACTGCTGATGTGTTTTAGCATGCTTTACTCCGATGATAGGCAGTATGCTCACTGCTGATATGTTTTAGGGTGCTCCACTCTTGTGCCAGCCAGTATGCTCACTGCTGATGTGTTTTAGGGTGCTTTACTCTTATGCCAGCCAGTATGATGCATATACTGCTGATTTTATTACCATTCTAATCTCTTTGCACAAGTTCATTTGATTTGGTTCCGATGCTGGACTGGATGATGAGAATATAGCCTCTTTAGCGACTTTCAGCTAAATAGCATCACTTTCATTTATTAAGTCGGCAATTTTCCAATAAAAAAAAAAGCAATCAACATGTTTGCAAAAAAATCACTTTTTGTGAAGATTTTTTTTGGCATGGGGTGTGATTGGTGTTTGTTTATCGCAGTATTAAATATGAAAGTAACTCACATAATGCAGGATAACAATTCTTGCTGAACCATCAGTCACTGTCAGTCAAACACTCATGTACCATAATGCACATCACAGGTAAACACGCCTTGCATACCAAATCACTTAAATTCTCAATGAATGATAGGGAACAAACATTGGAAAGAATCCACAATATCATGAAGTGTGAAAATTACAACAACAGAGGATAAAAATCTACAGCTTATGATCGAGGTTTGAGCCACCAGCTTAAGCTGTATTTTGTATCCTCTGTTGTTGTCATTTTTACATTACATGATACTGCAGGTCCTATCCATGTTTGTTCACACTCGGTCACTGAAAATTTTTAGCAATCTGGTATACAGAGTGTAGTAAAGGTCCGAATTCACAAATAGAAGCATGACAGCCGCTGAGACTGAATATTCTGTCACAGTGACATATGGACAAATCTTTTATAGTGTCAACAAGTCTTTCATAATGTAGACAAGTCTTAAATCATGTGGACAAGTCTTTCATATTCAAGTTGGCCATCAATCATTTTTTGTGCCACTGGTGCAAAAGCAGAGTAGATTGAACCCTGTCACATACCTCCCATGTCACAGTGTGTCACATGAACATGATTTTGAACTCCCTTGTCACAGTGTATCAAATAAACTCGATTTTGGACTCCCAAATCTCCCAAACACTATTTCCAAAAATTTTAGGTACTTTTTGTCCAAACTCCAGCAATTACTACAAAACATTATGGTGGCTGGTCTGGGCAGATTTCAAACCAGCATCCTTCTGGCAATGAGCTGGTAAGCTAACCACTGAACCCTACCACTCCTATAAAGACAGACAACCCGAAAACCAGACAGATAGATGGATCAATGGATTGCAGGATGGATCATAAAATGAAGAGTCAGCTATTGTTGTTGTATGTTGGATGTTTTTTAAATCTTTGCTGTCTGCATAGCTAATGATGGGTGTGAAATTCCACCCTTTTATCTTGCTTGTTCCTTACTGTAAACTCATACCTTTAAAATCATACGCTGATCAGATTAAAATTGCGTTGGTTTTGTTGTTCGTTTTTTTTCTTCAGCCTTCTTTTGTATAAAAAAATTAAATAGCCTTCTTCTGTATATAAAATAAAACAGACTAATTTCGAAGTTTTTAGCTTCAGGTTTTATCTTAGAAATTACTTTTAGTGGTATTTCATTTACATTTATGATTTTTATACACATTTAAATACTCAGCTTATTTATATTTATAATTTATCATTTAATTTATATTTATGATTTTTATACATGTTTTAACACTCATCTTATTTACACTTATAATTTATCAATTCATTTATATTTATGATTTTTATACATGTTTTAATATATTCAGTTTATTTTAATCTTATATTTTATGAACTGTGGCTGTTGAGTATTGTATGTCTATATATATATATATATGTATGTGTGTGTGTGTGTCAAATGTTTCTGTGTGAGTATTATGTATACATATGCTAGTATCAGTCTCTATGCTCATTTAGATTTGTATGTATGTATGTATGTATGCATGCATCCATGCATGCATGCATGCATGCATGCATGTATGTATGTATGTATGTATGTATGTATGTATGTATGTATGTATGTATGTATGTATGTATGTATGTATGTATGTATGTATGTATGTATGCATGTATGTATGTACATATGTATGTATGTATGTATGTATGTATGTATGTATGTATGTATGTATGTATGTATGTATGTATGTATGTATGTACATACACCACTGTCACTGTATGATGTGAAATGTATATACTGTCATTGTGTAGCTCCATTCTTCTGCTGAGATATGTATCGTGAATATGCGAGTTATGATGCTTAAATTTACTATTTTTGAAGTTCTCAATTAATCCATGTTTTATAGTTGGTATAAAATGCTCATAAGAGTTGGTGTTTCACTTTGTTTTAGAATGTACCAACTCTAAATAAAAATGACTTGATCTCAACATACCTTGCTTAAAAGAAAGAAAAACTTTAAAAGTACTATACTTGACCTCTCAACAACTGACAATTACACTGACCAAACGAACTGCAAGCCATTTGTTCATCATTCCGTATCAGCTCTGTCTCAGTTATTTATCCAACGAATTAGAAACAGAGCTGACACATATACAGATTCCTGTCATTACAATTCAGTACTTTTGCCACAAAGTCAGCATAATTGCCAATACGGTACATATTAACAATAGTCATTTTGAAATATGTATTTAAATTGTTAAAAGAAAATCTTTGGTTTCATAGAATTTCATATGCTAATTAGTATTTGGAGAATTTATTTCTTGTACTAGAGATATTACTTAATACTTATATTTGACAAATATCACAGCAGTATTAAGATCAGAAGTGACTGTGATGATGTGCCTAAAAGCACAGTCAATAATTCATTAATTGACACTGCAAGTAAAGGGACACAACTCCAGAATGACTATTTTAGATATGATTAGATTCACCAGACTTCACTCTTGTTTCAGTCTTTGTATTTGTAACTATAGCCTGTTTTAATCTCCATCTAAAGAAAAAATTTACTCATATATATATATATATATATATATATATATATATATATATATATATATATATATATATATATATATATATATATATATATATATATATATATATATATAAGTCATAAGTGCTTAATAAATGACATGTACCAACTTGCATACATCATCCAACTAAAACTTTTTAGCAGGCAGTCTATCACCAAGAATTAGAATACATTCTAATGTGGGAATCAACCCTAACACAGATTCTACTTAATCTGGCATCAACCCAAAACACACTCTGATGCTGGGATCAGCATAGCACAAACTGAGAATTATCATTGTCCTGTACAGTGTGTTTGATACAGATTCTAGACCACGAGTAGCCCCCATAAAAAACCAAATGTGTAATTGCTCAAGTAGTGAATTTGTTATTTTTTATTGTTGAATTTTGACTTGAAATATTTGTAATGACTGAATACTTATAACAGTGTGAATTGAGACAGACAGACAACGTACAAAATAGTCATAAAACTTTCTTTTCTTACAAGGCATGTATTAAACATTACTTATTGCAAGTCTATATTTTGTTGTGAATAAATTATGCATTAGTATCAAAAGAGTAACAGAGAAAATGAAAATGGTATCCCTAAAACATTATACCCAAGTTGTTACGAACTGAAGGGCAAAATTTTGCGGAAATCATAGCATGTGGGCCGGATGTCTTACTTAGGAGTTACGTGATTTTGCATCTCTCAATTGGCTTCAAAGGTATTTAATCCTTGTATAGCAGGGCTATTGCCGAAGGGCATATTCAGGCCGGATATCCCGTGGCGCGCAAAGAAGGTGTGAAGAAACCTGGACCAGGGCGGAAAGAAAATCAAACGATAGGCATGTCGACCAATTAGGGATGAGAGAAGCTAAATCATTCTTATTCATAAACGCACAGAGAAACATAAGTGCGCTGCTAATTCTCGAGGGGTAGAGACGTGTGTCTGAAGTAGAGCGGAAAGCTTATGTTGAGGAGGGAATTCTAGCTACAAAATACTCCGAGACTTAACTCGTAAAAAAAAAGGGAATTTGAACTGGGTAAAACAAGCTTCTAAAAGGAAGCTCCCAGGGTGCTCGTGAGAGTTGGCACTGAGAGATTAAGAAGAAAGGAGTAGGGAGGAGAAGAGAAGGGAGAAAGGCCAAAGGAAGCCGTGCAAACTCCCAGGGTGCACACAAAAGGCACGGTGTACAGAAGGAGGAAGAGGAAGGAAGGAGGAAGGAAAAGAAATTAGTAACAGATGAGTACTCGGAACAACTTACTGAACAGATACTCTCTCACAATAGGACATTAACTTTCATGTGATGAATTAAAGTGTAAAGGGCATTTGGTTAACCAGGCTACTTATTGTGTCAAGATAAGTTTACATCGAAGTTATTATTGAAATTTGAAATAGAAGATTTATGTCCAGGAAATTATTTGAATTGATTCTTATATTTGATAAAATTGTTATCTATTCAACCTTGAGTTGTTATATGTATTTAGAGAGTCAGCATTGCTGACTGGGTGCTCGTGAGTCATTAAATTTTAATGCACACCTTCAGCAGTATCATTTATAATACCGTAGCGGATTTGCATTATTATTTATAATACTGTAGCGGGGTTGTGACCCAAGTCAACCAAGGGGTAAAGAAACTAGGGTACTCTCTTCTGCATTTGTATATCTGTGGGGAAGGGGGGACAGTTATTGTCGTACCATCACATGAAAGACTTTAAAGACCTTCCAGTTAACATTTCTTGTTTGTAATAAAAACATCGGGTTGGGTTTGTTTTTTTTAAGGCACATCAACACAAGGAGGTTATTTAACACTGATGAAACATCCGAATACTACTGCCTTTACTACAAATTGCATGAAAGTAACTTGCTAGGAAATGAACTCCTTTCAAGTCTACATAAATTCCAACAATGAAGAGATAAATATTACCACATTTTGTTGTAAAAACAAAAGGTATTTAGCACATAGCTGCACAAGACAATTACTTGGAGTTACATAGAAGAGGCCAGGAAAAAGAATGACAAATTTCATTATTAGCTAAGTCAAAAAAGATAACAATATAGTCATCAAGAGTAATTAGTAGTGTTCAAAATAGCTGCCTGTCCAGCTGCCGGAAATTGTTGGAGCAAACCAGTAACTTTTTTAATTTTTATATCTGTTTCAAAATCTACTGGAATGAGGTCCTGCTGATTCTGAAAGGTAATTCTGAACACTGTTAAGTACTGAAATAATTACAACATTGTAAAGTATGTATATATGGATATATATATATATATATATATATATATATATATATATATATATATATATATATGTATGTATGTATGTATGTATGTATGTATGTATGTATGTATGTATGCATGCATGCATGCATGCATGTATGTATGTATGTATGTATGACTTTATTTCCTTTGTAAAAGAGATTACATTCATTTTCATTATTACATAATAAAGGTACAATGATTGTCATTAGACCTCTGCATTAAGATTATATTTTCTACCTCAATTTAATTTACATGATATTCAGTATGTACAGCATAGGAAATGCAAGTGTATGTGTCTCATTTCATTTGAAATACAGCATCTGTTTTACTCCAAGATTAATATTAAGAGATACTCACATCATCATATTTTCATAGTGACTCCTTACATTTTTAAATGGTCCATTGCTTTTCTTCATTTTTATTTGCTTTATATAGGAAAGTAGTTCACTGCCACATCACAAGGACTTACTAGTTTTTGGAGAAATGGAGATCTCTATGTATGTATATATGTATGTGTATTGTTTGATGGCACATCAGCACAATCCTGGCTATATAGTGCTGATTTAAAGTTACGTAGTAAAAATGATAAAGGTAAAAAAATTTACAATCTTTAGGGAGCTAAACCTTTTCAAATAAAATAGTGTGTATTCCTATAAGGTAAATAATAAAAGGTAAACATTTGTTAAAAAGTATATAAAATAAAAAATAAAAGGTAAAATACAGTGTACAATTTGAATGAAAATTGTTTTCTTTATTCTTAAAAACTCTCTTAACAATTATTATGACTAAATTTTAACATGACCTGAAAATTATCAAATAATGTCAATACAACAATCATTATTTAAATAACTACTTGATAGAAAATAAAAGTTAAATCACTGGCTCATAGCTAATGCCCCACTTGTTACTTCCTTGTTCAAACATATCCCCAGTCTCAAGACCACTCTTAGGTGATTTACCTGTAAAAATCATTCACATGTGACCAGGTCAGTCAATATGACTAATAACTCACAAAACAAGCCCCTTTGGGGGTTTTACATTTGGAAACAAAGGTCAACCTTATCCTGTAACTGTACATGAAGCAAATTGGTGGGAAATTTGACTTGGCCTGATAGATCAAACTGTTCATTACTGCCAATCAAACCATTCCCCATGGCAATTGAGTGCCAATTTCACATGTAACTTACTGCTTGATGTAAATTTGTTAAACTTATTTATGGTCCCTAAGGGTCTGATGAGATCCTAGATATGGAAGGGACAGTAAACTTTTACCTAACTATATGTATCCAGTCTTAGAGTACAGGCAACCTTAATAAAGAACGAAACAGTATTTCTGTTTATTTTCCCTTGTTAGAAACTCACCATGGAAAAAGCCCTTCAAATACAAATCACAGCATTTTAAATGAATTTTCGATTCCACTGACAGGGTGACCACACAATTAATTGGAAAAATATTTGTATTTTTGGTTCACATTTACGAACTAAAATCTGCATTATAGAAATTGGGTAAGGACATTGGCAATATTAAATTTCACTTGTTTCACAGCCAGGTGAGCTAAAACTTAGGCCGTAATACAGTATTTTAAAAGAAATATTCACATTAGCAATGTAATTTTAATCATTTTTATTTAAATTCATGTTTTTAGACTGTCCATCCAAAACATCTGCAACTATTAAAAAACAAGCCGTATAATGTGGACAAGTCTGTCCATGTGACCAGACTGTAACAAATACAGAGGATCTCATGAGTGGTCATTTCAAATGAAATTTATGAAACACTGAATTTACATTTTTTACAAGACTGGGAAGCAAACGGTTAAAAAAAACTTTCTACAAACTTTATAAATTTCATTTGAAATTAGCACAAATTTAAGATTCTTTTTATCACAGGACACAAAATACTGATTTTATTTGATGAAGCCACACAATAGTACAGTAAAATGACTTTGAAATACACTCGGATGCTGCAGTTGTTATGACTTTGCCTTGCATGATGTCTTGACATCATTTCTGATGTCAGGAGTTATTACTAGATGTGTCATCAATGGAAGAATTATAATATTGGTATATTAACCTAACTAACACAGTAGTCATGTGATACAAATTGTATCTTTGTAAAAAGATTAAATAAGAAATGTAAATTTCAATACCAAGGTGTAACATTAAAATAGCCTACATTGTTGAAATTATATACAATAATTCAACACCGAAGAAAAAGATAACAAATCTCTTAACAAAAGTTATATATGACAGAGAAATTATGTATTCTACATAAAAACTTTAAAAAAAAGAGGTGAACAGGTTTTGAACAGAAAGAAAAGAGATCACTGTTGTTTTAGCCTTTACTGAGAAAAAGACAAGCTTGGCCCATTTATTTATTGAATATCATGAGGCAATGGCTGGACACTGGTCAGAAATGCACCAAACCCATTAATATTTCAACTGACCACAATTTATGGATGTGAGGAACTTAAAATATGTCTTTTAAAGTGGCTGTAATGGTGAAAGGAAATTTAACTCTGCATAACTATACCATTCTACTCTGAATAACTATACCTTTGTACTCTAGATAACTATTACTTTCTACTCTGCATAATTATACCTTTCTACTCTGCATAACTATACCTTTCTACTCTGGATAACTATACCTTTCTACTCTGGATAACTATACCTTTCTACTCTGGATAACTATACCTTTCTACTCTGGATAACTATACCTTTCTACTCTGCATAACTATACCTTTCTACTCTGGATAACTATACCTTTCTACTCTGGATAACTATACCTTTCTACTCTGCATAACTATACCATTCTACTCTGAATAACTATACCTTTGTACTCTGGATAACTATTACTTTCTACTCTGAATAATTATACCTTTCTACTCTGCATAACTATACCTTCCTACTCTGGATAACTATACCTTTCTACTCTGGATAACTATACCTTTCTACTCTGGATAACTATACCTTTCTACTCTGGATAACTATACCTTTCTACTCTGCATAACTATACCTTTCTACTCTGGATAACTATACCTTTCTACTCTGGATAACTATACCTTTCTACTCTGGATAACTATACCTTTCTACTCTGCATAACTATACCTTTCTACTCTGCATAACTGTACCTTCCTACTCTGGATAACTATACCTTAGTACTCTGCATAATTATACCTTCCTACTCTGAATATCTATACCTTTCTACTCTGCATAACTATACCTTTCTACTCTGCATAACTATACCTTTCTACTCTGAATAACTATACCTTTCTACTCGGCATAACTATACCTTTCTACTCTGCATAACTATACCTTCCTACTCTGAATATCTATACCTTTCTACTCTGCATAACTATACCCTTCTACTCTGCATAACTATACCATTCTACTCTGGATAACTATACCTCTCTACTCTGCATAACTGTACCTTCCTACTCTGGATAACTATACCTTAGTACTCTGCATAACTATACCTTTCTACTCTGAATATCTATACCTTTCTACTCTGCATAACTATACCTTTCTACTCTGCATAACTATACCTTTCTACTCTGCATAACTATACCTTCCTACTCTGCATAACTATACCTTTCTACTCTGCATAACTATACCTTCCTACTCTGCATAACTATACCTTTCTACTCTGCATAACTATACCTTTCTACTCTGCATAACTATACCTTCCTGCTCTGCAGAACTATACCTTCCTACTCTGCATAACTATACCTTTCTACTCTGGATAACTATACCTTTATACTCTGGATAACCATACCTATCTAGTCATAATAACTGCTGTGTATATTAGCTTATAAGTTGAGTCCAACTGCAGACTGCACAGACCCAGATCTGCCATAGCATCATGTGCTGGCAGAACTGGGTCTATGCAATTTTTTAGGAATAATCAGTAGATCAAACAACATAGACCCTGATCTGCTGGTACATTATGTGATAGCAGATCAGGGTCTATGTTGTTTGCAGTTGGACTCAACTCATATGCTAGTATATACAGTATACCAATATAGTCTGGAAGAATATCAACTAAAATCACAGATAGACTTGTGTAGTTTAATCCTCCTGAGATAAAATGATCATTCATGAACACATGTAATTGCAACTCTTGTCCAAATCTAAACAATTGGATGTTACTACATGTATATCAACACTTTACCCAGTAAAATCAGGTCAAATTTAAAAAAGGAAAAACCAAATTACATGTAGTCTTCATAAAGGCAGAGATATTTTTAATTGTATACATTCTACCTAGGACTTAGTGATGTTATGCCCAGTTCATGGATTTTTCCTATTTAGATGAATATAAAAGCACAGGCTATGAGGCAAGAAACAATACACGATAAAAAAAGGATAAAATATTAGAAAATAAATTTGAAATCTCAAGATATATTTATTACAGTATTTTCTGGGTTATGAGAACTTATACCCCCATTCCTGTGGCATGAGTCAGTATTTTTAAGAGTATTCAATTAACCATAAAAGTAGGTCAATTAACCATAACAAGTAGGTAACAGCAACCAAATTAGAGGGTCTGAAACATCTTAATCCACCTACAATGCACATTTGTTGGCAATAGGTTAAAAAGTTGTTGAAATAAGAGTGACACAATATTTAATGTTCCAAATCCTGGATAGTGACTCAATTACCTATACTCTGAAATAAACAAACAAGGACAAACACATAAATTTATAAATCAATGTATTAATTTCCCAGTGTATTTTAAAAATTTATATATACATAAATTTTACAAATATTTCTTTAACAAATTAGGCACTAAGAACCTGCCCACACATAAATTACACTGGCACAGAAAACCAGGCAAGCATAAATACTTATACTGCAGACTGTACTTATCGTTCAAGGTAATTGCTGGGAACAGCATAAAACAGCGCATACTGAACATGTGTTCAGTGGATGACCAGGGAAAGCGTCCTTGGTAATTAACCATTTTGAACTAATGATCATTGTTCAACATTACCAATGTTAAAAAGAGGAGTCTAACAGCAGTGGATAGAAGCACTGGAACAGTGGTAATCACCAGAATGGTCGGTAACAGTCAATTTAATTCATATTTGAAGTCGGTTAATCCATTTTTTTTTGGATTGCACACCCTTTATTGTCCTCCTTTACATCCTATTTCTTATTGAAACTGGGAGAACAATGTCACGCACATTAGAAATGGCACCCTTTTGCTCATTGTTGTCATTATTTGTTAAATTGCTAATTTAAAGAAACCACACACATTTTTGATTACACACAATTAAGCAGCCAATTAAGTTTTAATTAAGTTTTTATTAGGCACTAAGACCATGTCTGCCCCACACATAAATTGAAGTGGCACAGGAAAGCAGACAAACAAACAAGTTATACTGCAGATTGCACACATCGTTCAAGGTATTTCCTGGGAACAGTAAGAAACAGCGCATGCTGAACATGTGCTCACTGAATGACCTGGGAAAACGTCATTCATAATTAAACTAATGAGCATTGTTCAAAATTACACACTTTTGATCTGTGAAATGATTTAATTCAAAGATACACCCTCAATGAAGTTTGGTAGGAATGGGTGAAAGGTATTGGAATTAGAGCCCAGACAGAATTATCACCAATGTTTAATTAAATCCTGAAAAAGCAGGTCACAATAGCTCAGTTTTGGTTGCAATACATAGGCTCTTCCAAAATGCACACAAAGTGTAAGTCTGATGTCAATAGGTGTAGTAGTATAGAAGCTGCAGCCCTGACATGCAATTTTTCTTAAAACCTAAAAAGTAGGTCACAATTACCCCATTTATGGTACATGACACATCCATCCATATGATGCACCCATAATGTGAGTTTGGTGCAATTAGTGAACAGGTTTTAAAATTATAGCATGGGACAAAATTTATTATAAATTTTTAATAATCCTGGAAAGTAAGTCACTGTGACCCAGTTTTGGTGAACAACACATAATAATTCCAAGATGCAAACACCATGTAAATTTGATGTCTATATGTTCAACAGTATAGAAGTTACTATCTGGACAGGAAGGATGGGCACAGTTTTTTGGCAATTTGGAATAAATCCTAGAAATTAGGTCACATCAACCCAGTCTTGGTGCATGTCACACATCTATTCTAAGTTGTACACTCACTGAAAGCTTGGTGGCAGTAGGTGAATAGATATTGGAATAAGAGCCCTGATGTGATTTTAAACCAATTTTTAATAAATCCTAGAAAGTAGGTCACATCAACCCCATTTTTAGTGTGTGACACATGCTCATTCCAAGATGCACACTAATTGCAAGCATACAGTCAATAGGTGAAATTGTACAGGAGTTATAACCTGGAAAAGGAGAATGCACACACAAACAAATGGACAGATGGTCAATGTAATTGTATATTACTGCCCACTTCTTCAAGCAGGGGATATGAAAGTGGAGTTGTACTATACAACAATATAGAAACCTTGAGATGAACTAAGATATTTTTCATGCATGAAAGAAAAGACATCCAAAATTTATTGATTTTCTTCATGGGAAAAGTTCAAGAAAAATTAGCATTATTTATAAAAACTTAGTAAATGTTCAACAAAAAAGACATAATATCTGTAATGTTAAGCTTCAATAACATCAAACAAAAGAAAACAAATTTGACATATCCAAAAAAGTAAACAAACTGACATGCAGCAGTCATGCAGAAGTTTCCAAAACAAAGGGTCAAAGTTCAAACTGAAGCCCATGCAGTAATCTGAAAAACAAAGGAAAAACATAAAATGAGTAATAAAAAAATACGTAAAGACTCTTGATAATTGATAATTTAGTGTGATTTCTTTTAAATTTGATAAAATAAGGTTTACTCACTCAAAAGTGGACTCTTAACTGCCAGACTTTTCACCCAGGCCAAAAAAAATATGTGTGTTTCCAGTCGGCCGACCATCCCTGTTTCTCATTGCCAACCCTAGCACTTTTTTCCCAAATGGTCAACAACAACTTGAGCCGGTTTTGCCCAGTACTTTGAAGTGCTTGAAATATTATTTGATTTATATATAATGTTTAAATAAAAAAATGTAGAAAAAAAAAAACAAGCCTAACTGCCTACCCTAATTTTAAAACCAGTGCAATTAGGAAACACACATTTTTGTTGTGGCCCCATCCACAGTGATGAAATGTCCCTTTATCCCTGATCTATTCTTTATGTCAGAGTAAATTTTACCATATAAAGTCCACATTGATTAACAACAAAATTTAATGTAACAAAAATCCTTTATAATACAGCGACACAAGACCTATTAAAATCAAACTGCAACATCATTAAATAATGCAATGTCTTCCTACTTACGTAATTTATGTAATCAAACTATTGTAAATCTTTGGCAATACAAACAGTACAGCTCTCAGTTGATGATTACCGGTATGTTGGCTTTGCTGGCAGCTATCTCTAACCTGTATGTGTACAAGCACCCTTTGCTGATAATTTTATGAAACTAGTTTGACAAATTTCATTACTCATAAATATGATAATGTAAGATAAGATAAGGCTCCAAGCTTCAACTACAATGGTCACATTTGTAACTAAAAATTCAGAATTGGAAAGTAGAAATTGTGAACTGTTTCACCATCTGGCAACCTTCAGAATCATAATGCAGCACCATGACTTTCTAATTACAAGTGTATAATTATGTTTAATCCTAAAAACATTTGGCTGATGCAATTTAATTCACTACATAATCCATTTTCAATTGTGAGATGTCTGGTCCCTACATTAGGTTGCCATCTTTATATGTGCCAGATTTCGCTCATTCAGATACTACTACATTCCATATTTTTTACCCGTTATAGACCATGCCAGTGTGAAGTTACCAACCAATCACTGCAGTTCAGGGGGAAGTTTCCAAACTAATCGTAAATGAAACTGACATCACTTGTGTGAATGACATCACTGACTAACCAGTCAGAAGACCAAAATTTTAACAGTTACCAGTCTATGATATAGGCTAGCAGCCTACAAGTGACCAGTCTAATATATGACCCAGCTAATGGTAAGGATCCAGAACAAGAGTCTCTCAAAGGGACTGATGCTCTACAAGCCGTAAAGAATTTCCATGAATCCACGAAAAATCCGTTTTTTCTGTTTCTTTATTTCTTTTAACTGTTGAGTACTGAAATCATCTCTGATATTCTTGAGAAACTCCAACATACCAAATTTGGTAACAAGAATATCTTCTTACATGTTTGCATTAACATTTCACAAGATACTTGCAAGTACAGTACATGTATAATATTCTTTGTCATGGCCTTTGAAGCCTGAATCTCATATCATGGATTGAAGATTACTAAACTTGTCTCTGACATTATCCACAAATACCCATATGCTATGTATGGTTGAATCTATCATTACATTTTTTTAAATTTAAATAATGAAGTTATTTGAGTGGCATAACTCAAGGTATTCTTCAGATATGTCCACAAACTATATTTGATAAAAATCCATTCATACTTGTTTGTGTCATCATGCTCACAAGCCAGTACAGCTAAAAACCTGAGTCAAGACCATGGACCTTAAAATCAGAGTGCAAAGTCTGGTCAAAATTCACTTGATAATGTACAAGTCACTAGTTTGGCGTTTTATGGCACAGCAATACAAGTAGGTTATTTAGTGCCGAGGCAATTGGAAAAAAGTGCCTTGCCCATGGACATGCCATGGTAGCTGACCTGGGCTGATACGATGGTAGGATTCAAACTCACACCCTTTCTGTCACAAGATCAGTATGCTAACCACTGCACAACTGCAGCTCCTAGCTCAATGATGAACAAAATTACAATAATAATAATAATATTAACATTAATAATAATAATAATATCAAAAATAATAATAATGACTTTATTTAAAGAGGGCAACACAATTAGTTGCATGGAACTAATCCTCCTTGTGGCCCTCTATTATTTACATATTTACATACATAATACATAGCTGCACACTCAGTAAAGAAAAGCATATATAACTCTTAATTCTTTCTATTGGCAAAAAAAAAACAAAGTTAAAAATGAACAAGAAAAAAAACATGCAGAAGTCAAATAAGATAAATTTAGATTTGAATTTAATAAAAATAAAATGTCACCAGAACATGCTAAAACTAGGTATATGCATAGCAAAATATCGAGACAGCAAAGTGGAAGGTTTGAAAATTTATACCCTGAAGTTGTGATGAATGTCAAATTAAACTGGCTCCAGTTGTCATTCAGTGAATTAGATTATAATGAAACACACTTATATCTGCACTTTCTCTAATTTTCTTTGGGATTCTGACCTTTGACTTGATTCCAAGGTCCGTTTGGTCTGGTTTCAAAACTCCTTCACAAAAGTGCTGATATATATATATATATATGAAACAAAAATTGGTAATGGCACAATTACAAAACAGTTTCCCAACATTCGAGCTAATCAAGCTCTTCATCAGGGGAAGAAACAACAAAAGACAAGAGAAAATCTGGACAAATACATGTCTGAATGACAGGGGGAATCTACAAACAAGAGTTATATGCAGGAAGAAAGAAAGAAATAATTGAAATGGGTAAACTACTGACCATTTGTGTTGCTGCCAGATTAGCAAAGTTTTCTAACAAAATTCAAACATGGGGTGATCATGTTTATCATATGGAGAACCAAATTGTTTTGACCTACTTTCAGGCAGAGGCCAAAGGAAGGTAACCATATGTGACAAAAATCAGTGCCATCTATATGTACTAAAGAAATAATATCCCAATAAAGTTATGTGTGCATGTAGTAATAGAAATGTGTCGTGAGAATGTTCTAGCAGGATACTAAACAAGAAATATAATAATAATAATAATAATAATGATAATAATAATTATAATAATTCAAGTAAAGAGTTACGGAGTATTTACTTAGGTAAATATTATCGCAAGAATTGTATATGGGTGATAAACTAATGCATGACTGGAATTTGATAAGACTGCATTGGGGGGAAGGTTAGATTTGTTCATTTAGGCCAAATTCCCCATGAGTTTTCAACTGCAGTATCCAGTATCATTCCTTATAAGTGTGTTCTATATCAGTCCACCCCAGGTTAGTATCAAACAGTAGCCTCTCAAAGGACTCTACTGAATGTCCAGTTGAGTTGTAGTAATTGGCAAGTTCTGTGTTGATTTTGTTGCAAATGTGGTTATTCAATTTCTGAAATCAACAGTTTCGCCAACATACTGAGTGGCACAGATTTTGCACGTCAGTAGATAGATTACATTTTTGATTCAACACCCTAACTTCTGATTAATAGTAAAGCTATCTCCTGTTGTCGAACTTCTGAATGATCTGATCTCAGGCATATGTTTGCAAATTAGGTTGTGCTTGTCTTTGCAGCTGTATATGCATGAATTTGTGGTCTTGTTTGAAGTTACCTTGGCAAATGCCAAATGGTCCTTGAGATTTTTAGGTTTACAGTACATAACCATCAGAACTTCTTGAAATATGCCCTTTAAACGTTTGGAAGATTCTATTTGGTGCCAATGTTTAAGAATGATCTGTTGTAAGTTTGGACCATTGGGGTGGAAAGTAACCA
This sequence comes from Margaritifera margaritifera, assembly GCA_029931535.1. NCBI lineage: Eukaryota > Metazoa > Mollusca > Bivalvia > Unionida > Margaritiferidae > Margaritifera > Margaritifera margaritifera. Next base: position 3,322,927 of record JAQPZY010001580.1, read on the forward strand.
CAAAAGGGGTCATATATACACCATTTCTATTCAGAACCAATTAAATATTGCAAGAAGTATTTCAGTGAAAACCCCATGTCAATCCTACTATTTATGCTAGAGGAGTAGTGAAAACAAGATTTATGAGATGGTCACTATGGTGACATGTTGGAGATCAGATAAATACATTTTCATTCAGAACCAGCTACATATTGCTATTGTGTTTTAGTGAAAACCCCATGTCAATATGACATAGAGGTGGTTCAATATCAATGATGCATTGATAAACAGCAATATTTACTCTGGAGATTGTGTACCACGATACAGACTCCTAATATCGATACAGGGCAATAGCAAAATTAAATATAAACTAAATGATATAAAATGTCCAAATATAAACATTTTCCTGTCATCTTACAATGTACATTTTGATTTGTTCTGGCAAATATTTTTCACACATCAGTATTACTTGCTTACTATTACACACATGATATCCAAGGATAAACAAATCTGACACAAAAAGATGATTTTCCAGGTACATATACCATGCCAACTTGTCCCTTCTACTCAATACAAATGTATATTTCTACAGGAAAATTACATCAGCAAATGCAGTATTCAGTTCTCAGAGTTTGAGTGATGTTTCTATTTTTGTCTTGAGTGGAACACATCAACAACTAAAAATGCACTCAATGAGAACTAGATACACTGTACTTCAGAAGTTTGGGTCTTAAATTATTCCCATGTGCCAAGTGAGTCTATTCAACAGAACACAATAATAAATTATTCTCATGTGCCAAGTGAGTCTATTCAAAATAACACACTTGTTTTCAATCATTTTAATGTATCTATTCAATGTTTAGCAAACATTTAAAACAATAACAGAAAGAAATGGAAAACTCTATGTCTTCGTTTGTTCCAGGAATTTAGCATAACCTACAACAGATTTATGCAATAATGTAAACGAAGTTTATTTTGCAAACATCGACTCGTTTGTATACATTTCATTTTATTTATGTATGCAATACTATTGTGATATATAACATATTGAAGACAATTATGATGATACATATTGTGATACAACATGGCTGACAATACCCAGCTATAATAAGACCATCCAGTAGCCATATCAAGATTTTCAGGATGCCCACCAAGGCAGCCATTTTTGAACTTGGATCAGCATCAATTTAAAAAAGGAACCACTAATATTTTGCAAGAGAAAAGTTATATATATAGCCATCAATTCAGGAGTAGTAGCTGTTAACAAGATTTTGCAAATTTTGATATCATTTCATTTCAGGACCAACTATCATTATTGTAAGATGTGTTTTATTGAAACCACTTGTCAATAAAACCTTACCTTCACAAGCTGTAGTGATAACAAGATTTACAAGCAGGCTGCCACAGTCATCATGTTGGCAGTCTGATCAGCACCATTTTTATTTAGGACCAACTAGATAAAACAAATCGTTTAGTGACAACCTCATGTCTATATGATGATCTGTTTCGGAGAAGTAGCTATAACTAAATTTTAAAAATATATACCATGGTGGCCATATTGGTGGTCTGATTGGCACCAATGTTATTTAGGACCACCTACATGTAAGTATAAGAACTCTTTTAGTGAAAACCCCATGTCACTACACCTATCCATTCAGGCAAAGGAGCCAAAACAAGATTTTCAAGATGGTCACTATGGGCATCATGTTGGAAGTCTGATTAGCAAAATTGTTATTTACGGCCAACTAGATATCATAAGAAGTCATTTAGTGAAAACTCCATATCCTCCATATCTATGTGACCATCAGGTAAGGAGAAGTAGCCATAAAAAGATTTTCAAGATGGCCATATTGAAAGTCTGATCGGCACCATTGTCATTTAGGACCAACTACATATAAGAAGTCTTTCAGTGAAAACTCCATGCTAAGATAACCATCCATACAGGAGAAGTAGAGAGATTTTCAAGACAGCTGCCATGGTGGCCATGTTGGAGGTCTGATTGGTACCATTTTCATAATTGATCCACTAGATATCATAAGAAAACTTTAAGTGAAATCCAGATGTTAAAATTTTTCTACTGCAGACAAAGCAAGCAGATTTTCTACTAACAGTAACTGCACAGTCAATGTTTCCTGTGTGCTGTGTGACTATATATGAACTATTGAAATGTCATCTCTCAGTTATGGTACCCAGTCTATGTTTTAATAACCGGTATGGTGCCCAGTCTATGTTTTAATAATAGCATATTACAGTGTATATCTTTTTTACCTTTTTGTTATCTTACTTTTAAATAGTGAATGACAAATAAGGAATGCTCATGTGTTAGTCAGCTGAAACAGTTCAAGTGTTCTGATTGAAATTTTGATTTAAAAAAATGTGCAACAAGTCATTTTTATTTTATGCACAATAGCGGTATACAATATATGATTTTTTCTTATAATTTCTTCTTAATTATGAATTAACAATAAATATGATACAAAATAAAAGATGCATCATTAAAATATTGGGTAGATGAGATTTATGGCAGAATTTACATCCTCAAATGGACACCCGATTTTTAGAGAAAAATACACAAAATCTACATTTAGATTCAAGTTGGAAATGCCATGATTTAGATATGCAAATTTCAAATACCACTCCAAGTATGTGTTATCCATGCATAAACAAGAATTCAACATAATACTGACTCAATTGCTCTGCCAAGGGATATTCCAAATACCCAGAAAAGTCTCTGAAATCTGAAAAATAGATCACTGTGATCACTTTTTGCCTGTGATGAACAGTACTCAACAACCCTCCACCATCGGAAAAGTGACTCCTATGTCTCGAGTGCTTCACAGGTGAGACAAAAATGCCAATATTGTGAATGATGAGCCTTGTGGTCATGTGGTCCATAGAAAGACAATGTCAGATAATGACATTATAAAACCATTTATATAATGCTCATAACATTGTCTTATGTTTTGTCTGTGTATGGATGACATAGACAGAGATAGATAAGATGGATAAAAATTCATGTCCAGTCCTCTCATTATCTTCTTACCATATATACTCGCGTATAAACCGGGTTAAAATGCAAACAACATAGACCCTGAAGTCACATAATGTGCAGGCAGATCAGGGTCTATGTTGTTTGTTCTACTGAGTAGTCCTTACAAACTGCATAGACCCAGATCTGCCGGCACATTATACGACGGCAGATCTGGGTCTATGCAGTTGGTATGGACTTATAAGCGAATATATACGGTAAGTTGCCAACTCAAAATTAAAAGTACAAGACTAAGTCACTGCAACAATATAACCAAAAATGTAGTAAAAGTAGATGAATACAATGTTAAAGAAGGTTTTTGACCTTGCTGCCTGAAGCTAATGTGAAGGCTGCATGTCATTTCTGTTTCAAATGCTTTTTTTGCTGAACAAACATGATACTATTACACCCTAACAAAGAAATATATTTACATTATAAGATGGGACAAATATGTTAATTCATTCAGCCATCAATTCCTGCACTTAATGCAAAAAAAAAGGTTTTAATGCCATACTTAAAAGTCAGTTATTCCCAATAAAATTCAATGAAATTAGCATCATTTCTTTTGGACTACTTATCTAACAGATTATCCAAGGGAACAATATATAAATAAGAATGCTTTATGGCATATCTTAAGATCACCACACTAACCCTTTACAATGCAATAAATATAAAAACCCTAGTTTCTTAATACCCAAAAATTAGGCTGAAATTTCAGCAATACAAACTACAAAGCCTACACAAAAAATACAATCACTTGTTCAATATTTGACAAGGCTACATACTGCTGTATAAACTTAACCAGATTATGCCTCAAGACATCTCTTTGACAATCACCAACAACCACTTAGCACTAGAGCTCAAAAGCAGGGGTGAATTATTACAAGCAAGTGAAAAGATTGCTTTATTTTGAATTGATTGGGGTGGAGACAGCTGGTAAAATTCCACCCTGCAACTTGTACAAAACACCTGAGCACTAATAGGTGGTAATGATACAGGTGTAAGCGAACAGGCAAGTAAGTAGGTGATGGACAAGTAAATAAATAAGTCTGACTCTATAAAGATACTTATTTTATTCTAGTCAAACCATTTAACATAAAATCAGACTTGACATGAGAGCACAAGGCATGTACTATTATTAACACTAACAAGCAAACTAGGTAGAATAATAAGCAACTCGAATTGTCCCCCAAAAAATGTCAGAATCTACTGCACAATGACCTACATTTTCATACAACAGACAATCAGTTTAGGAAAATAACGTAGTGTTGTCACATATACCTGACTCTCCATTATACTATCACAATAATCTGACACATTTCAAATAAATTTATCTGTGAATTTTATGGTCAGTTTAATCAGGATGCAAGTTTTCAACAAAAAAATGTTCAGCTACCTTAAAGTATGAGCCCCTACAACAAAAGGAATTGGGGGCAACCCCTTTCCTTTAGCGTGTCACTGAGAAAACTCACTCATTACAGTTACTGATTGGCTGTTAGACATTTGAAAGGACAAGACAGTGTAACTGGCAGGTGACACTTATCACTCAATTGACAACCTGTCAATTTTAATTTTGCTATGCAGGAAAGCTAAATAGCTTTCTGTTCTGTAAATAATGTGAATGAGATTGACTAATAGGTGTTTTCTAATTACATCCAGTTTTATATAGTTAAGTAACTAAATGCCACATATCTGACCATTTATGATTCATACTTAGCATATGATACTATACCTATCCCTCGTTAGTGACTGACTGATTTTTGAACTCTGCCTTTAAAGGTAATACATTCAATTATCTTTTCATATTGGTTATGCAGCAATTTCTCCAATGTGATTAATTTTGATGCAATATCCAATATTTCTGATGTGTAGACTAAACACAGGGCAAAAAAGGACTGAATCAATTTCATGATATGACCTTTTTACTAACACAATACTGCCTGCCCTAATCAATCTCATGATATGGCCTTTTTACTAACACAATACTGCCTGCCCTAATCAATCTCATGATATGGCCTTTTTACTAACACAATACTGCCTGCCCTAATCAATCTCATGATATGGCCTTTTTACTAACACAAAAACAACCTGCCCTAATCAATCTCATGATATGGCTGTTTTACTAACACAATACTGCCTGCTCTAATCAATCTCATGATATGACCTTTTTACTAACACAAAAACTGCCTGCCCTAATCAATCGCATGATATGGCCATTTTACTAACACAAAAACTACCTGCTCTAATCAATCTCATGATATGGCTGTTTTACTAACACAAAAACTGCCTGCCCTAATCAATCACATGATATGGCCATTTTACTAACACAAAAACTGCCTGCCCTAATCAATTGCATGATATGGTCTTTTTACTAACACAAAAACTGCCTGCCCTAATCAATCGCATCATGTGGCCTTTTACTAACACAAAAACTGCCTGTCATAATCAACCTTGTGATATGCCCTTTTACTAACACAATACTGCATGCCCTATTTAATCTGCCCTATTCAACCTTGTGATGTGCCCTTTTACTAACACAAAAACTGCCTGCCCTAATCAACCTTGTGATATGCCCTTTTACTAACACAAAAAATGCCTGCCCTAATTATTCTCATGATATGGCTGTTTTACTAACACAAAAACTGCCTGCCCTAATTAATCTCATGATATGGCTGTTTTACTAACACAAAAAACTGCATGCCCTAATTAATGTCATGATATGACCTTTTACTAACACAAAAACTGCCTGCACTAAGGTCATTTTTATCACCGAATAATGACAGTTAACTTTATTCTCAAAAATTAACCAGGGAAGTATTCACAAGAAATAAATTGATTAACTTGGAACTAATTAAAGCTATTACTTAACAAGAAAACAATATTTTTAAGTCAAAAGTGAGTAATATGTTCCATAAAATCATAATAGCTACAATTTTATGGGAATTTCTGTAAATTTTTTTTCTGCTGGATTAGAAAAATAATTACAAAGTGAAGTATAACTAACATCTGGATGATATTGCTAATAAAAATAAAAATATATCTTCCATTTTTTAAACGTAGAAAAGACAAATCATTTAAATATTGTGAAATAAATACATGAAATCAGGCCATAATTAACAGCTTTAAACTCAAGGGCATTTACCAACACCCAACACTGAATATATCTTCCTGCTCCTGATTGCCAATTCTAGATATACCACAAAGTTTCTATTTTAACATATTTTTCATCTAGATTACTGATCCACATCCACCTCTGTAAGTATTGTCAATATACAATACTTTGTTCATGTAGCCACAAGTCTGATCCAAATCCACCTCTGTAAGTATTGTCAATATACAATACTTTGATGTTGCCAGAAGTCTGATCTACATCCACCTCTGTAAGTATTGTCAATATACAATACTTTGATGTTGCCAGGAGTCTGCTGGGTAAACATATCAATATTTGTTGTCAATAAGCATCCCTTAGTAAAAACTTGTTGTCAATAAGCATCCCTTAGTAAAAACTTGTTGTCAATAAGCATCCCTTAGTAAAAACTTGTTGTCAATAAGCATCCCTTAGTAAAAACTTGTTAGTTTATTTACCCTCTAGGCTTGCCATGTATTTTGGGTTAATCTTTGTGAAAATATAGATGCTGACAAACCTAATTTTATTTGAAACGATTAAGAAAGCTCTCTAAAAAAATTAATGACCAGTCACAGAAATAAGCATTTGCAACAAATCATGGCACTCTTTACATTTTGATAAATTTAATGTTAATATTGGCTTGTAAATTAAAAACATATGCTAGCTTACGTCTTTTCAACAATGGAATGAAAAATTCTATGGTCCTTCATTCCAATGTAATACTTCAATGGAAGTCGTGTAACGTTAAACACCGCATTTTTCTTTACTTGAAATGAGACCTAAATTGCACATTTCATTCAAAATTTATGACATGATGTTTCATATGCCAGAGTGGTCACTCTTTATAATGCTGTACATAATGTTACATATGCCAATGTGGTCACTCTTTATAACACTGTCTATGATGTTACATATGCCAGAGTGGTCACTCTTTATAACACTGTCCATAATGTCACATATGCCTGTGGTCACTCTTTATAACACTGTCCATGATGTTACATATGCCAGAGTGGTCACTCTTTATAACACTGTTCATGATGTCATATATGCCAGAGTGGTCACTCTTTATAACACTGTTCATGATGTCACATATGCCAGAATAGTCATCCTTTATAGCACAGTACATAATGTCACATATGCCAGAGTGGTCATTCCCAAAAAACTTTATATATTTTGGACTTGTTTCATGAATGGGAATACTAAAAAAAGCATCCTTCAAGTCCAAAGAGGTGAAGAAGTCATCCTTCTGAATCAACTCCAAAACAAAAGAGAAAATCTCTTGCTTAAAATGTTCATATTTGACAAACTTGTTCAAATGCTTCAAGTTAATGGCAGGACTAAACTTGCCATTATGTTTCAGAACTAGAAAAATATTTAAAAGAAAACTGATGCCTTTCAATTACAGTCAGCACAACAGAACCTTTCGCTAAGAGTTCTAAAACCTCTGTGTCTACCAAAACTTTTTCTGTTCCCGAAAAAAGTATCGGATTCTGCAATTTCTCCTGGTGAGGTAATTGATCAAATTCAACCCTATACCCCTGAACAGCCTCTAAAATCCACTGGTCAGCAGTCAAGACCTTCCATGCATTAAAGCAAGACATTACTTTTTGCCAGTTACCCACCCCAGACTTAAAGCCCTGGTTTTTCTCTAATCTGATGGATCCCTTTTTGGGGGAGATGTAGCCAACGGAACCAGTGCTTTTCTCCATCGGCCTGCACCAGGGTTACAGGCTGGTATCTATATGTGGTAGTGTGATGTGACGACATGTAGGAATGTTGCCTAACATTCCCTTGGGAGAAGCCCCTGCCTCTAACTGGTCCTGGTCTACCGGAACCCACAAAAGGCCCCCTACTTTTTCTGTTCAGGTAACCAGCAAAATATGTAAAACTACCAGACTGGTAATAATTATGACCCAGCTTTGTCGACTCAGTGAAATACTGAACTGGACCTGCCCCAAAAGGGTAACTGCATCCAAAATACACCTTTTTGCTTCAGGTGTTTATGAGGCAAAGGGCTTAAGGATTTTAGCAAGCTCAAGAATGGGCAACAGACCAGTTGCTACGAAAGACTGAATATCTCGTAAAGTCTTGTCGGTAGTCTGAACATATTTGAACTTAGCTAATTCAGTCCATATTTCCTCGTTCACTATGGGAGGTCACAATGTTTCACAATTTTGTGGTACTTTGTACATATCAACTATGTCATTCAACATACATTGGCTTGTGCAAGCAATGTTAGCTAGTGATGGTTAACATTCTTACCCTTTTAAGGCACCTTTAATTTCAGCAACTCCCACATAATAGAGATATCCCCCGTTATAACATGTCTCGTTGTAACATGATTCCAGATATAATGCAGTACTACTATGGACCCCATGACCAAAATCATACCAATGTATAACAATAAGGGTTGAAAGAAAACAAGGTAAAACTTAGTCTTTATCTTCATTTCCTTTTCAAAACACCATTATTTACCAAATTTTGATAGTGCCTGCTATACCATGGGTTCGTATATTACGCTATTAACAACATATCGTGTGTCCTTTTATATCACAGTACTCTGTATAACGTGGTCAGTGGTGATGGACCCCGATTACCGCATTATAACAAAGAAGAGCTGTATCAGTCACTACAAAGTTCATTGTGAGCAGACCGTGAGTCAAACAACGCATCAGCCAACTTGCTATTAAAGCTGCTAACCTGGCCATCGTACTGATTGTATTCATCAAAGAACAAGCACACACCGGGTTTAATATCGCCCAAGTTATCTGTCTCATTAGGCTCGGTGCCAACAATCCATTCATTTTCAAATGGAATAACAATAGAATCTGGCTGCATGTAGGCAACACATAACACGCTGCTGAGTTTTCAAACGTTGTCCTGCAAACAATTTATCCAAATCAATAACGGGTTTTTTTTGCATTACTTTTCGATGAATAAGTTGCTGAGTTTGATTTTTGGTTCAGTTTTGTGCTCTGCACAATGTCACTGGGTTCAAAACCCAAGAATTCTCCACCACTGGAGTCGAACAATGAAAGAACATCGTCCTTTCTCTCTTTTTTCTTAGAGGTAGCCATTTTCCTTCACTGATATATCAGGGCCCAAAGGCCAAGCATGTGATCTTCGTTCACAGCTCAAAAACTTTAAAAACCCTAAGACCTAAAAAAAAAGAAAAAATAACAACAAATAAAACCAAACGGAGAAACAACATTGCTGTTCCAACTGCGTTAGAGAACAAGCAAGCAGTAGGAAAATTCTGAACAACCGAATTTACCACATGTAGATATACCTACCCTTGCTCCCACGTGTGCTCTGCTATGCACAGGTCACTATCAGCAGTCTGCACTGAAATAACTATGACCAGTTTGACAAGGTGCCGAGTTTATATAATCTGGGTCACATGACCCAGTTACTTTTAGAATTTAATAAAGGGCAGCGGTTAAGATGAATGCATTGTGAATAACATGCTACTTAAACATGACAGGCTAGAGGCCTGATGAAAATAATGGGTATGTAATAAATGAGTACAGCTACAATGTTAGTCTGAATTTTGTTTCTGTATAAGCTTGCTAACTGTTGTACCAAAATAGAAATTCTCATTTATGTGGAAGAGCAAGATAAAATCTTGCAGAAATGAAGTCAAAGACCAGACATTGGAATAACTGCAAGAAGTAGGACTTCTTCAAGAATGATGATGCTCATCCTACACATAAATGTGAGAACAGCTTAAATGAAATTGTGCTGAAACTATCCTTGTATATGACATGCAAGGTATTTATTAAGATCACCTAAGTAGGTCACTGTGGCATACTAAATAAAATAAGGCAGCACTGTGATCTAAAATAAGGTCTGTGTTTGCAAAACACATATGCCCCCAATGCATTCCAAAAAGTTAGGAAATGTATGAAAATTTTAAAAATGCCAACACTGGCAAAATAATCTTGTCAGGTCATCCACATCTGCATACAAACATGCCTATGAAATTTCACTTGTCTGCCTCAAATGGTTTTTGTTTAATTGTGCTAACAAGATTTTTTTCAAACTATTGTCTGAAGTCCACAAAGTTAAAAAAACATGAAAAAATTGTACAAGATTCTGTAACAGGCCTAAAAATCTAATAAGGTCATCTGAATATGCATATAAATATGCTACGCCAATTTCCTTTGCGTATGTTGAGTGGTTATGTGTAATCCCAACTTTAAAAAGTTTTAAAAATGTGAGAAGAAAAAAAAGACAAATAGCTGTAATGGCCTGAAAATCTCATTTACCAGTAGTCATCTACACAGGGTGTTGTGCACTCTTGCCACAAGTTCCTCAGGACAGACATATGGAAGGACAGATGTACATGACCAAAAAAAGATGCTTGCTTTGAATAGGAGCTACTGAGATTTTAATGTTAGCAAAATCTTACATGCTGCAGCTATAATTTATGCTAACACAAATGTCAAATATGAATCACACAACACAAGTGCAATATGGAATCTCATTTGTACATTGGAATATTCCAGCTATAAAAAAAAGTAACAAAACTACCACCAATACATGCATAAAACAACGAGGAAGTAAATCAATAAAATGGTCTGTTGGAACAGCTGTCCATCTGCAGTTTGTAGATTAACTTAATCATACAATTAGGGAAATTCTAAGTTTAAAATACAGACTGATTTTTTGTTGTCTCAGCGGTCACGTTGATCAGAATTTTTTATAACAAAGATGGTAGTAGTTTAAAACCACAATGGTGTAAAAACATGGGATGAAAAACAAGACAATTCTGAATTGAAAGCACCCAGTAATTCATAACAAGTAATGGTCTAAGACAATTTTAACAGAAAAATCAAGTAACCTTTGGCAACTTCCTCCTATAAGGTATTAAAACTATTAAAGAAATCTTTCCAACCTTTATTTTAGATTCATAATGGGTTGGACTGATCAAAATGCAAACTGACTCTCCTATATAATACACAATTATACATAAAAAATGAAGAGATATTCATTTAGGAACACCAACTTGGTTCCCCATAAAGGCAGGCTTTTCATGACACAATGAGCTACTGTTGTTGTCTCCCTTACAAGTACTGACCCATCTGATGTGGTGAATGACTAGGTCTGTACTGATATATGAACCATGATTTTGACAGAAAATTGAAGTCACTATACTTAATTAATCTCCACAAGCATGTTAATTTTTCTGGAGAAAAGACCTTCAGTAATACAATAAAACCTGTCTTTGAAAGATCACTGCTATGACAGATCTGATTCTCAATGCATAGATTTATTGATTATATAGCATTATGATCTGTCATGAGAGACCATCATCTTTTGGCAGAAGGGGTGGTCTTTCAACTGTACCTTTAAAACATTATTTAAGTGTATAAAAAGAACAGTACAAAAAAATAAGGTCCGAAACTTGTTGACTGCATGAATGATAAAGACCAAGTTTTCACCACAGCAATGTGAGGAATAATCTAGATGTAAAAACCTCCTATACCAGCATGCACAAGACCATGGGCATCTTTGGGCGAGACTGTTCCTGACACGTGAACAATGTTCTCATACTTCTTCTCCTGTAAATGAGTAGAACCTTGTTTGCGAATGTCATTCTATGTCTGTGAACTCACAACACCTCTGAAGTGGGAGTGGCAGAGAACAAAGATGGCGGAACATGCTGAAAGTGATGCACCATGTTTGTTGCCCTAACATTAATTCTAGTTGTTAGGGCAATTTCAAACACCAATAACCAAGAACATACTTGGTATTTGGGTGAAAATCCGCAAACATGTTGCCCAAAGACAGCTCAGCAGTTACAGATTCATGATCAGTGATTTGTTATGGTCCTTAGTTTCCTCCAACTACAAGATCACTTCATACCACCATCTAAGCTGAAAGAATTGCCTGGTAAATAAGTTGTAACAACTCTCAGTAATATCAAAATGAAATGATTAAATTAAAAGAAAGAAAAAAAAGACTTTTGTAATGAGAAGCTGTTCCTTTATATCGACAGTAAAATACTGATCATTCAAATGCCACTGACTTTATGGTTATTAAGACAGCTATTAATTGTCCTGAATAAATAAATCTCTCCAACTGAAGCCTTCTCAGTATCTTTTATAATAACATACTAAATTAGGAGAGTAAACTTTGATTAGTGTTTGATAGTGATAATACTGCAAAGGTGTTTTGACAGTCAATATTTTATTATATTAATGTATTGGGCAGGTGATCAAGGAAACAACCTACCTTGACTGTTTCTTCAATGGAATTGTTTGGAGCTTTGTTAGGACTTGCTGTGGCCATCTTCAGTATCTGCTGTCTACACTGACATGCTCATTCATCTACCATCTGAGGAGAGGAAAGTAATCCAATAATAGTAATTAAATTAAACAATGGTATTTATTCCATGGTTCTAAGACGCTGTATGCAGCAACTGTGGCCATAACTGAAATCTGTGACATCAAGGTATACATCAATATCTTTCCACTTACTGTGATTTCACTATCCTTCAGGGAGTACCAATGTTTGTAAGAAACAAATGGATGAAAATACAACTGTCACTCAAGTGTGAAAATTTATGTCACAGTGACCTAGTTTTTAAATGGATGAGTAATTCTCCTTGAGATGTATCCACACACCAATTTTCATGTATAGGTGAAATACATCCGAGATTGTAATAGTGTAACTGTTAGCTAAACATAAAAAAGTCATACAAGCATGAAAATTAGGTTACAGTGACCTATTATGCTACAGCTGAGACACCCTCCCTCCTTGAGATGCATTCACCCACAGGTGAACTAAAGTGAAAGATATTGAGGGTGTAAGAAACAAATAGCTGCGAATAAGAGTCACTCAAGCATAAAAACTGGGTCACACTAAGTTTTGGTATGGTTGAGTGCTCTCACTGAGATGCATCCATATACCAATTTTTAAAAGTGTAGATAAAAAAGGGTACAAGATATTATAGGTGTAACCAATGAAATGCTGAAAATACAAAAGTCACTCAAGCTTGAAAATTAAATCACAGTGACCTAGTTTTGGTACAGCAGAAATACTGTCACTGAGATGCGTCCACATAAATTTTCATGTGTAGGTGATATAATGTTAAAGATACTGAGGCTGAACAGAGAGCTGAAAATACAAAAATAATTTAGGCATGAAAATTGGGTCACATTGCCCCAATTTTGGTATGGTTCAGCTACTCTGAGACGCATCCACATATCATTTTTCACAAGTGTTGGTGCAACAGAATCCAAGATATTGAGGGTGTAACAGATTAACAGCTGAAAATACATAAAAAATTACTGAGGTGAAAATTAGGTCACAGTTTTGATATTGCTGAATTACTCTCCCTGTGATGCATCCACCTACCAATTTGTATGAGTACAGGTGAAAAAGGGTCCGATATACTGAGTGTATAGTGAACAAATATATGAACAAAGAACATACAAATCAACAAATACATTACCAATCTACGCATTTATATTCTCTGATGAGACAAATCGCAATTGGGCAGAGGTCACTTGGCTTAAAAATGCATGGGGTATCCATTTGAAAACATTAAAAAGATTATAAAATACACAAACAAGCGGACATAATCTTGTACACAATATAACTAAACATATGCTCTATTTCAGAGTGTAATCTCCAAACTCATTTCCAAATTTAGTCTGTTTTACCAAAATGATTTCTGACCTCTGAAGCCTTTTTTAGAAACCCTAACCCGTGGTCATAATGGTGGTCCATGTGTCAATTCATGTATTCCAACATGTATCTCTGAAGGGCATTCACACTGAAGTCTCAACAGTTCAAATTATCTTTACTCCTGCTAGAAAAATAATTTTGTCTCTTGTATACATTTGTTGTGTGCAACCAGGGGCTTGAAAACCGTTAAAAAAGAATGGTTGTCTTAGCAACCAACCTAACAAAACTGGTTGCCCAGCAAAAATGTCTGATTGTCCAACTAAAAAATTTTTAAAACAAAATTACTCAGTTACTCAAAATTTATCATTTGAGTTCTTATAAATTATGTGAAAATGGGTGCAAAATATATATGTCATTTCTTGTACACTGCCCTTTATTGATTTTCCATCATGGCAAACATACTTTTTTTAAAACATTGCCATCAAGATGTGGTTGTCTGGTTGGGGTTTGACTTTCAGAAAGTGGGTTGTCCAGCTTTAACTTCAATTTGTCCCCGGCTAATAGGCAATAGACTTTTCTACCCCAGACCATTGCAAGAATCTAGACAACCTAGACCTGAACATTTTAAACAAAATAAACATGCCCTACATCTGAAAAAAACACCACATTCATTTGTTTAGATGCTCACATCCTAAATATGGTCAAGGGAAAAATGAATTAAATTAATCAATACCATTTGTTTTTATATCACTGTAACAGAAATTTTTTTTCTACAAAATGCACAATATACCATTGTTAAAGAATAGCACGTTCTATGATTTGTACACAACAAACCTTTCCTGAACACATAAATTGATTCGGCTTCCTATCCACTTCATTATCTCTACTCAATGGAACTGAGCTCGTGTTATTCAAACTATGTTAAAATAGGGTTCCAAATCATCCTCTTCTTTTATGAATCATTCAAAATAAATTGCAATCTTTACGATTCAACGTTATATTTACAACATCTCTAAATGATGTCATTCCAGCCTGAATACCCTTTCACCTTTTCTTTAACAACTGGAGTACTACGTCATCGATTTTAGTGTGCATTTAAAGTACCGTTTCATTTCATGCTTTAACTAGTTTTCCATTCTCTTTCAAGAGATTAATGAATAATTACCCCTTGAACGGGCGTATTTTTGCGGGAAAAATCATAAGCTTAACGGGTCTGTAGGACTGTGGTCACTTACATGTACAAAGTGTCAACCCGTAGCAACATGTTTTCCCGTACTTTTCGAGTCATTTAGTGAGGTATAGACATGTCTAGTCCCAATGACCTTTGAACTCAGACGGTGACCCAGAAAGCTTGGAGATGATTGGTGCTCTACCGGTATCGTAAATTAGTAACGTTGTTTTATTGGTTAGAGGAAAGTGGGCGGGTCACCTGTAACACAAGCTACACCATCTCGCGCCAAATATATCGACGATAGTAAAATGTAGATGTGAGGAATAAGGAAATCCAATTCGGACTTAAAATCTATCAGTTTGAAAATTTTAGAAGACGAATTCATATTTGTGAGATAGAAGGTCGTCTACAACCACGAGAAACAGGTACTCCAGAAATTTTTTCGAAAAAGTCGGTCAACACTCCCGGATTACAATCCTGACGTAGATGGGCAATTTATCCGTTGGATTGCTGTCTAGATTTACCTTTATATACCAAGTAAGTTTGGCAATCGATGTTTATATGTTACGCATTTCACCATTATGAAGTATAACAAGCCAATTTAGCGGAATTTCGTCGCTATGAGGCTATTTGAAACCTACAAACTGCGTAGTTCTTTGCCACTGATATGCTGACCTAATTTCAATGTGGCAACGATGATCATTCAATTTAATTAATATTCCCAGTTATATATAGATTGTCGAAATATCATGGATTTATTATCGTCTGTATATCAACAATTCATCAGGCTGTTATAAATATTGACGTTACCCAGGGTTATGAGGGATAATGGCCTTAAACGTCGTTAATCAAGAAGGATTTTTTTCCGCGAAATTCATTACTATGAATATGCCGACTGCTTGGTCATGCCCCTTGGACCTGTATATCGAACACTGCAACGATATTTTACCACATTCTGTGGCAATGTCATTTTTAACTGCGAAATAATTGTGAAGGCTTTTTTTAATAAAAATAGTTATATTTTCCAACGCTATTGTGAAAAAAAACAACTGATTCCTAATCCTTTGTTTGATATATGCGATATGCATATACTTGTTCGGGGCCGGAAAGCATACGATCACGCGCCAATTTTGAACGCGACGAGACAAACACTACGACAACACCGTAGAACGCCAATGTCATGCAGTATTCCTCATTTTGAATATTTTCCCGGTACTGGGAATGGCGCAGATTATTTCTAAGGTTTTTATATAAGATTTCTCTCAGGGTTAAAATGTATTCTTTTGGTAAGTTTGGCTATTAATTTTAGTGCATCCATGTATTTCTTTTCCTTGGTGGGTGGGTCCGTCTGATCCGTGATGGTATCAACCAATGATTTTTTTATTAAAAAGGTAACTGAATCAAAATGTGCACACATGTAATGCCATTAGTACATATAGAAGCATCAAAATGCTTATTTTATTAAAATGTTAGAAATTGTATTGATGATTTTCTTTTCTAATGACGTGAACATAATACTGTTATTGGAATTATCTATTTTTGTGTCCCAAAGTGGTACATATCCAGATGGGGTTTTTTTTATTTGTATAGGGATAACAGGTCAAATTTAAAATTTTATATCAGTTCATAAATATGGTATTTTTGTGAAAGTCAAAGTATCAAAAATTACAAATTAGCAAATAAATTTAATCCTGTTCATGGTTTTTGCTCATAGCAAGTGCAAACAAGTTATTTTATCGCCTGCAACATTTTTTTCTTTTCAAAAGGTGAGCATTTTTTTACAATGTATATAATGAATACAAATTAGATAATGGAATGGTGTTTGGGGGTTAATTCTTCAAGTAGTCACTACTGAATATAACCAGATTGTTTTTGAGGCATAATTTACACATCTATATGGTATATAAGAGGTTTTGTATGGTTTAGGACATATTGAAGTATAAGAATTATAAACCCACTTTTATCTTTTCTAAAAAAAAAGTAGACCGTGTGATAAATATGGGTAAAGCCAACATTCAAATAAACAAAATAACTAATAAACCAAGTAATAAACACCTATATTCATGTAAAAGTGAAAAACAAATGGCATTTGTAACATCCGTCTGTTTACTTTTCAAATAAATCAAAATGGAAAATGTAATATACAGTCCAGGTATTTGTTCCTCATAAATGCCTACCTGCAAAAGAAACTTTTTTAGACTAACACATCTAAAAATATTGTTTTTATGATTCCAGATTTCAGATTTGCATAAAATATTTATTTTTCTATAATATTTCTTGTGAAAAGTTCAATATAGTAACACAGTATATACTTTTTCAATTTTACTTTTTTAATTTCGTAGTTTTATTTTGCTGATACTTTTGTGACATAACAATATCAAATTAGTTTTTAAAAGGGTACAGCAATGAGAAAAACACCGACAAATGAAGATGTTTATGTATAGGGATGGATGTTAGAAAGACCTGAACAGGCAAAACAAATTGCTTGGGGGTGGGTCGTCTTATTCTTGCTGAAAACAACCACATCTGCACAAGATGCAAGTATACATTTGTATGAATCTTTTTTTTTACTACATTCATTTAATAACCATATGTATCAAGCAAGTTTGATACTGTATTGAAGCAGTAATGATAAAAACAAACTGAGTATAAATATTGCGAAATCTAGCAGCTGTTCAAGGGAGAGAACTGATACACGTTTCCGTTGAAAATTAGCAGGGGGATTATGTTAAAATACAGCTCTATTCTCACGAAACGAAGAGAAGTCATAGAAATAATTCTCGACATAAATAAAACCTCTCCTGAGTGAAACCAGCCCTGATCCACAGTTTCTGGATTTTTTAAGAAACTTTTCTCAGAGCCGTATCAAATTCTTAACAATACTGGTAATATATTCTCTGATGAGACAAATCGCAATTGGGCAGAGGTCACTTGACTTAAAAATGCATGGGGTATCCATTTGAAAACATTAAAAAGATTATAAAATACACAAACAAGCGGACATAATCTTGTACACAATATAACTAAACATAGTCTCTATTTCAGACTGTAATCTCATTTTCAAATTTAGTCTGTTTTACCAAAATGACTTCTGACCTCGGAAGCCTTCTTTAGAAACCCTAACCAGTGGTCATAATGGCAGTCCATGTGTCAATTCATGTATTCCAACATGTATCTCTCAAGGGCATTCACACTAATGGTAATAATTGGTTTCCTTTGGGCAGATGATGACGTAAATTGTTCCCGCCATCCATGCAATAATCCAATCAGAGATAAAAGAAATGGGAGTACCCGTAAAAAGGGTTCCCTCTGTGTACAAAAATAGTAAGATGATGGCTATCTGCCGACAGAAGCGCCACCCTGGCTACGTTGTTATTGCTAATTTGTGGAGACGTTTGAACCAAATTCGGCACATTGATAAAGATAATTTTGCTGTCTTTAAAATACTATATTTGGAAAAAAGATAGATTATATTTTTAAAAATGTATATATTAAAATTATAGCAATTGTCTAGTGCACAACACAAAATCAGTTATGATATGGAGAGATAATGAAATGAATTTTGCTTCACACAGATTTTTAATTCAGAAGATAAGAATATTTAGGGAGCAGCCACTTGAATCTCAGATAGGGTGGGCTGGGAGTTAGATTTGGATTCTGTCCCCTACAACAAAATGTTTTATTTCTAAAAGTATTGGAGGAAAAAATATGGTCATTTCACAACCAGATTTTTTTCTTTCTGTATTTAATCCTCCTCCCCTCATATTGTATAGGTTGTCTTACTGTTAGTCTGTCGTCTTGATTGTTTGATTTGATGTTATCATTTTTATGGGTTAAATGTTTCTTTGTGTATTTACCATTATTGTGATTTGTTCCATTAATTTTTTATCTTTACATCTTTTAGTATTCAAACTCCTTTCAGTATTCTGTGTCCTGACCTAGCCCAGGCTAGGTCTCCCCTCAACTGTATCCTTGACCTGCCATTGTTCGCTCCCTTAATGTGAATTTTAACGCATTATAATATTGTGAGAAAGTATTAAAATCACCATAGAATGTGTTCCACTATATCTACTTAATTTATTAATTGTTGAAAAATGTTTATAAACTCTCTAAATCCTTTGCTGTCTACCGTTATTCTGAGCGTGTCAAAATGTGCCTATTTCCGGAAGTTCATAAATGGTTCATGCCCCTGAAATAAAGACCACATGACGTAAGATTGGAATGTGACAATTAGGCCAAAGTGTGGAAATAGATCGTTTATAATGTTTCTGTATTTTCATTAATTGCTTTTGTATTATATTTCATTACTTTCATACCCATATTGACTGCAATAAAACATATCAAAAATGATGCCAAAAGTAACAAAGAATATAAAACAATAGGATGCATTTTTTAAATTATTTAGTTATTTCAATATCAGGCTCACTCCTTTCTCACAGTTGGATGAAGAGGAGGTTGTATGGTCCTTTGACAAAGCCCGCCTCTTACTCCCAGACTTGTGCCCAATACCATCTGGTGCACACTCCAAGAAGATCCTTTCCAATTTGGAAAAGATCTCAGGGGCACAACCTCAACCAAACTTCTTCTTCCTCATTGTCCACGATTGAGGAAATCTCTCAGAGGTTCTCCGCAGGTCAAAACGTTACTCGTCAACATCAAGGATGGTCCATCCCACCCTTTACATTGAGACCCCTGGTCTCTACCACCAGTTACATTCCCCCAAAGTGGCCTACTAAACCTCCCCAATTGGACGCAAGTTCAGCCAAAGTGGGTATTTCAACTGGAGCCTGGGCATACCATCACTTCAAGACAATCAAAGCCATGGAACAGAAAGCCATTACTTGTCACCAAGACTTCTCATGCTGACCTCTTCTCAGCTACTTTATTTAATATGCTGAGAGAGACCTCAATGAATCCACCCACCTTAAAACATGTGCTGGAAGCTGTGGCCAAGGCGTCTAGGCATGCGCTTGCTGTCGCAATGGCATTATCAGAGGAATTTCTGCATATCCACAATGACGTTGCATTGGACCCCGCAAGGGTCTTACACAGTAAAGACCTTCTAAGGGCTGCTCTGTTGGAGACCAAGATCCTCTTCAGGGGACTCATCCCTACCATGACTTCAAAAGACTTGCAGGATCATCAACATCGATCCTTCCCAACTGTCCATGGCACATCACAATTGGCCAGGAAGTGTGTTAATGTGAATCACCCTCGGGGGCCATACGCCAAGTTCTTCAAACTGATGCAGCCACAGTCCAATCCGCAACCTCGAACTAGACTTCCTCCTCGTCAGTCAGGTTCACTGTGCAAAATCGCTGCAGAGCCCCAAGGAGGAAATTCTCTAACCCTCCTTCCTTTCCTACAAAAGGAGGGGGGCCACCCTAGGGACTTAAACTCCCTCCTGCCATGCATCCCTCTCCCAAATGTCACCGTAGGTGCTCACATAGGCCTCTTTTCAGAGTTTTGGTCAAGCTGCGCGGATGTTAGGTGGGTCCTTTCCATTGTGAGCTAGGGTTACAGACTCCAGTTTCATGCACAAAAAAACCTCTATTATCTGATACAAATAATGTAAGCTAGGTTGCTTTCAACCTTTTTTCTGTTATTTTTACGGACAAGTCATTACCATTCACATGTGTGTTTGGGGAGGAAGAGATGTGATGTCAAACTCACTTTCACTATATGACTCTTATATTGTACATAATTATCTTGGTGTGAACTATCAGATTTATGTGCAATGTGTATGTACGCTATTTTTATTCATGTATTACAAAAAAAGCTAAAGGAAATTTAGGTCACTTAGCCAGAATACCCATTGGATAATACATGATGAAAAGTCGATTATTTTGACCATGATAACAGAGGATCGAAATTACTCGGGTGCTGGATTATACCAGTTCCATAACAATGTTAACAGAGATATAGGATTATTAGATTTTATATCTAGAATAGCAACAAGTTTAAGATTAAAGTGAATTGTATTGTTACCAAAATAATTGCATTGATAACCTGCTTAATCAGCAGTTACCTAGGGTACCAAGTGAAAACTAGCACAGTGATCTATAGTCAACGGAAATCATTCTTATGGATCTATATGCTGCTGATGACTGTCAAACTTATGGGTAAAATGTTTTTAAAAAATTAATAACATGTTTTTGTTTTTTTCAAAACAAGTTGTATACTTTAGCAACATAAATAATTATTGTCGAACATCAAGTCTAATTTGACTCCACATCAAGACTGATTATCATTGACTTTCCTGTTGGAGAAAGTCACCTTCATTCTCGTCTACTTTACAACAGTATAAAATCACATGTAAAGAGTTGTTTCATTTCATAAAATGCGTGTGCACTTTTAAATTTTTTTAAAAACATGACAGCCCTAAATACACTCAAGCTTTCTCATTTCCAGTCACTAGATGTAACAAATAAAACTATACTAAGGTACTGTGGGTTTGGGTACATGTTAACATTTCAGCTATCTAATAGGAAATCAACAGTATGTTGCTACTTAAGTCAGTTAAATGTGACAGCCATCTTTGAATTTTTCTGTAGTAATTCCTGCAATATTCTCAACAGACCATCCTTTTAATTGAAGAGAAATACTGCTCAGCCCAGAATCAGTACTCACAATTTGTAGTTAGGTGAGTGAATTTTCATCCCCTTATATATTTTCTGTTACAGGTATGACTGATGTAGAACCAGCCCAGCCATTGGTTCACAATGGAGTTTGTACCTTGGCAGGAGAGGAGCATGATCATGTCTTGGATGGAAATGTTGACAGAATTCTATTCAGCAAAAACAAAAAGCGGGTTAAGACTATTAAGGATTCTGCTCCTTCACCTGCCCCGCTGACTGACTGTTCCAACACACGGTCAACTAGGAGTCGAAATAAAGAAAATAAGGACAGATCTACAATGCGTCCAGCTTCTAAGCAAAAGGTTGAAAATACATCCAATCAGATCACCGAGTTCCATGATAGAAATAATAGTAATACCTCAGACAGTGATGTGAGGCCATTAACCCCTAGCAACCAGAACGAGGTTGTTCCAGGAGCTCCACTCACCCCCACAGCAAATCTAAAAATGCTCTTTAGTGCTGTAAGTCCCGAGCTGCGCAATCGTGAAACTGAAAAGAGGTCTTCTTCATCTGATGATGAACAGGAGGAAGATTCCAACAATGATAGCAACAGTCAGTCAGAAACATTGGATGTAGACAATGATGACCTTCTACCCTCCCAGGGTGGTCCAAAGTATGGGTGCAGAAAAGAGAAATCCCTAGGTTTATTGTGTCAAAAGTAAGTCTTCCGTATATTTTTATGGTTTTCATCATTCATTTAGATTCTCAAAAACAGTGACAAAAAATAAACAAATGTACTCTCCTATATTGCTAAGCAAGTTCAAAATATTGCTGGAGGAAAGAGTCATGAAGAATTTTGATTCTGCACTCGCATCAAATATATACTCTCTTTACATGAAGAGGCCTATAAAAAAAAATATTCACCATTGTCTACAACTTGTTAGTGACAGGATCCATAAATATCTACCATGGCATCAGCCAGGGCACAAATGTACATATGGAGACAAAAGTTTGGTTCGTTGGAGAGGGGGTGCTTGGAACTTTAGTTGATACATGAGATTTATAATCCAACACAAATATTCATCTAATGGATTTTAATATTTATGGATATTAGATCTGAATAAATCAATTAAAGTCAATAAATTGATGACATACTTTTTATGTAGATCAATCTGACATGCAGTAGGCACAAGTTCATATGTCAGTAGAGTTACAGTTGCTTCCCTTTTAAGGTAAGAACATGTGTATCCGTTGCAAACACAAACGAACTAAAGCTTCATAGCTAGAATTGTACATAAACTGCTGGAGCCAAAGCCATTTATGTTTGCACTGGTTAATTCCTCAAGATAAAGATTTTGAATCACACTTAATCAAAAGCACATGGCAGTGACTGTGCATCTTATATCATTTGTATTGCAAGCAATAAAAACAGCACATGGCATTTGCATGGTCTCAGAACACTACATTCAGATCAGGAAAAAATGTGACCCCCAAAAAAACAGAAAAGATGTTGGGGGTGGGGGATGTGGCTTTTTTTAATGCATCACTGCAAATTTTTAGGAACAATCTACATATAAGGCAAAAGCAACAACTTGGAAGTTATTTATAGTGTGTGATTTTCACAAGATATTAGGCTGCCCATACACACAGATGTTCCAGAAACAATTAATCAGTTAATCAGCTTATGTTCTGATGCCAAAGAACCATTAAGTTTTGAAAAGTTTAAAAAAATAAAACCAGCTTAGCCGCTGAGTAAACACTTAGGTTCTCGTAGAAGCGCTTGCAGGCATCACAGTCTGGTGATTCTTTTCATATTTGAATTGAAGAGAGCATGTCGTATTTATAAAGATCACAGTGAAACCAGATTAAAAAATAAAATTTAAACATGAATTTCACTTGACAAGACCTCTTTAATTGGCAATTATTTCTTACAATATTGCTGCCACATTTTTATTGATCAATATTTCATTGTATGTTGTGTTCGTTATTGAGAAAATATTTTTGTTAAAGACAATCTTACAAAATATATGATTTCTTATTGAAGTGTGTGAATTTCATGGTGCCAATTCCAAATCAACACACACAGACCAGTACTTTCAACGATAATTCGGGCAGTATATTGAGCTCTCATTTGCCAACTTTGCAATTTGAAAATGTTAAGAGTCCATTTTTTACTTTCCTAATTTTGTTTTTAAAAAATGGGATCCACATCTGCTTTGTATTGTATGTGGGTTTGCAAATAATTGTGTAATAGTGAAACTTTTTTTTTTCTTCTCCACCATTTACCAAAAGTGAACCATGGTTGCATGCCTAATTTTATTCCTTTGAGAAACGACCTTGTCACTATTACTTGGCAACATATGTTATACTGTAGTTCGATATACACTCTCAAAATTTGTGTTTGTCTGATATTACTTGCTGTAAATTTGAAGCTGACCACAATTAGCAAACAGCACACAAATGTAGCCATTGCGGGTGCGCCTGGTAAAGTGAGACTACTCATTCATTTTTTTAATTCCCACTTTTACTCCATGTTACTTTTAAATGTTTATCATTCAGTAAAGTTAACAAGTAAAGGAAACCAGTCTTTTAAGAAGTTCAAGTAGCCAATATTTTATTGGAACGGGGGGCAATTTAAGTTTTGAAATAGTTGTCACATGCTTTTTTTCCTTTGTTTGGATTTCAGATTTCTTCAAAAGTATCCTGAATACCCAGTTGTCTCGGATCCAATTGAAATATGCCTTGATGAAGTTGCCAAGGAACTGCGTAAGGAGAATATATCCTATATTCATCCTGATTGACTGTTTTGTTTATACATGATATAGATTTTGGAGGAAGTAACAAGAGCATTTAACTGACATATTTTCAAAGAGTCACGATTTAATTTGAATTTCTACAACAATGTTAAGGGTTACACTTTGTGAGATATTAAATCATTGATCTTGTTTTAATCTCCACTCCTACATTCTTTCCTGATTAGGTTGGATTTTGAATGCTTGAAACATTATTTTGTGAGGTCAGCCATACTCAAACAAGATTGTGCATGCTGTAGAATACAAATCTTTTTTAATCAATATGTTATGTAAGTGCATGTATTCATTCATAACTCACAAAAAGGGGACAAGTTGCAGAGGAACCTCTGAAAAATTAAGAAGGGGATGGACATCGACCGTGAAGGGGGGGGGGTTACATGGTTGAATACTAATTTAATAATCGCGTTGAGAATAATAAACAGCTTTTCTTATGAAGTTCTTCGCTTTTCTGCATAAAATACCTTTATTTTCAATATATCCAATCTCTAACTTAATTGTTTAAAACCTTACTCCAAGTGGTTTCAACACACATCACATGTATCAGCGAAAACTTTGTCTATTGTGTCACAGCTATTTGCATGTGAATGTAGACGCACTTTTCATATTTGAATTCAAGAGAGCGCATCAAATTTATGATGATTACACTGAAACAGAATTAAAAGATAAAACTGAAACACAAATTTCACTTTACAAGACTTATTTAATTGATATTTATTTCTTAAAGTATTGCCAACAGTAGGAATTACTGACATTTTAATTGATCGATATTTTGTCATGTTATTATCAACAGTGTACTGAGAATTGTTTTTTTTAAAAAAGAAAAGTTAACTAAATATACAACTTTTATTAAACGTTACAAATTTCATAATTTTGAATCCAATTTCAAGGCGCTAACTGCTGTTTTTTATAATAAAGTGAGACATATATCAAGTTTTCATTTACCAGTTTTGAGGAGACAAAAAATGGGATCCACACCTGTTATCGAGGGAGAGGTGTATTTTGTATATGGTTTATGCACTTAGTAAAAGATTGTGTAAGAATAGTGACCATGTTTTATTTGTTGTGTGCACTCTGAAATTCTATTGTGACAGATTTTCTGATTTAAAGCCTTGACCAGCATCAAAAAAGGTCAATGAGAAACGAGGCATACCTGCATCTTGTGGTACCGTAGTGACAAATTCATTTTTGTGGTTCTAACCAATGCATGAGTTGTAAATAATGCTTTTTTTCTGTACATAATACTCCTTTGTGAAATCTGCATTAAAACAGCATCATTGTTACAGCAGTTTTGTATGTCCTCACTGGGACAGTGGTAGAGGCATATGGTGTAACCCTTGTCCATACATATATATTTCTGGCACGCCTTGGTTAAGGTTTTTCTTTTGGTCATGAACACATTTCTAGTTCATTTGCCATGTTATTGCTTATATATTTGTTTAATTTCAGATGTGGAGCGTAGGAGAATATATGATATAGTAAATGTATTAGAAAGTGTAGAAATTGTCAGTCGTGTGGCCAAGAATAAATATGCCTGGCATGGAAAGACCAATTTATATACAACACTTGCAAAGTTAAAGGTGAGTAATTTCTTGTACGAGTTTTTAAAGGGTGGGGTGGGGATCATAGCATAATTTATTTAAGAGTGTTTCACAGAATTTTACTTCAGCAATCAGGTTTCTAGGCAGGAAGAACAGTAGAACACATCTTGCAACAAAAAGGCAATTCAGTGTGTTGAGTAGAATAGCAGGGCTCAAAATTAATGCTAATCCTTAATCCCACGGTTAGTGATTTTGCCGATGGATCACTAAAACCCAGCTGTCACTAATTCATTGGAGCAGTGAAAATTACTGCCTGGTTGCTATCATAACAATTAGGAAGTGGTGGTGAGTTGGCATTTCCTTTAATGGTTAATTTATCTGTTTATTGTGTTAATTGATGACCTATCAACATTCTGTACTTGACAAGGTACAATAAATGCTTGCAGCACAAATGACATGTGTTCATCCACTCATCAAGTAAATTAGTGTGATTATTATCAAAACAATCTTCGCACATGTGGAAATGGCCTGGTGTAGTTCCCCCAAGCACTGATTTCATTACTGACGATAATGAACGGTAGAATATTACCAATTGGAAAAGGTTGTGTTCGCAGATGCAGCAGATAATCCAGAATTATACCAAACAATGTGTTTAATATTTATATCATAGCTGATAAACATTCGTTGAATTGTGTGGTGACAGTTGTAATGATGTGGAAGTATTTGTAAGGTACACAGCTGCCACCGAAACGGATCTTATGATGGTGCACCTTAACTCGCCAGACATCAAGGTTTATAATCCAAGAGATACCATCAAGCTATGGCATGCAGCAGGAGCAAGAAACAGACAGCCAGATACCAAACCTTATGGACCTAGATCTGATAATAAATTAGATACAGATCATGAACATGAACTTCAAACTTGTTGTAGGTCTTGTTGGTGCATATGCAGTTGTTATTGTTGTGAGTTGATATTAATGAATAATAAGTAATGAATTAAAAACTGAACTGGCTTCTGTTTGATTTTAGCAGGATCTGTGAAATTTGGGCATGATCAGTAAATATATTATTTTGGTCATCATGTGGGTTAGTGGGAAAAAAATCCTAATTTCGAGCACTGGAATGGGATGCCTGTAGCACATGACAGCAGAGTTCACTTTAGGCTACACCATCGTGGCATTGAACTTTATTTTTCATCTTTGGTACATGAAAGTTGCTTCATTTGTGCCCTGTGGTACATTAAAAAACCACAGAAAATAGAGATAAAAGATTACGACTGATTATTGACTGAATTGAAACAATGATGTATGTGTTGATAATGGAAACATACATACTGCCGGGACATGTACATGGGATGCTTTTGTAGGATCTACAATGACAAAGAAACTATGTAGTGGCTTAGTCTTGTTTGTAACCGATAGGTTTTGCTGTTTCTCAAGCAAGTACATCCAATACCCACTATTTTTTTAAATTTATTTATTTTTTTCAGGCCCTAGGTGATTCAGAGGGATTTGCTGAAAAAATCCAAAAGCTGAAGGATTATGAATTTAACAGAGAGCTCGAGGAACAGCTTGGAGCTGGGAATTCAAATGCACCAAAATCTCCACCAGACTTCTGCATGTTTGGAGAGTCCAAACTTTTTAGTCATGGTGAGTGCATGTTCCTTCTACAGAGATTTTTAATGCAACAATGTAGTTGTACATCTAGACATGGGTGAAAAATATGTGTGCACTTGTTTTAGGCCTCCAAAAAAAACGTTAAAATTTTCAAATATATTTGTTCAGATTATAGATTTTGACATTTTTCTTGTACTCCAAAATACTTTGCATGTTATTTAAGAGTAAGTGACTTTATCATCAATCAGTGAGAAAAAACAACCATTTTGAGTATCAATGAATATAATCATTCAGTAGTACAGTTTGTTAGAGAGCAACAAAAGGTAACATTCTTAATTTCTTTAGAAAAAATTATTAAACACAAATCTTACATGTTGTAGAGACCAACTCAGTGAAAACAAGCCATAGTGGTCACTTTTTAAATAGTGACTACATCATAAGTCAACACTTTTGAAGATTTTAGTTTTAAAAACATTCATTTGAGTGGTCTGGCCTGAATTTCCTCCTAGAGCTTAAGTCTGAACTTAGGTTTGAGCTTGTAATCCAGCTGTTTGGTTGAGTTTTAAGTATGACTTGAGTTGAGACTTTAAAATGTCTGTGTGAGACATTTGGCCAAAGACAGTCAGATTTTTAATTATCTGATTTCATCACTATGGACCATAGGATATGTGTATTAGAGATGCTTCATTGACAAAAGTTTACAAATACTTTTAGTGAACAGTGTGGGGAAAATGTCACACTAGTGTATTGGATGTTCTTTTGCCTTTGTTCTCCCCTTTTAAATGTATTGTTTGCATATTGAGGAATTATGTATTGCTTATTTATTTTCTAGCTGCACTTAGAAAAGACAAATCCCTTGGTATCATGAGCCAGAAATTCCTGATGTTGTTCTTGGTATCTAGGGTAAGTGATCCCAACACTTCTCAAGAAATAGGAACCTTTATTTTATCACCAGAATTTATTTAAATACAGACCTTTCAGCACATGCTTATAACTTGGATAAATCCCTATAATATGTCCATATTTTTGTATCCCGGTATATTTTGGGGAGAAGCACAGGATTAAAATGACATAAAACGATTCCATATGATATCTGTGCTCAGTTCTAATTGGAGCAAACAAGTAGCAGTAATGAATTATATATGTTGAAACTATTATTTCAGTCCATTAATATTTGCTTTTTGTGTGTGACATGTCATTATCCTTGTATATTTTTTTATTTTCCAATAAAATTCTTTATTTTGGTACATTAATATTGGCTTATTTGTATGTTAAAGTACTTTAAACTGTTTTATATCATCACATCATTATCCATATATATATTTGTTATTGCCCAATAAAGTTCCTATATTTTTTTAGACCAAATCCTCTTTTTAAAAAGCAATATAATTTGCCAAAAATATATCTTGGATACCTGTTAAGAAATAAAAGTAATGATTTCATTAAACCAAATATTTTGTTCAAACTGAAAAAGTAATGCTGCATGTATCTGTAAGCTAAATTGAATACATTTTAATTAGATATTTCTTTCTACGGTTGTTTGGTGTGCACTGGAAATTGATTGTTCTAAATTTGCACCATAATCTTCAATTTTAAAAAATTCTATGTAATTGTGATTTCTTTTTTATTAATTTTGTCCAGCCTAAAACAGTAAACCTAGACTTGTCAGCCAAGATTTTGATAGGTGATGCCAATGTTGACAAGACTGAGAGTGCCAAATTCAAAAGTAAGTAATGATACAGTGGCCTCGGGCATATTTTACATGAAAATGTATCCATCAATTTTTTTTTTTTTTTTTTTTTTTTTTTTTTTTTTAAGGATATACCCAAAACTTCAAGTATTTCACGACCTGAAATGCATTCTGTTTCAATTCATTTATTATGCCCAAACACAATGATAGGTCTGTAATTTGGCTTTTCTTTTTTTATTTTAAAAAAAGTTTCCTTTTTTTAGTACATTTTTTAAATTACAGCAATATTGACATGAAAAAGTTCAAATACTTCTATTCACTGTTCTCACCACCCCTCACTAAGGATGAAAGTGGCAATTTAGTTTTTTGCATTAGTCAGTCACGCGGTACTGTATTAATGCTTACAAATGAAATGATATTGTGCTGAAAGAAACGGATATTAAGGAAATTGCCAATAATTTGAGGCACAAAAGTGAACACTCGACACCATCCCAAGGTTGGTGGACTACTTTAAGTCATGGAAAATTCTCCAATGTTTTATGCAACACAGGGCTGAGCAATTTTTTTTTTCATCCACTAGTCTCGGACTAGCGACATGGAAAATTTTACTTGCCTGGCTTCAAAAATGAATAATCGGGGACGTCGGGCTATGGGATTTGCTCAGCTCTGAAGATGATTAAGAAGAACCTGCAAGTCTTCCCTCCCATATTTCAACAGAGCTGCCCTCTCATGAGGAAAGTGCCTGTAGTCAAATGCTCTAAAGCATCTCAGAGGTTCTGCTTATGTCTCTTTGGAGAAATATCTACCGCACATTCAGTAGCAGTCTTACGTTTTATCCCTCCACTTTCACAAAAAATTTCCCTTCTCCGAATTGCCCTTATTACCTTCCTTGCGAAAATAATTTAGCAAACTCATTTTATCCACAGAGTAACTATTAGCTTGCTTGACAACTACTTCTAAAGTGATCATAACATATATTTTCTCTTTACAATACGAACAAAGACAGCTGATTAATTAGCGTAATTGTTTCCCTTCAAATGCAATATCGCACATGGAAGTTAATCATCTGTATAATCAATTAAAAATTAAAGTATCATTACTGTCATTTAATCGGTTCGTAAAGGAAACCAACACTGATATCGGTAAGTACCTTTCATTAATTTAATTACACTGACTCACTGAATTAAAATCATAGTGAGCCGCTCATGAGGATCTAGCTTGAGTAAACACAATGCAACAAAGTCGCTTAAAACACTGCTAATTGATCATACTGGCTTTCTTTTGTTTGACGTGTTTTGATTTGCCGATAATTTGGTCGCTTAGCTCAATATGCAGTCAAGTGGTAACAGAACGTGCGCATATGCGAAAATTATCACTGACCACATTTATGTGTTATACAGAATGTAAATGTATACATGAAGAGGGGTAGAATCAAGTATTCAGTACGCCCGGAGGGCATGATTGGCCAAATAAAGGTAGATATAGTGATTAAAGCACGAAAATAAGGACTTGCACCCGACTTTTTTAAAAAGCACTTGTCCCGGACAAGTGACTTGGAAAATTTTACTTGCCCGACTTCAAAAATGAATAGTCCCAGATGTCGGGCTATGGGATTTGCTCAGCCTTACAACAATAATAAATGTTCTGAAAAGATAATGATATAGTATTACCGTCCAAGGCAGAACAAAAGAATGTTTCATTTACAATTATTTTTGCAAACTTTAGAAACATTTTTTTTTTTTTTTTTTTTAAGTATGATCAGCAATTTAAAAAGAATATTACAAATACAGATAATACAAACAAGAAAAATCTCAACCTGGTTACCCAGAATTAAATATCCTGATGTCCAACTCTAATTTGTGTGACAGACTACAACCAAAAAGAAGAGAAAAATGTATGTTTGTTGTTATTTTTTTTATTTATTTTTTTTTTAAACAATTTTAATGCATACATGGTTACATTGGACTTAAGCATGTGCATGGTGAAGGTATATGTGTACATGCTTATATCAATCTCCTCACATGACTCCCACGATCCCATCACAATTTTCAGGGGATATCACTAGTGTTATTAACCAACTCTTATTAGAAACAATTTAACTTTAAAGTTATACCCCTGTAGTAGGCAGATATGTAGAATTTTTTTTTTTTTTTCCCAATCTGCTAGTGTGTAGCAGTACCTTCTGCTTTCTATAGAGCAAGAAAACCCATTGAAACCTTATTCATGTTTATTTTACAAGCTGAGATCATTTCGCAATGCAGATGTTAAACTCTAGGTATATGCAAGAAAATCCATGCAGGAAACAGTTTGATGTATCTTTGATTATTAAAACTATTTTTGATTGTTGTTATTTGTACCCAAAAAGAGTCAATAGTTATGTCATTGAAGTTTTTATGAAAACACAATGACAAGTCATTTCAGCAGTGTGCATTATATTTGCATTATGTTACTCACATTTTGGTTAGCTTTCCAGTCATTATCTCTTTTTGTAAGGAAGAAATAACTATCCCCAAAATTCATTTGAAAACCTCACTTCGTAATAAAAATGAGTTTAACATATATGCTTTTGTTTTTGATTTGCAGCAAAGATCCGACGATTGTATGATATTGCCAACATTCTGACCAGCCTGGATCTCATTAGGAAAGTCCACGTCACAGAAATCCGTGGCAGAAAGCCAGCCTTCAGATATATTGGGCCTGATGTAGATAATGTGGTGGATATTCATAGTAAGTAAAGTATCGACTGAAAGGAGACTGCTTATTAAAATGCAGATCTCTCAATCTTATATTTTGTAAAATTCCAGTAGAATCCCCCTTTTTCTAAACTCTGCTTTTATTCCTGTGATTTTTCCAAAATCCCAGTTATAACCATGTATGTTTATGGGAGAAGCTGACGCTAATCTTTTTGACAAGTCTTTAAAGGGATTGAAACGTCACTTGCCCAACTTAAAAATGCCAGTGAAACTTTTAGCCCTGACTCAGCACTGACCTGTGTTGCTCTTTGGTGAAAGGATGTTCTATAGAAAATATTGCCAACTTTGTTCCTTAAAAGTTCATACTTTCTATCGGAAGTTTGTATTCCATTTATTTTTATCAAGCTTATATAAGATCTTCACTCGCACTCTTTAAGGTAGAGCAGACTAGTCTCAATATACAATGACAACTGGTGCTAAAAGGGTCACAGAATTAGTTATGGAAAGCAACCTTTCACACAATCAAATTTAGGTCAATGGCATCATCAACTTTTATATTTCTATAATAGCTGGTTCAGTAAGCATTTATTCTGGGCAAGTAAAACTTGAGTACTTGCCTGATTGGACGAGTGATTTCTTCTAGATTTTTCAACCACTGCATTTTTTTAAAACTTTCAGTAAAGGATTCAAAAAGACATAGATTTATCATGATGTATTACTCAATTCATGTGTGTTCGTGAGCTCCTAATATATTTTTTTAAAGTATTATTTCAATGCATTATGTTATTAATATAAAAATATATGTTAAAGTACTTTAAAATGTGGTATTCAGTTTCATCAGAAACTTTTTTCAGGGTTGAGATAAATGAAGTTTGAACATCTATTATTCCTAACTGTGGGTATTAATGATGTATTCATCATTTGCAGGATGTTGTTCAGATGGTTGTCATCGACCCAGCTCCCGACATTCTATGTTAGACTGTGTTCAGAACCAAAATGGTAAGTGATGAAATTTACTCGCATTGCGTTAGGTAATTCTGTCATTACTTTTCAAACTAAATTAAAAGAGGTATTAAAGCAAAGCTGCAAGTGTTAGAGTTTCAAGAGTATTGTGCCCTGTTTAAGTACACACTATGGCAGCACAGTGATTTACACCTCTCCCATCTGTATATCGCAGACAACAGGGTCTAAAAACAGACTGCAGCATTGACAGCACAAGATACCAGTTCACCGATTGCCTGAGCAGAGAAGCAGCATATTACCTCAACCGATCAGAATAGGATTTTTTAAAATTCTAAATGTTGGGTGTATGTGAAGGTACCATATATACATGCATATAATCCGGATCCAGATGCAAACATGATAGACCTGATCTGCCGTCACATAATGCGCCAACAGATCAGTGTCTGTGTTTGTTCTACTGATTAGTCCTTAAAAACAGCATTGACCCAGATCTAACTGCGCAGTTTGCAGTTAGTATTGGATTATATGTGAGTATATACAGTAAATGTTATGCAAATTTAGTAATCTACTAAACCAATATATTTTTTTATGATATACAATAGTTGTTAAGATGATTGGGCTAATACGTTCAATGTGTACTTTTTACAAGGCATTTTATGATTAAGATAGGGCATCGTCAGTGTGACTTGTGAGGGACCAACTGTCTTAAACAGAAGAGTCACAACATGGCTTGCATAGGATGGATTCAAATGATTTTCCACATTTAATTAAATGATGTTAGGAATTAAAGTTAATGCATACCAGCTTTATCAATTTATCTGTTCTTTTTAGCAAATCATATGCTTTATCCACAGGAAAACGATATTAATTTCAAAAACGGAACTTGTTATCACATTCGATACAAATTTCTCTTTTATCATATTCATTAATCAGTGTTAAATATTAAATAACTATAAATTGTAATCTGTGTAAAACTGGTTGGTATGGATAAAATGGCAATTCTGACAGTCTTTTATAGACTGTATATCATCATGGTTTTTCTTTTTCAAATACTGGACACTGTAATAAGTCAGATTACATCTCTGATTGTTTATGCAAACTAACTGGTCTTGTTTACTGTGTCTGAAAACTTAGGGTTCATGCCAAAATTGTTCAAAGAAAAAATCTTGGGTGTCTAACAAGATAGTCAAAGACAGTTGACTGAACTTCCACCCAGATGTTACTGTAATAGTGGCACTGTTCCTCTTTAGCAAACAGCTGGAGACCAATAATCTGGTTATTAGCTTGTATCATTGTGTCTCAGCAAATGTCAAAAATAAAGCCAGCTTAGCCACTGAATGAGTCAGGGTCTGACAATCTAGAGCCAGGCCCAGGGGCTACCAGAATGGTGATTCTGGGCTACCATATATTGAAGTCAGGTGCCCTAGGGGATACCAGAATGGTGATTCAGGGCTTCCTTATATTCAAGTTAAATAGCTCAATCAAAAAATGATTGGACTTTGTAAAACTTAAAATCTTGTCTGAATACATCCAGGCATGGATTAATGAGGAAGTGGTGTAGTACCTTGCAAATCAATATTTTTTAAAATTTATTTATTTATTTCTTTTTTAAGATGAAAAAACATGACATTGAGTTTTATGAGTGTGTGTGTGTGTTTGCTTGTTTTATTTTTACATCTGCAGTGCTTATTTGGAAATGTGCTTCAGGGCAGATTCACTTGTTTTAAATCATCTATTTTGGGGGGATACTTTGGCCGTTGGAATATCCACATGTTTATCAGTGATGACATATTAAAAAATAGTCAGCATTTTATCAAGGAAAAAACAAACTGCTTAACATTTGATCTTTTTAAATCTAATTAAATAATGTTATTTTACCTCGGTGCTGTCTAGAAACTTGTATGGAAAAAGTTAAACAAGGGGACTGTCAAAAAGTTGGCTTGTAGAAGGTAATTACTAACCACTAGTGAATATACTAAGTGGAATATAAATGGGACTTAAAATACTTGACCGTAATAAACACCAAGGGTGGATATAAATGCAGGTTTGACTGAGTATGTACATAAACTTAGAATATAATGCAAAATTCACAAAGAGAAGAACATAAGACGACTTTATGGATCCACTTGCCCAGGACAAGCTAAAATTCAGCTTGGGCATGCTAAGTTTGCAAGGGACTTGCCCATGGGCAAGTCCAAAAACGAGATGGAGAGAGGTGCTTTATGCTCTGCAAGTTTTATATTCCACAAGCTTGCCACAGTAAATATATATCAGCACCTTTATTTAGCATTTATATGTACCATATTCTTCTAATACATAACTGGTTGCTGTTTCTTTCATCTCTCGATCCTTTATTTCAAATGATCTACTGTCAGTCATTTCCCTCTTGTGGTCAGTTTCAAGATCAGTCTTGCATATTCTCACGCAGACATGATAATGTGAGGTTTTACTATTTAAAGCAAATTTTGTCAAATAGAGAATAAATATTTATATTTTAACTTCTAGTTTTAATCGTAATATTTATATGTGTATGTGATTCACCAACTTTGGAGTCTTAACCTAGTCATGGGCAGTTTGTGAGCTCCAAAATGTGCCAAGCTTGCCAACTCTAAACAATTTGGCTTGTCAAAGATTGTTTTGATGCATGTAAGGTTACTAGATGGTAATTATTAATAATTTCACTCATGAAATTTCTTTGACAGGTGTATCTCTAATGATAGCCACATGGATTTCGTTAAAAGCTCGATCAATGTACCAAAAATTGTACACCCACAAGCGATGTTTGTCATCTATTATTTACGTGATAATTATATACTTACTGTCTGGCAAAAAATGAAATGAATAAAAATAAGTATTCTCAAATCATTCTCAAAAGTTGGTTTGTCAAAGATTGTTTTTTATCGATGTTGCCAATTTCAAGGTGACTTAGTGACAGTTGTTAAGTAAATGAATAAAATGAGTGTTCTCAAATCATTCAGTTTTGACTATAAATAAATCATTAGAAACTGTCAGGCTTTCATTATTGTTGATGTAGTTGACAAGCTGCGTCTTCTAGCATATCTATGCAAAACAAAGGAAACTTTACAAAGTTTCCACAAAGAAATCTAAAGAACTTGTTTCACAAAAAATTTAAGTGGACACGACACTCCCCAGGAAGAAAAAGCAAAGAGTGAATTCATTCATATTGGAATATTTCAGTGAGGGACTCAGTTTTACCTTGTTTTCTTACTGGATGGATACGTAAATCCACATGATCAGTTGATCTTAAGTGGAAAAGTAGATATCTTTCTGTCTCAAAAGCCTAACTATTTCCAAAACATTTATCTACACCATACCTATCCATTAATCTATTTATTTACATGCACATGCATGTCTGTCTTTGCTCTTCTAACTATATCAACAATCAAACCCCTTACTTACTTTTTTTTCTTTCTCCTCTATATATCTTTTTTTATAACATGATTTCTTTCAAACATCCGTTATTTTATTTTAACTTATTTCTTTTACTTTAGCAGTGATATTGTGTTGTCATATTTTAGGGCATGCTCAGATCTCCCCAGGACAAGTTCAATTTTCCAGTCAGCTTACCCTGTGCAAGCTGACTTTTATAAAAAAAAATAATTTAAAGCCCTGCATAAAAGTAGTAACCAAGGCTTTATTATTTTTTTTCAGTTGCTAATATTATGGGTAACTATCAACCAATTCAAGCTGGAGATAAAGCAGTGAGAGTAGTTGGATCAGGTAGGGAAATAAGTGAAACAGATTTACATATTGATCTGGATCTGTCTGTATGTACATCTATACCCAGCAATTTTAACTTGTATCAGAATATATAAAATAATCCTTGATATCCCCAGTAGTAAAATTTTGTTTTCATCACTTAATACAATTTAATAACATTTTCATGCTCCTTCACAACTTTTGGATGGACTTGTCTTCCCCATCAGCTTTCAAAATATACATCCATCCCAAGTTAACCAACTGCAACAATCAGCATAACATGTGAAATTAGGGACGTTTGCACATAACCACATTCAGATGATCTGATGAGATGCTCACATGTCAGCACATGCATTATTTTTATTCATTAACACTTCATTAGCTCACCTCTAAGAAAATGAGGCAAGCTATCATACTAGCCCCTGTGTCAGTGTCCACACATATGGGTTTTTAGGTCAAGGTCACAGCTCAATATTTTACATTTTCCATCACAGTTTCCCTCCTGCTTTGCTACTTTAAAGCCATTTCAGATTAAGGAATGAAACTGGCATACTTATTTTATCAATAGAAGATGTTTTGCATTACACATTTGAAGTCTTGTCCTCAAGCTCAAAGTCTCAGATCAATATTTTAAGGTTTCTTTTCTTCTGCCTTATAGCTCAAAAACTGTTTGAGGTATCGGTATGAATCATTGTACACTGTGCTTCTCAGTTTGATGAGGCTTTATTTTTAAGGTAAGGAACATTTATCAGTTTTTGTACCCCTTTTCTGCACTTTTGCTGTAATGCTTTTTAAGATGGAGCAATGAAACTTGGTGATTTTTTTTTTCTTTCTTTCTGCACAGTAACTTTACGGCTGTGTCTTAAAGCTCATAGATTTTAGGATTGTGAACTTTTATGACCTTACCAAGGTTTGCGGGGAACACAAATTCACTGAATTTGCTTGTTACATTTATTTTATACAATTAAAACTTGTTCAAAACTATTCATGAATGTACAGTAAATTCTGTATGAAAGAAAGCCCAGGGAACCCAACAAAATAATTGTTGTATCCAAAGTAAAGGAAGGCACTTATATAAAACCAGAAGGGACCTATGATGTGCTTCATTATGTCCATTATTTCATTAGATCTGTGTTAAATATGGAGTTTGATAGATATATATATATATATATATATATATATAACTTTGATAATCAAAATTAGTATAGACTACTGTCAGAGTACAAGAATTGCTGTAGTTGCTGCTTCTACCTCTTGGTTAATGCCTTGCTGCATTTTGCAGATAGTA
Organism: Margaritifera margaritifera; assembly: GCA_029931535.1. Lineage (NCBI taxonomy): Eukaryota > Metazoa > Mollusca > Bivalvia > Unionida > Margaritiferidae > Margaritifera > Margaritifera margaritifera. The sequence continues at coordinate 3,360,766 of JAQPZY010001580.1, forward strand.
AAACATCATATCGGTTTCCAACAGCAGCAATTTTATTTTAAAATTCTGTATTTATAGCCTCGTCTTAAAACGAGGTTTCAGACATTTTTTTTGCCCATATCAATGCATTAGTCTCTGGCTGGGAAAAAAACGTTTTTGTTTCTCATAGGGTAATCATACTTGATAGAAATCAAAAATATCCCTGCCTTTAATTAATAGGAAACCTTTTAGCCATAAATTACCCAAGAAAAAAATCTATTTAGATACCCAAGTCTTTAATATTTACCTAATGATATTGATTTTCAATAACCTGTCATTCCAGGCGAGAACAGCACTGTCCCAAATGGACCCGACATCAAACCTGATAAGAACAAACTGAAAATTGGTCGCCACTCCTCATTTGAGCAGATTTGTGTTGTGGCTGAACATGAAAGACTAAAGCTGTATGCCTCCCAGTCTATGCCGACAAGTCCTACTGCTAGGACTCCCGTTGATAAAGAGGTACAGGCCACAGCTGCTGTATTGTCAGTGCCTACTGCAATAGTTCAAACAAAAGGTGAGACTTAAGAAACAACCCTTATCTTTTATGGATTTTGTACATATATGTTTTACCATTTAGACTTCTTTTCAGTGTAATTTAGGAATCACTTGCTTTCACTTGTCTGGAATCATAAAATTATTTAACTTGCATTTTAACTTGAGAGTTTGTGTCATTTGGTCAGAAGAGTTTTTATTTTTGAAACGTGTGTTTTGATTGGTTGAGAGTATTAACTCGATCTCAAAATCTATCTCAGTATTTTATGATTTCCAGGAAAACTCCCACATCATAACATTATTTCAACACAGAGAACTGGCTACAATTCAGCCATTTTTTTTAGGGTCTTGTGTCTTTGCTTTGTTTCAAAAGCCCAAAAAAGTAAAGATTCTTTTGAGAGTCACGAAGCTGTTGCAGCATGTAACACTTTAGAATGTCCCAAACCTGCGTGGGGTCAGTTGTTCATAATGTCCAAAATCAGTCATTAATTTCAAGACTTGTATTTCACAATCAGTCCTGCTAATAGAAAAGTGACATGCAAGTTTACACATTTATTTAATCTATCCAAGATCAGCTAATAAAAGATAATCTTACAATTTCCTTTTTTGATGCTGTCTGTCAGCTTCCTACAAGATGGCCAGCCCTGACCACAGACTTGTCCATGTTTTATGTGTATCAGTTTTCATATATCTTCATCATTATGGTTCAGGTTATCAATAATCCAATGCTATTATTAATGCCTTGTCTAAACTGTCAGGACTTTTGTTTAGCCATGACCCAACAAGCCAATATAATATGCAACAACATTTGTGATTGGTTTGATTATTTAAAACTTGCCATACTCCTTTGGATAAATTTAGCCAATATGAGCAACTGTCACATGCTCTACAATGAGTGGCCGTTTCTTCAACAGACCAATCAGGAAGAGTAATACTAGATCATAGGCATTTAGTGTCAAGCCAAAGAAGAAAGAACACACCATATGTTGGTGTGTTGATAAAAGATGAAAATTCACAAATCTTGTTTCTTTAATTGTTCACTCTGAGGGGCTGGTAGTATAAACTGTGATTATTTAATCAGATATTGAGTTGCTGACATGAGTATTAGTATGGCCTCCTACCCAGCACTCAAATATGGAACTATATGGAAATAATTCAGTTACCCTACTATAGGTACCCAGAGGGACAATTTAATGATCACATTTGTCGCTGGAAAATATATAAATCCATTATCATTTTTAACTTGATCATTTTTTAATAATACTTTTGGTTACCTGACCAGGCTTTCACATTGGAAAAAATTGTTGCCTGGCATTAATTTTTAGTTGTCCATCACTCCTGGGCGATGAATTTTTCTATTCCTGATATGTACATACATATCCATACATGTTCTGGTATATTGTCAATTCTGTATTTTCTATCAGTTACCAGTTTTTATGGATTTCATGGCAACCGTAATTTTTATGGATTTCATGGCAACCGTAAACGGTGGTTGTTCTCTTGAAGCAATATAACTCTTTCCTCATTCTATGAATTTAAATACGTACAAACATGCTTTTTTTCACAAACCTATCGAAATAAATGAATTCACTGAAGCTTTTATTGTTGCTTGCATTTTTTGCATTAAACACTTCTGTCTTCTTTGCATTAGAAAGTAGTGAGACATTGAAGTTATCACTCTTCCACCAATGATGGCATGGTCATTGGTTCAGTTTTGTATTACAGTTTTCCGAAGTCATGTAATATACATCCAACCACTATTTGCAGAATCCTGGTACCTACCCAAGGTATTATGCGTTTACATTACTTTAAATAAATAACAATATTACTTGTTTTACGGCTACATTTGTATTTCAGACCAGTCAGTGGAAACGGATAAGGATATGTATAACAAGTCCAGAGTGGCCATTAAGCAGAAGGGGAACAATGCTAAACACTACATATTGATGCATTCAGGTGGAAAGTTTCACATCATTGATGGGCCTGACCAAGAACTTAAATTACCTACCAAAGGGTTTGTTCGTAAGAAGCCCAGAATACAAACCATTACCTCATCAACAGTGTCAGTTAGCTCTGACAGTAATGTCATCACTACCTCCGCACCAACAGAGACAATTATTGTCAAGAAAATGCCAGGCAATAACAAGCAGCCAACCATGATCCCTCTAAGTAAAGAGCAAATTAATGCAGTTCTCAAGTCCCTCAAAGTACCAGTACCAGTCAACACAAAATTAGTGGATACTGCTACCCAGGCATCCCCTCTCTCTATAACTCAGGTTAGCACTTCCACTAGCCCAACTCAACTTTCACCATCTCTTGTAATGCAGATTAAGCAAGAACCAGTTGTTATGGAGCATGTTATACCTAAGGAGATCAATGAGACAACACCAGTAGTTACTGTCAATGATCCAACCATCAAGAAAAGATTAGGCCCAGTATTAGATGAAATTCCACCTGAGAAAAGATTAAGGCTTGATTTCCCTTCACCCTCTTCATCTGAGGATGACAAATCCCCTAATGCCAGTATACAGGAGACAAAGCTGAGTGCTCAACAGCTGAAAAGAGTTGTGGAATCCAAAGAAAAACCTTCCCCACAAAGAGCATTACATCTAACTCCTGAATTCTCCATGACATCAAAGCATAATAATATGTTCGTATCTCCAGACAAAAGCAGTCAGGATGTTGATCTGATCAAACCACTGAAGGAGGGGTCTGGCGAGACTGATGCTTCAGAACAAGTGACATTCAGATTTGAAGAGACCGCAGATGGAATAAAAATTATTGGAACTCCAGTAAGTGAAGTCAAGACTGTTGTGAACTTTCCTTCCACGTCACAGACCATCTCTGTCCAGCTGCAGAATCAGCCTCAAACAATAATTCAGCTTCCCATTGTATATATACCAAATACAACAGTTACCTTTGCACCAAATGTTCAGCTGATTCCAAGCTCACATCAGGTTAAAGCACAGCAGCTAAATCAGATCATGGTCCCACTCACCTTCAGTCCCCCACTGACCCCAAACGAAACCAAACCCAATGCAGCAATGTTTACCTATCCCTCATCACAATCCAACATAACATTCACAACTGTGCCCCTCCTCCAGTCATCCAAGACAGCATTGTTGTCCCCTGCCACTAATACCACCATCATCAGGCCAATAGCAACAAAGGCGGTGTCACCACCCAACCAAACACCTCAAATTGTTCCTCCAAAGCTTCTAGCATCCACTTCCGTCCCCTACCCCACATCAGTGTTGGGCAGTTCTTCAGGGAGTTTTGTTCCAATCAACAGCTCAATGTCAAATGTACGGGTAAATGTAACAAACTCGATCAGTAAGAAGGAGGTTGGACTGTTAACAGCAAGGAAGCTTAACCTTTCTGATATCAGCACTTAGTGTAAGCTCCAAGTTTTTTTTTCTTCATCCTATTTATGCCCATGCTGCTTGCATAAGGTTTTGTCCTGTCCATGTGTCTTTCTGCCTGCAGAAGCTTCTTTGAAATATTAGCTGATTTGATTTTCAAACCATTACAGCTTTTTACCAAAACTTTGTAAGCAAAAACCACTTTAGGTAGACAATTTAAATTTTAATGGGATAGATGTAGATGACCTGATAAGCTTATCAGACCTTTCTTTTTTTTTTTTTTTTTTTTTTTTTCCAGACATATTTTTAATATTTGGATTAAGCAAAAACTACTTCAGATAGACAAATGAAATCTAATATGCATGTTTGTATGCATATGTAGATGACCTGATTAGATTTTAATGCAATTATAGCAATATTTTCTGTTTGTCTACATTTTGGAATATTTGGAGACTGCAGTGGGGGTATTCATATTTTACAAACACAAATCTGGTTTAGGTTTAACTTGTTAGAATAGATGTGCTTTTACTTTTGAATAATGTTGCATTGAGGTCAACGTCATATAGGCAACTATCATAAGTAAGACCACAGATTTCCTTTTATTTTGTGCAGTATTAGAACTTGTTATTTATCCAAATGTTTTTGCTTTTTAATCCTGTAATTTTTAAAAAGTATATTTTATAAGAAAATACTTACATTTTGCTAACAGGTTAGCAGTTTCAACTTGTCAAGTGCTGATGTTGGATTGGGCTTCCCATGTGGTGTTTGCAATCCATAATAAACCACTAAGTCTTTCATTCCATGCAATTCAGATTTTGATGCAGACAATTGATTAGAGTGGGAATGTGATGGTATTGCGTTGTACGCACAATTTTCATCTAAATTCTCACCAGTGTAAACGGGGATTATCTTTGGCAGTAATGGCTTATAATTTGCAATTTGGATATAATAGTTATGATGTAATTTTACAGGTTATTCTACCCCAAGGAAAAATAAAATCCATTATTCTCAATGATCAAATGAAAAGGCACTGCTTAGTTATACATGAAAATAGGATGATATCCAATCCTATGTAGCTCTGGCACACAGAAGTTAGCACTAAAGGGGTTTAAGCAATTATAATTCAATCTGATTATTATTATATCCTGCCTGTTTTATAGCCATGACATTCTGGGTGAAATTCATGCCAGGACAGGTAACCTAACTCTATGGATATTCAGTTTGTTAGAGAGTCACTATATATCATGTTACTTGTTAAAGTTTATAAGAGAGTGGTATCACATTTTGTTAAAATCTAGGTTAGTTTTAAAAGTATTGACTGAATATTGTTGCAGATTTTCCACTTTAACAATACTAGTCAAGTTGACAGTTCCAATCAAGAGTATAGAGTTTGTGTCAGTAATGTGCCTCTCTGTTACTTGCTCGGGATACTCAACAAATTTGATTATTTACATGAATAGTTCAGTGGGCTTTCATCATTAAAGTATTTTGATATTTACTGTAAGGCATGAAATTTATTAGTCTCTGAAAGATATTGGTGTTTGTGAAACTGATTTAGTACAATTTGTTTTTGTTTGAAACTTCATGTATATCAATATGGTAGTGAAGTTGAAAGTTTCATATCTGTATATAGTATAATTTTTACCAAAAAACAAAGAGAATGAACATATTGACCAGCTTGTGTAAAGTACACATTGTCAGTAGGGAGCCATCTTGGACAATTGATATTACAAAGAATGGCTGGCATGTACATAATGGCAAGCTGGTATTTTTAAAATCTTCCAACATCGTTAATAATGAAGTGAAGCTTTTCTTGTTTTGACAGGTGTACTTTGCACAAAGACAATGGATATAATTTGTAAAAAAGTTAATGCAATTGTATAGGGGGGATATATGTAAGAAGTGAAGTCATTTCTGCAAAATATTAGAAAGTAATTACAAATATAAAAGTTTTCCTTAATTAGTTTGAACTAGCACTGAAGTGACACTGCATTAACAGATATTTTCTAAATAATTCAGTTTAATTTATATTAGAATAAATGAACAGATAAATCAGTGTTGGAAGAAAAGTCCATGAAAAAAAAGAGTGACTATGGTCAGTTAATCAATTGAGAATGCATAAGGGATATTGTTTTGCTTCTTGGTACAGAAAAATTACCCTGATTATGCCAAGATATTTTTAGCATGTTGCCTACATACTGTCATTGAAACTCTTTTTATTTTTGCATTTGTCCAGGTTTTATGTTGTGTCTTCACTTTCTGCATGCATTCCTCTCCATTTATTTTTGTTTTTAATAGATACCATGTGTATGATTTGGGTTTTGAATGATCAGAAGTTTCTAATGTCTGGGGAAGGAAACACTTTAGTGAAATCACAATAATATGTACTGGGTTCCAAATATCAGTGGCAAATTTTGGCATGTAATTTACTATTGTCCCTGTAATCAGCATTTTTCCAGTCAGATCAGTGATGTTCATAAGCAACATTACTTTCATAATGAAATGCTTAGATGTATTTATTTTTCAGCTTCTTTCCTATTTTATTTTCTTTTATTTATATTTTAGTTATTTTTACATATATTTATTTATTTATTTATTAGCTACTTTGCATTCAATGCTGATTTATTCTCCTTAAAATGTGTATTCATGTATAACATTGTATTTTTATGCCTCTCTTTTCTTTTTTTTCTTTTCTTTTTTTCCCCGTAGGTTAAGAAGTTCCCATTTCATTTTAACCTACATTCTTCAGTATGCCAATGGTAATTTGATGACACGTGTTAAATTTAGTATATTTTGTAGTTTTCATTTGCTCAAAAAATATCATTTCAGTAATATTTTTTACAACTTTGAAGTGTTTGTTGCTATTTGTTCATGACTATGCAATCTAATGCAGTTCATCTCTGAGCTTTTAAGTTGTCTGCATGAATATCTGTTATATTTATGACAAAGATAGTGAATCAGGCGTGCAAATTTTGATTTTTTTTTTCTTTTTTTTTCTTTTTTTTTACTCAATTATTCTTCTATCATAGGTATATAAGTTCTTAGATTTGATTATAAATGCCAATTTCATATTTGGTGCACCTGTGTGTCTCTGTACAAGATATATGCAGGCATTTTATTGTGTGTGTGTGTGAATGCATGTTTTATTTAGGATTTAGATTAAAGTATATTTAGAATAGAGATAGGACAGTTGTTTTGTATATGCAAAATAATGGCATAACAAAGCATTTGAAAGTAGTACTTCTTATGAAGGACTGAAAATAAACTTTGTGAAGTAATCACTATGTTGATCACCAGCATAACTGTAGTCTAAATGTAAGTTATTATCCATCAATTGGATTGAATAAAATGTAAGTTTTAACCTATCAAATTTTTTAAATCTGGCTAAGGAATTTACGGTCAGGTTGGACATTTTAGATTCTTGACTATGAACTCTGCACTTAAATGAACAGAATTGTTAAATAATCACTATAAACCTCAAATCTCCCATTAAATGGGTGGTTGGGGGGGGGGTCTATTACTCTTTAGTTACAGCATGTATTTGCAGACATGATAGCTATCAGTTGTCTGCTAAGAAGTTGTTAACACACTTATGTTTTAACCTTCCTTTCCTTCACTCCTTTCTGTTTGGTCCTTTCACTAAATCTCCTGTCCATAACTGAACACCTTGTAAGATTGTAACATGTTTATATATTCCAACCCTTACAAATTGTGTCTTGGAGTTTAAAATATCTCTCTTGGAAGTGACAAGAAAATTCTCAAAACATAGAAGACCTTGTCTCAAGTTTCTTAAAAAAGCAGGGAGAAATTGCATTCACCATTTAATAAATGTACATGGTAGTTACAGTGAAGCTATGGCCATTTTCTTGTATCTTTAATGGAAAAGAAAGCAGTATATGGTTCATGCCAAATTTTGCTTATAGAAATTGTAAATTTATATTGGTTAAAGATAGAAGTTATATCTCTGGTTGGTGTGGAATATACAGGTATTCTGTTTGTGTCTGGATAATTAGGGTATGAAAAGAGCTTTTTGTTTGTTTGTTTGTTTGTTGTTGGGGTTTTTTTTAAGTTTGTAATTACCAGTTCTGTATTGTACCCAAAATACAGCTTACCAGTACATCTGCCTCCAGAGCCTGAATATTCTTTGCCACAAAGAGAACGGTTAGAAAATATTCCATTGATGTTTTTATATGCAAAGAAAGTTTTATACCTGTATTTGAAACAGATTAACCCATGTATCTATTGTCTAACCATTTTTATTTTATTCAATCTAAATTTCTAAATTCAAGTAATAGGCTTGTTCATTATTACCAGTTTAGCAAAATTTCTTAGTATTTACATGTTGACAATGCTATTAAGATTTAAAACACCAGTAATTGATTTGTCAATACCTTAAGCATGAAATGAAGGTAGATTTTAATTTTTTTAAATTTTAAACATTTTGGGGATATAGTTGTATAAAAAAAAAACATTGCCTTTTTTCTGCCATTTATTTAGATCAGATATTCAACTTCCTCAGGCAAATTTGATGAATAGTTTTAACACCAAACTTTACTAGAGTCTGCAAACACTACATCACAAAGCAATTCTTTTGATGTTGTATATAAAAATGAATTTTGATACAGATTTAAAAATAACATAAAAACGAGGGTTATGTTGCATTACAGCACTTTGATAGCATAATGAGATAACCTTTTTACTTGATAAAGAATTAAGAAATTCGTTTTAAGAAAATACTGATCTTTGCTAATAATTCTTCATCTTTGAAACTGCTGAGAAGTTCATTGATGTATGTGGTTTGTCAAAATCATTCATTTGGTATGAACTAGTCCTCTTGTTTTCACTGAGAACAAAATTAAGCTGTTTCAGACAAATCACAAAATGTAGAGATTTTGCCTACTTTGAATAGCATGTACACACTTGGGTAGTTTTATTCATTCAACTTATTTGGATCAAAACTTGTCACTCAAAATAATTTAGATAAAGGTTGTACATTACATCATAACACAAGTTGAACAATTAAGGAATGTCATTTTTATTTTTATATATAAAGTCAGGTTCTTTCCATCTTTCGCTTTTTTTTTTTTTTTAAGGCTAAACTCGATTGTTTTCTGGTAAGGCGACAAAAATATGTCTGACACTTAAATAACATTTATTTCATCGAAATTGTGGCTTATGAGAAAAGTAACCAAAGCTTAGAAAATCTTTTAAAGGTTTAAGACTTTCATTTTACTCTAAGTAAAGAAACAGACTTTAATAATGTTTTGCTTTGAGCTTGGGTTTTGTACTTACAAGATTAGAAATTCCAGGACCTGGTATCCATCTGCCTCCTCCCTTTGTGTACTGATCTCCAAGGACTGTCATTGTTTAGTACGATAATTTAGGGTGACTGTATTTGATGAATGAAATGTGGTGAATGGGTCTTTCTGTTGAATTCAGCTGTAGAAAAACACCATTTTTACTCAAGGCAGCAATTTATTATTACCAAAACAGTACTCGTTGTTTTTGTTGAATAGTATCCCCCTGTTACAGTGTTCTTGTGCGTTAATGAATGTTAAGTTTTTTTTTTTTTTTTTTTTTTTTGCTTTTATTCTGGGGGCCAGTCAAAACTGAACCTAGATGCTATGATATCACTGGTGCCCAGCAAAATATTGCAATTGTACATAAATCATCAATTTGTATAGTAGAATAAATGTAACTTATTTTTAAGTATGTGTTTGTCTTCATTTGTCAAAATAATTATTGATATGACATCTTCTACCAAGATGAATTTCAAATGTCTTGGTGACTAGCAAAAGTATTTGTAGTTTTTACCATGGCCCTCTGTTGGCCTCTTGAGATGCAGTCATCAAAAATCTGTCTTTGCTGTTTTGTTGTATATATTTCATCATTAAAATCTTAATGCACTTGTTCCATTTGAGACTGTAAAGTGCCATAGTTTTCAAGAGATTTATTTTTTATTTTTCTCCGTGTCATTCTGTTTTTTGTTTTTTTCACTGTCTATCCTCTGCTCAGTTGGTTGTAAATGTTGCTGAAAGTTAGGCGCAGACCTAAGGCTACAATGTTTACACAAATTTCTAAACGTGTACACAGTATACAGTAAAAGAAACGATGTCATTTAATCAAAACAATTAGAAATTCAACCTTGCATCCCAACTGCACATTAGGCTTACAGCTGATGGCTGTTTATATGTAAACCCTTGATGGTGTCTATGCTGTACTGTTTTTTTTTTTTCTTTTTTCTGCCTCATAATATGACCAGATTCAGATTTTAATATATGTCATTGGTGAATATATTGGACAATTTAGATCAAACATCCTTAGGATGGTTTGATATTATTTCATACAGCTACATACATGATGGAAAATTTATAATGAACAATGCGACGGACATATTGTGCAGACATGCACACAGGATGCTTTTGAAAGTGTTTCCTCATAATAAAATTTTACAAAGGTTCTGTTCAGTGTAATATCGTTCTTCTATTTTGTGTTTCAAACATTCAAAATCGATATTTTCTTCACTGGTTTTAAAAACAATCTGGAATTAAAAGTCAATGTTTCATTATTGTTGTTTATGTAGAATAAGATATAATTAATCAGAAAAATTTGATAGACAACAAAAAAGATCTTTTCCTTGCAATGAAATGGAGAATTTGCTATTTCTGTTCTCAGTTGGATTGGCAAATTATGTTTCCCATGGAGACCACTGATTGTATTACAACTCTCAACTTGTTTAGGAAAAAGCTGAATAGCTAAGAGTTGTGCTGAAGGCACATGGTTTCACCAATGAAGTTTTTGTTTCATTTGTATCCTCACTTGGATAGTGTTGTTCCTTTAGAACACCTTACCAGCTGTGATGAATTTGTACTTCCTATGTTGTAACGATTATAGACTTTCTGTTTAATATAAGTTCCTCAAAATTCATTTATACCTTCAATCTCTTCCCCTACACTAAAATGTTTTTGTTCAATTCTGTCCAGCTTTACTGAGTCTCCAACATGATTCATATTTTGTTGATTGCATTTTTTTATCTCTTTGGACCAGTTTTACTCACTAATGATTGAAATAAACTTGGCATGAATAATTCATTGTCACTTTCTGATTGCAGAAATTAGTATTTCATCATGCTTTAAAACTTTGTTGTAGATAACTTAATGAAATCTTTTGCAATAAATGATGTTAATGTTGCACCAAAGCCACTAAAACCCAATGAACAACTATACTTCTAGGTACTACTGCAACACCTAATCCAGCTGCAGTTATTCCTCTCCAATCAAAAATTGTTGTTATGCTAGCCTTCACGTAGTTATTCCTCTCCAACCTAAAATTGTTATGCTAGCCTCCACCTGGTTCAAAACTAAGTTACCTTGTATTTCTTCCTAACACTGTAGTGGTCAGTCTTTCTGAACGTACAGCAGGTATAATGAATAAAATAATATTGTCATAAAATATTGAAGTTTCCTGAAAAAGTTGTACTTTTTCTCAAAGTTAAAATTGAGGTTTTCATCAAATTTAATGAATACCTCAACTCGTATTTTTTTTTGCATAAAAGTGCTCTGTTCTAAAACTATAGTGAGTGTCCTTCCTTTCTCTCATTTTTACCTCGGACAAAAATCTTATAGGCAAGATAAAATATCTCAATTTAAGGAGACATTTTGAGAAACATAGTGAAAATGTGCCAGACAGCCTCCAGCACAAAGTAATATAATTATCAAGTAACCATGTTTTACATGTAATTTTGTGTATTTAATACGAACTTCAGAAATGTATCACCTCAGTTTTGTTTAAATTTTTTTTGCTTGTGAATGGCGAGATATATGTATCACTTTTTCTGACATCGGGGTCAACAAGTTTAAGGTGTTGTGTTAAAGTTTTTGAAAGTCACATATCGTCTACATCTGTAGCTGTATTCAGCAGAGTCGCATATCTTCTACATATGCTGCTGTATTCAACGGAGTCACGTATCTTCTACATCGGTTGCTGTATTCAACGGAAAGCCACATATCTTCTACATCTGTAGCTGTGTTCAACCGAGTCACATATCTTCTACATCTGTAGCTGTGTTCAACGGAGTCACATATCTTCTACATCGGTAGCTCTACATCTGCTGCTGTATTTGATGTGGTCATATCTTCAACATTGGTTGCTGTATTCAACGGAAAGTCACATATCTTTTACATCTTTAGCTGTGTTCAACTGAGTCACATATCTTCTACATCTGTTGCTGTATTCAACGAAGTCACATCTATGTCTGTACATATCTTCTACATCTGTAGCTGTGTTCAACAAAGTCACATGCATATTTTATATGCTAGGACTTTATATATGATGACCTCTTTATATTATATCTTAGTGGATTCCATGACAACTCTTCGGTTTCCAACATGATCAGCGTGAAATTTTGGATTATACAAGATAGTTAACATAAATTTTAATTCCTAGTTCCTGTATAGCTATGTGATCTTTAACTAATACAGTAGTTTGTATACCCCAATTCCAATAAACAATTTGGTTTCCGTAGCAACAAATTTTAAAATTTGTGCACAGTATCTATTATCTATTAGATATTACATGTACAACTTTTGGACATATTGTACACTTTTCTTGTGGCTGATTAAATCGCACACGTACAGGATGTTTGTGGTATTTCTAAATACCATATAGTTTCTATAGCAAATCTCAAAGTTGTGTGTGCAGATTTGTCAACAGTAGTGGGGCTTCATGGCAATATAGATCGAACACCAGATCTGTCAACAGTATATGGCTTCATGGCAATATAGACCGGACACCAGATTCTTAAAAATTTGCAGTTTTAATGAACACTTAAACTAGTTTCTAGTTAGTTTGCAGAAATCTTATTGGCATACACAAGATTATAAATCTAATTGGCATATAACAGATTAGAAATCTGATTGGCATGCAACAGATTAAAAATCTAATTGGCATACAACAGATTAAAAATCTAATTGGCATACAACAAATTAAAAATCTAATTGGCATACAACATATTAGAAATCTAATTGGCATACAACAAATTATAAATCTAATTGGCATACAACAGATTAGAAATCTAATTGGCATACAACAGATTAGAAAGTTGCCATTTATATTTAAGAATTGAACTTCATATTTTACAGGATTCATGAACTCCTGAAGTTTCAAAATCAATTACATGTTGCATGAACTGCGGTAAAATATCAACTTCAGTTTGTATTATTATAATAATTATGAAAATAATAATGAATCTCAAGTAATAAATAATAAAACTATATTTTAATCATTGTTTGCAAATATTGTCAAACCACACAGTTAGCGTGCATGAATACAGTCGTTCCTATCTGGTGTTATGAACCTCTAATTTTTTGTTTTGTGCATCACATGGTGTGATTTTAACCCATTTAAAAAGTTGTTTCAAAGGCTTTTGTACAAATTTGTAATTGTATTTAGATAATCCAAAAAAATGTTACTTTTAAACGGGTCCTATTTGTCAAGTGTTGATTTTATTATTTTTTATGATTTTAACCCAAAAAAATATCAAAAATAATGAGCATTCGCTCCGATTTAAGAGTTTCGTGAATGTTCGAACAGCGCCCTGTGTCATTAAAGAAAATTTACGAACAAAGAAAGTATTCAAAGAGTAACTTTGAGCTTTGATAACTTGAAAACAATTGCTTCAAACAAAAGCGCAAACATGCATGTTTTCTTACTTGTGGTTAAAGCAGTAAGTCTAAAATTGTGCAATTTTATGCAATTAATAAAGGCTCTCCTAGTCAAATGATAATGTACCGGACGCTCTGTTTCCCTTTGATGTCACATGAAAAAAATGATTTTTTTTATTCCAGACCAGGCTGGGGCGGCTTCAGTGTAGTACTCGGCCGTTAATCCGACCTTAGTTACAAGTGCTGTTAAAACAAAACAGAAAAAAAGAAAGAAAAGAAAAAGAAAAAACGATTCCTTTATATGTGCGAGATACTTCGTCCATGGGACCATGTGGAAAATTACAACCCCTGTTTTATTTGGTTATTTATAGCAGATAACGAGGCTTTACATCTGCAATCAGCCAGTCAACTAAGGGGACGATCATTTCATTTTCGGAGGTGGGAGGCGGATTTTCTTTTCATCAAAGATATTTCTTTTTTCTTTTTTCCTTTTATCTTAAGATACTTCATTTTTTTTACTAATGTAATGGATACAATAAGTTCTTTTTTTTTTTAGAAATCAGAGCAAGAATAGGTTTTTCAAGCTATTTGGGGGCCGAAAACAAATGGTTGGCATGTACAAATTTCTGTCAAGAACAAAACTTGTCCAACAACTTGAAGTAAATTTTGTACAGATGGATTCCTCCACAGTGTTCCTTAGGGTGGGATTGAAATTAGCACCTCTCTAATATATTGCCAAGTAAGATGTAAATTCGCCCAGTGGTGTAGGAGGGGCAAACGTATCCAGTACATGTAGAAATATAACAAATATAATGAATTCATTTAATTTACGTCAATTGATCCATAAACCCACAAGAACTACCAATCATAGCTCCATAATGATCGATTTAATACTTAAGAGTGACACTATGGTGTCTTAGATCCTTTTGTAGCGATCATAATCCCGTTTATTGTTCGACAAACTTTATGAATGCTCGGCAACATAGCTTTAAACGAAAAGTATGGGACTATCAAGCAGCTAATTACGAAATGTACAGAGACTTGTATATAGCTGATTGGGAGTTTTCTAATATTTGTATAGATGAACAGATGTGCAAGATCTCACGCAATATATTAGAGGCAGCCCATTCTGCTATTCCCAATAAAATAATAACAATTCGTTCGAAAGATCCTCCCTGGATGCATTATAATATTAGAAAATCAATTTAGCAACGGAAAAGAATCCACTGCTTGAATAAATTAATTAAACTTTCTGTAAATGGGCCAAATTCAGAGATATTAGAAATCTAAGTTATAATCTGCGTATAAAGCTCCAAAGTTTAGTATTTTAGCAAATTAGCTAATAAACTCCAAGATGTCAATATTGGTCCAAAAATCTGGTGGGATATAGCCAACACATTTTTTCTGAAGCAAAATGGAAAATTAGAGTATCCATTTCTGATACATAATAACCAATATTTTCACTCTAGTCTTGATAAAGCAAACTTATTTAATAAATATTTTTCTGAACAATCCTTGGTAGATGACATTTCCACTACCCTGCCTTCTATACCTCTTCCTGACATTGGCCTTAATAATATTCACATTAGCATAATCGATGTAAAAGATGTTCTTTCAAATCTCAACATCAGCAAGGCAGGGGGTCCTGATGAGATACACTCTAGGTTACTTAAAGAGGGCACTCTCATATTATCGCGATATTTATTAAAAAGAATCTTCAACAAGTCTCTCCAATCTTCATATTTTCCAATAGCGTGGAAAGAGGCTAATGTTACTCCTATTAATTAAAAAGGGGACACAAATTTTGTTTTAAATTACAGACCTATTTCTCACTAAGCTGCATGGGTAAAACATTTGAAAAATGTGTCTTCAAACACTTGTACAATTATCTTTCAGCCAAGAACCTAATTAATTATATTCAATCTGGTTTCACCCTAAAAGATTCGGCTCTCTGTGTTATATGTGTTTTTGGAAATCTGTTGGTGAAGGCAATGAAATTAGAATAGTATTTAGTATTATAAAGCATTCGGCAAAATCTGGCACAAAAGTTTTATTCCTAAGCTAAGAAATATTGGAATTGGTGATGGCCCTTGGCTTTTGGAATGGTTTGAAAATTATCTCTCAAACAGGACGCAAAAAGTTGTTATAGAAGGTTGTACTTCAGAGCAACAACATGTCAAGGGTGGTGTGCCCCAGGGATCTATACTTGGACTAATTTTATTTTTAATTTACATTAATGATACTGTCACTGATATTCGGTCCAGTATAAGACTGTTTGTTGATGATACGTCGTTGTCAATTATTGTTGAGGATCCAACCCTGGCTGCTGGTGTTTTGATTTGGTTCGGTGTTTTACAGCACCGCAACACAAGTAGGCTATTGAGTGCCGAGGTAATTGGAATAAAGTGCCTTGCCCAAGGACACACCACGGTAGCAGACCCAGGCTGGTCCAATGGTAGGATTTGAAACCGCACCCTTTCGGTCGTGAGTTTGGCGCGCAAACCACTGAGCCACCGCAGCTCACCTAGTGTTTTGAACGAAGACCTACTTAAAATCAATTTATGGGCTAATCAATGATAAGTTGATTTTAATCCAAACAAAACTGAATTAATGACTATATCCAGAAAATCTCAAAGGGAACAACACCCACAACTTTTAATGAATGACACGGTTATTAGGAATGTCACATCTCGTATACACTTGGTCCTAAATTTACATGAATCCTTATCTTGGCGTATACATATACAGGAAATAACTAAGCATAGAAAAGGTTAGACGTACTACGAAGTTTGAAATTTAAACTTGATGGAAAATCATCAGAAATTCTTTATTTCACCTTTATAAGACCTCTTTTGGAGTATGGGGATATTATCAGGGATAACTGCACCCAGTATGAAAAAAAAATTGAAAAAATACAAGCTGAAGCAGGTAGAATCGTTTGTGGGGCAACAAAATCTACATCATATGCCTGAATTTTGGAGGAGACGAAATGGGAAAAACTTTCAACAAGGCGCTACAAACATAGAATTACCACTTTTTAAAAAAAGTATCATGGCATGGCTCTAGGACACACGCTGGTTTTGATTACAGCAGGTAAGTAATAGCCAACTTCGTGATAGAACAAACCTCCAAACGCCCTTTTGCAAGGACAAATCTATACCAAAGTAAATTTTTACCAAAGTCTGTTGCTTAATGGAATCTTCTCAATTTGGACATTCGAAACAACCCTTCGTTATACTCTTTTAAATAACACCTAGACATAAATCTAGAAAAAGTCCCAATCTATTACTATCAAGGAGAAAGACTGGCACAAATTATGCACACAAGACTTCGACTTGGTTATAGTTTATTAAACGACAATCTTTTCAAAAACCAGTTGTCATCTAGCAATAGATGTTTATGTGGTGAAGCAGAAACCTCAAAGCATTTTCTCTTAGACTGTACAAAATATGCTACCCTCAGAAACCAATAGGAGTATTGCCCAATATTACAAATATAACTTCGTTATTAATGGGTAACCCCTTGCAATCGGTTGAGGTCTTCAAGGTGGTCCATATGTACATAACTACAACTAAGAGATTTGCTTGATCACTACTTATGGCTTTATTCTTAGCTGTTAAATCTCCGGTATGTATTTTGTTATCATAAATATATACCACCCGAACTGAGGTTAAAAGTCCTTTATCTAAGCCCCCCCCCCCCCACACACACACACACACATCAATGCCAAGGTCTTCATATTTTTTTTCTTTTGTCTTATTTGTGTTTTTTTTTTTTTTTTTTTTTTTTTTTTTTTTGCAAGCATACAGTAACATGTTTCTGATGTAAATGCTTATAAGTTACTGTCTGACATTATTATAATATTGTATGTATAATTTTATTTAATACCTCATTAGCATGTTTCAATGTTTGCAATATTATGCCTACATTAATCACATCAGCCACATTATAAAAGTAAATATTATTGTTAATGAGGAGAGAGCTAGAAATAAGCTTATGCTTGCTGCTTCAATCCTCTATATCTCTTGTTTGATTTTATGTACTTTTATGTACTTTCCATGATGACTTCTGTAAATAAATACATAAATACTATTTAAACCAAACGTGATATACAGTGGACAGACCGACAAAGTCTTCTTTGTTTATGTATGTGTGTTTGTGATTGTGTTTTCTCTTCTTTCCCAGGAACAAATACTATTATCGAAACTATTCCGTATATTCTATATTCTTATACTTATGTATATATATATATATATATATATATATATATATATATATATATATATATATATATATATATATATATATATCTTGTTTGTATTTTTCTTCTCAGCTACTTGTACCAACATCCAGATCTACGATGTTATATTGTTATATTTTTGGTTACTATAGAAGAGATAGTGCTGTAATAAGCTCATGCTTTCTTCTGGATCCCCAGAAATCCTATGTTGATTTTTTATTTAAACAGTATTTATTTTTCATGAGCCAATATGGATAAGACGTAAAAATCGAACAAGAGATATAGAGGAGTGAGTAGCAAATTTAATCTTTTTTCGAGCTCCCTTCCTCATTAACAATAATATATACTTTAATAATATGACGTGAGTGATGAAAGCAGAGGATTGCAAACATTGCCCTAAAAAGTAATGTTATATTGAAATAAAATTTTAATACAATATTGTAATAATATCAAACAGTATCTGATAAGCATTTATAGCAAAAATATGTTACTGTATACTTAAAAGACCAAAAAGACAAAATATGATAATGTTGATGTTGAGAGGGTAGGTAAAAGACTATTAACTTCAGTTCAGGTGGAATAGATAGATAGATAGATAGATAGATAGATAGATAGATAGATAGATAGATAGATAGATAGATAGATAGATAGATAGATAGATAGATAGATAGATAGATAGATAGATAGATAGATAGATAGATAGATAGATAGATAGATAGATAGATAGATAGATAGATAGATACAGAGATAGATACAGAGATAGATACAGAGATAGATACAGAGATAGATAGATAGATACAGAGATAGATAGATAGATAGATAGATAGATAGATAGATAGATAGATAGATAGATAGATAGATAGATAGATAGATAGATAGATACAGAGATATATAGATACAGAGATAGATGGAGAGAGAGAGAGATATATAGATAGAGAGAGAGAGATAGATAGTAACTAAATACGTACCAGAGGTTTATCAAGTTAGTATAAATATATAAATAGTGATCAAGCAAATCTCTAAGTTGCTATTACGTAATTTTGGACCGCCTTAAAAATCCTATGTTTGCACTGAAATAAATATGGTTTGAACTAACGACAGAAGGGTATCACAATGCACTCAAGCTTTCAAAAAGTAGGTGAGATATTGTAACAAGCACTGTTGCTGACAAAGATTAATCTTTTAAGAAGATTCTGGAAAAATCCCTGAGCAGTCTTTTTTTATAAACATTCTGAATGTGGGGGCAAATTGTTTATAAAGTTCATGAAGTTTTTATATGGCTATTAATAGCTCTTATTATTTAGTTCTAAAGCTCTCTATGGTGGAACCGTAACACCTGCATTTAAAAATTCTCAATAGACCTTCGAAATCTGCATATAGCCAGTGCTTCTACATGCCACCTTCATTAGCATCGTGACGTCAACAAGTGATAATATATCTGTCATATCGAAAATATGAGGGAGATTTACGGAACGTTGTTATGCTATGTTTTCCACATTTTATCATTGTTATCACTTAGAGAAGCAAATAGTGACATGTAAAAAACAAAAAGATCATATATATATATATATATATATATATATATATATATATATATATATATATATATATAAACACCTCCCAAGAAATGTCAACTAAACTACATTATTTGTTATTTACTCGTGCGTGGGCATATTTACAACATGCCCATGCTATATTTTGTGTATGGGTATTATTTAATATTGTATAAACCAAGTTATCTACATACGAATTCATAAAGGTTCAGGATGATGAACGGATGATTTTATCCGTTACATATAATCCGTATGTTTAAATGTACATTAATATGACGCATTTAGACTGACTCTTATTGGGGTTTTTTTTGTTGTTTTTTTTTTTGGGGGGGGGGGTGTTTACAAATGCCTTCCTAGGCCTCTATAGATTCCACATTGTACAATTTTGCTAATAATTCCTGATAATATACAATTTGTTTTTAAAACATCTGGCGGGATAATTCATTTAAAGCAGGGTCTTAGAATTTAAAGATGTGATGAAAATTGTTTTTTTTTATACAGAACAGTGCAACTCATATGCTAGTATATCTCATACAACAATTAGAACAGCTCTTTCATTATGCATGAATTTTAGTATATGCAGAATTTTCTCGGATAGAATGTTCGAGTCGATTTTATTCCGTCGGATATTGAGAAAGCAATGGCTCAAATGAATTTGATCAATTGCATCGCGTGTTGTTGATGTATGCTCTTATATAATATTGGTCTTCCAAGCTTCAAATCTGATTTAAGCCAATGCTAGGAATGGAATTGGACCCTTATATGTTTATTCGGAAATACGTCTACAACTGAAGAAAGAAAAAAAAGCCATTCTTGCTGGTTAAAATTGTATACATCCACGTAGATGTGTACACTTTGAATTATTCGGTTATTCAAGAAGGATTTACTTCGCTATATAGCCCTTGATGATGGTAATTTTTCGGTATTGAGATGAATACTTATCGCACGGACTTGGTTACAATTATCAAAACTTCAGTATTGTACACACAATTTTTGTTTGTGAGATCACTAATTGCAATAAACACCGCGCCACGTTCTAGACTAAGAATGTTTTGGGGCGAATTAACCAAGTGATAAATAAATAGTCACTTCTAAAGTCTCTCGGCTTAGAATATGACAAGGTCTTAGTTACTTTAACTCACTTCAGTGGCATTCGCCAAGGGCGTCTACTTAATCAAAATCTTGTTTATGGTAAGCAAACAGCGGTTTAACTTTGTACTTTTAGCGGGAACGAATTGGGATGATTGGACACAAAGACGGCAGGTTTAATTAAATAAGTAAACAGATGTATCTCGTGAGTACAACTTGCGATAAGAGGTGGTCCTTAGGACCCCGACAGTTAATGCCTTTGTCCAAAAACTGCCACCCTACTCGTTTTGTTAATCCCTTATTATGAAATCGATAATCGGTTCATCGAATCGCGCTGCCTTAATTCAGGAGGGAACAAAGGATATAAGTGCAATTACATTGCGGTGAATTGACAGGACCTACCATCTGCTCTGACACTCAAAATAAAACTCTGATATTTCAAGAAATCATTCCAGATTTAAATATCGGTTATTTGTTTTCTTATTTTGTCGGGTCTTTTCTTGGTACGTCTTACTTGTTTGTATTTTAAATCTAACTTAGGCTTCCACGGTTTGCATGTTTTGATTATTTTACAGTAAAAAAATTTAAAAACGTAGAGAAATATACTGTATATGCATCATTTAATGCGTCGACAAACAGACAAGTTACAAAAACTAACTTATAATATCTTTCACAAATAAAGAAGTAGGAAATATTTAAATAGAAGTTCTTAAAATAACGCGTCTCAATCTTTAAAGATATATTTTCCCAAGTTTTAAACGGCGAATCTCTTTTTTATCATTTCAAAACGACATTTACATTTTATTTTAGTTAAAACGTTATTTATTTAAGAAAACATATAATTAGGAACAATGCAATATGGGGATTCAGTGCAAAACTGGACGCTTATTGAAAACGTTCTACCCTATTACATAGACATTCTAACAATCAATATTTGTCTACTGACTTAACATTGAGATTTTACCAATTAAAAACGACATTTGAAATTTACAATGTAAAAAAAAGACATTTAAAAACGTAGCTGTTTTCTGCCATTGAATTGCCCCAACTTTTGTAGGCACAGACATCTTTCTAATTTTCTTATAGTGATGGAAGGATTAAAATTGGTACAAAATATTCCAGATCATTAAGAGGAGGAATTACAAATAAGACAATAAAGAAAATTTAACAAATACAAAAATCGTTATTTTAAAAAGTACCAAAAGACCTGCCAGGTCTCGTATTCCTTTCCAATCTGTTTGTGTGTGGTATCATTTTTTTCAAAGATTATATGTAAATTATCTACTGTTTTCAGAAGATTTAGTACACAGTCGATT